>JAGPOW010002514.1:10795572-10809102 GCA_030014935.1 Caiman crocodilus | reverse complement strand
CCTTTAATACCTAGGATTCCATTTAGGTAGAAAATATTTTAAAGGATATTTATATTAATAAAAAATGTCCATTTATTTTAATGGACTTGGAGCAGGCATTGTATAAAATGACATTACTTAAAGCTAGAGGGAAAAGGCTGGAAAATCTGACTTGTTTTACAAATCTGTCTTGTATTTCAAGGAATTTACCATGTATGAAAGTCCAGAAAATTTGCTTCTTCCTACTATAAACAAGAAAAACAGTTTATGAAATAAGTAATTCAGAGGGAGAGTAGGAGCACTGTCTGCTTTATATTGCAAAATTACTTTGGTTTAGTTCAAACAAATTTACATACACATGTCACTACCTACTGTGCTGGCACCACAGATAGAACATGATAGGCAGCAGGCATGAATAAAATGTTTGACTTGGATGCAAATGTGGAGAAAATAAAAGTGGACAGTTTTTTGAATGTGCTTCTGTTGGGTTTTGTTGTTTGGGTTGTTTTATTCTTCTGAGTGTTTGAGCTTATAGTCACATATTCCAAGCAAAATTATTATTATAACCCCTACCCCTGGGTTACAGAAGGTTAACCAGAGAGGTGGGGTTATTCCACGCCCAGGAAAACCAGCCCCAGGAAAATGGGACAATGAGAGGGTTAGCTAAAGCAGCAGTGGGAAAAAGGAGCTACAACGAGGGGGCCATTTTTGTTTGGAGCCAGTGTGGTTGGTGCAGGGAACAGGCTTTGTTCCCCAATATGCTCCAAGTACCATTGAAAGATGCCCCAGGGAGATTGTGGGGGAATATGGTAGGAGTACAGCTGGGAGAAGATTGAACTTTCCCACAAAGGAGACCCCTGGAGGACTTGAGTGAGTTTTACTGAAAAGGCTTCAGAAGCTAGTGCAGTCAGTGTGATTGTGGAGCAGTGGAAGTCCTTGTGCCATCTGGGAGAGCTTGGGCTGTGCACAAGGTGAAGATTTTCACCCCGGAGGGTCCTTCTGAGACTGCTTGGAGTAAGGGTTTTAAGTTGCACTGTTCAAAGAAGTAATTGTATTATCAAGTTTCCATACTGGGTTATAGCTTGCTGTTTGGCACTTATTTGTATAATTCATCACACTTGTTTGTACCCTCCTGTTAAACTGAGATACTGCTGGGGAAACTGAGTCACCTTTATATAGAGCTGGCCTTAGAGAAAATGGTGCCTGGGGTGAACTTGTATTTTGGTGCACCCCCACTCCTGTACTTTGAGCACCCTCAACATATTCCCCCCCCCCTCCCCCCCAGCATCACTGCACCAGCATCACTGCTGCAGAGAGAGGAAAGCAGGCAGGGATGGGGATCGGTCAGAGTGGGGTGGAGCAGTCTGGGGCATGGGGAGAGTGCTGTTGTGAGTGTGGGCTGCTTACATGTGTGTGTGCATGTGTATGTGTGTGTTTGGTACCCCCCAGACCATGGCACCCTGGGCAGTCACCCACATCTCCCACCCCAAGGCCACCTCTGCCATTACCACCCACCGGCAGCCCCTCATGACAAAGGTTTTACTATGAAAAGAAAAACCTTGCAGTAAAAGCTAATAAGTTGAAAAATTATTCCCCAGTGGTTATGGAAAATCTTAGAAATCAAAGACTTTTTTAAAACTTTGTTAAATCAATTCCATCCACCATCTACCAATGCCTGACTTTTCTATAAAATACATCTCTGGGCAGTCTAATCTAAAAACATCATGTTTCTACTCCTTGTATCTAATTTAAACACTATGTGGAGCCCAAATTAACTTGTTTGCTCTGACTAGATCAAAAAAGTCTCAATTATTGTAAATTTGGCCTAAAAATAATTAGTATTTTAATCCAAGGTATCACCTACACCTACTTGTAGATTTTTCACTCTCTGCCTCCTGGATTAAGTCAGTTACAAACTTCATTAGATTATGTTGATTAAGGCCTTTTTTTTTTCCTTAAAATCAGCCTTTCTAGAAGTTTGTAAGTATTTTGTTTGACTGTGAATGATATACAGAATGGAAAGAAATAGTCATATAACAAAATGCCCAGCAGAGAGCAGTGAAAATAGTTAGGTGGCTGTGGCACATGACTTACTGAGGAGAGGTTGAGGGAACTGGGCTTATTTGGTTTAGATAAGAGAAGATTGACCAGGATTTGATAGCACTCCTTAACTACCTGAAGAGTGTTTCCAAAGAAGATGGAGCTAGACTGTTCTCAGTGATGGCAGATGACAACAAAGAGCAAGGGTCTCAAGTTGCAGCAAGGGAAATTTAAGTTGGATCTTAGGAAAAACTCTCTCATGATGAGGGCACTGAAGCACTGAAATGGGTTACCTAGGAAGGTATCCATCCTTGGAGGTTTTTAAGGCCCTGCTCAACAAAGCCCTGACTGGAATGATCTAGTTGGGGATGGTCCTGATTTGAGCAGGAGATTGGACTAGATGACTTTCTGAGGTCCCTTCCAACCCTAATTTTCTGTGGTTCTGTGAAAATGGAGTAATGAGTCCAAATGTAAACTAGAATTATTTTAAACCACAAACATTTTTACAACACATAAAATGTGGAGTAATTTGTGTCAGGCTATTTCAGAGCCAAGTTCAATAAAAGTACCACCTGGTTCACAGAATCCTACAGAAGCTCAGATAAAGCTGAGTTTTGAGGGTTTACATAGGCTTCCACAGTACAGAAGCCAGATGGTGAATTCATTTTTCACTGGCAGACAAATGTTCATCTTCTAATTTGTGGGTGCAATTTCACAGGCATTTTGGACCCTGTTTTACATATAACAATCAGGTCATTAGGATTTAGATCTTCAAAGCAATGTATAGATTTTAGATGCACACCTTCTACTACTTGTCGCAGAAAACATGCATCTAATTTCTTTTGCAGCATTGAAAATCTCAGGTAGGATTTTTATCTACAGTTCACACATACCATTCACTGTGAATGTAATTATTAGTGAGAATCATATTTCACCCCCCAAAACAGAAGTCACACTGAGAATTGACTTCTAAAGCTGCAAGACCAACAGAATTTCAATACTGGAGTTATTCATTTAGCCATAAGCCGGGTGTAGCAAGTCTACTGAGTCCACCCCAGCACCTGGTGCCCCCTTAGGTCTGACCCACCTACTGCACTCTCCAGCCCCAGTCTCTCACTTGGCATATCTTTGATATTATTGCTGTTATACTAAGGAGGTATAAACAGGAGGAGGCCAAGAATAGTTTCTGTGGTCTTCCTCCCTTTTGGCTCTGTCCTTGAGTTTCTCTGCACTAACCCAATTGCAGGGATCTCTATGCTTCCCTCATGGGTAATTTGCCTTCAGGGCAGCCCTCCTCATACCTCAAAGCACTTGGAGCTCCAGCCATTCTGGCCTTGGCTCCTTTGGCTGACAGCCCAGGTCCCCGACCTTGGACACTGGCTCCCAGGTTCATCCCTTTGCATCCCTACCCAGAGCAAATCTTATCCTGAAGAGCATGCCTGGCAACCTGTCTTGTGGCCTTCAAACCTCACCCACAGCCAGTCTGGTCAAACTTGAATGTAAAACACCATCCTAAATGGTCCCTGCTCAAATATTAACCCCTCCTTAGGTCTCTGTTTCCTCTAGCCCTGCCATCTAGCATGAAAGCTTGTGCTATATATAAAATCTATTTTAATTAGTTTATAAGGTGCAAAACTACCCTGCCTTTGAATATCTAATGTTCCCAAACCACCAATTAATTTCACTTTGTAACTAAGAAGGTCTTTTTTGAACAATGGTATAGGTTGTAGCCATGTTGGTCTAAGGACACTTGGTTGGTCTATAGGCAGACACTTCCTCAGACTCAGCTGAAGGATATTTGTTTAGTTGGTCTAAAGAAGATATCAGAGTTACCCAAAGAACCTTGCCTTTTTGAACAATGGATTTCACTAGAACTGGATATGAATTAGTGACTTAAAAGTCTTCATAGCCCGCTGATAGTCACATTAGCCATCCACCCCTAAAGGGAGTTTAATTTTTTAAATTCTCATTACAATGTGCTTTTTCTGGTGTTTAATAACTTTGCATGCTAAATATAATTTCTATAGTTTTCATCCTCTCTAAATCTCCTCTTGTCTCCTTTCTATATCTCCTCTTATTTCCTCTCCTTAGGACAGTAGAAGTATTTTTTTCAACCACACCCTTTCTTATTATTTCTATGCACAATCCAAGGTTTATCTCGCCTCAAAAGACAGTATGTGCAGTTAATAAGGATTATATGAAGGATAAACCAAAGGGACACAATGGAACTTGTATCAGTTTCACCCTGCTAATCATGAAAAGTTGTAGTGCAATTAGATAATTCCTTAAACTCCCATTATTTTGGTTCTTGGACTTGTTCAACAGGCAGCCTACTTCAGGAAACTCATGTGTGATACGGTATCTTATAAAGAATTTGCAAAAAGTGCAAGAATTCTGAATCCAAATAGTTAAAAGTGCACAATTTACAAGCCCAAACCTTTTGTGTGTTTATGTCTCTGATAGGTACCCAAAGAATATAACCGTGATTGAAAACTGTATATTTTCACATGATATTTTTTACTTCTCTGAAGTATGTCACACTTTTAAGGTGGTTACCTGCCATTCTCGTTCCCAACTCTACATTGGTTAGCTAGCCATATTTTAGTTTACAACTAAATTTATAATTATTTTTAGCACCTACTTCCCTTGAAATAAACAAATAATAAAAACTTCAGCAGAGACTCTGAATCTTCCATCCAAATATTGTATATGCTCAGACAGATAAAGATAAAATATTTAAATAATTTCCTTGATACATAAATAACTGCTGTAGTTTTTTTGTAAATATGGTTTTGTGTCTGCAAGGTGTCTGTGCACTTGTGAGTAGAAGAACAGATGGTCTTTTAATTAACATGTGGTTGCAATAGGGCACCAATCCTGGACTCTGTTACGGTTCCAAGAACCTCACTAGACCCAAACCCACTGGGGAACCTGCTGGGATGTGAAGGATCAGTGGTGGGGCAGGGTGAGATGGTGATGTCTGGGGCAGACAGAACAGCCTCTACGCCTGCTGCATGGAAGAACTGGGTCACAGAGCCCTGGCTCCTATTGGCTGAAGGGAACACAACTGGAAGATAAGGCCGTGCTGGCTCTAGGGAAGATTCCCCAGAGAGGGGAACACAAGTGCCACACAGAGGTGCAGGACTAATGTTAGGATCTGGACTGGTGAATCGTGCCAGTCTAACCTGGTCATCAAAGGCTGGATGTTCTCTGTAAGAGAGATGACCATAAAGCAAAGGCAGAAGGGAAGAACCATTGGAGACCAGTAAGTCATAATCATACAGGGTTCCCTTACAGGGATACTGTGCCTGGGTAACTGGATGGATGCCGACAAGAAAAGGAGCTTTTCCCTCAGTGGACTTAAACAAGATATCAGCCCCATAGGACTTGATGAATGGAAGGGGATTGAAAAGAGTTAATTAATTTAATAAGGCTAAGACTGTCAGTTGATCAAATAGTTAAGAAATCGATTAATTGGACCTTGAGAGACTTGATCTCTGTTCATCAAAAGAGAATGGATAAAGTGGGGTAGAGTTAATGAAACAAATGAGACATAAGTTAATTCATGTGACATATGTGAGAAAGTGATTACAGAGACCTTAGGTGCTTATAAGAGATATAAATTACTGAATTATTAAAATAAGGATGTGACTACTTAATTGATAAGAGAAAAGTGATGACTAGCTATATTGTAGAAAATTCAGCAGATAGCACGGTATTAAAGACTGCCCTGGACCTGCTGGCAAAGGATTGCTAATGGAAGTCTCCTGGGAGGAGGTCATAGGCCTGTGCCTAGACAGGGGTGGTAAGGACAACAGGTGTGTCCAGTTCTGGGCATCCCACTTCAAGAGGGATGTGGACAACATTGAGAGGGTCCAGAGGAGGGCCACCTGCATGATCTGGGGACAGCAGGGCAGACCCTACAGTGAGAGGTTATGGGACCTGAACCTGTTCAGCCTTCACAAGAGAAGGCTCAGGGGGGACCTGGTGGTCATCTATAAACTCACTAGGGGGGACCAGAAGGGTTTGGGGGAGACCTTGTTTCCCCCAGTGCCCCCCAGATAACAAGGAATAACAGCCATAAGTTGTTGGAGAGTAGGTTTAGATTAGACATCCGTAAGAACTACTTCACAGCTAGGGCGGCTAGGATCCGGAACCAACTTCTGAGGGAAGTGGTGCTGGCTCCTACCCTGGGGGGTGGTCTTTAAGAAGTGGCTTGATGCCTACCTTGCTGGGGTCATTTGAGCCCAGTTTTCTTCCTGCCCAGGCAGGAGGTCGGACCTGAAGATCTACAAGGTCCCTTCCAATCCTACTTCTATGATTCTATGACAAGATGTAGGGAAGGCAAAGCCCTGTGGAGGAAGATTATGAACCACGCTACTCATTCACAGTAGTGAACTTCTTGCCTCTCCTTATTTTCCTTCTTTTGAACATCAAGGTGTGGCAAAGGAGCATTGTGAGCGGCTACCTAGAGTGAGGGGAATGGTGGCAGATTGAGTACCATCACACACAAAACCTTATAATGATCTACACTGAAAAAAAGTTTGAGAACTTTTGTTTTAAAATCATCTTGTACACATCAAACCTAAAAAGAACTCCTCAAAATAAAGTATCTGGAAGCTAATGAGTTTTCTGGCCAATTCACTTCTGTTTAAAACTCCCCACTAAAGAGCATCAGCTAGATTTATGCATCATGTAGGTATCCTATCATGTAATATCACTTGCAGTAATTAATCACCTATCTGTGGTCACTTAATCAGAAGTTATTTGATTTTTCAATAAAGAAAATCAGAGACAACTCTATTTGATATTTTCTGTATTGACTTTTAAGTATTTGAACAATGGCATACCCATAAACATAAAATAGTATATGCCATGTTATACCCTTATTATATTATTATGCCAAGATCCTGGTTTTCTCTAATAAAAAATAGCAAATTATCTGATTTAACCCCCCCATCTGCATTTTTCTGTGATTAAAATGAAATGCCACTATATATATAGGTATCAGTTGAACACAATGTTTTATTGATATTTACAATTTTAAAGTAATTTGGAAACCTACTGGTGCCTCAATCACTATAATGAAATAAACTCTAAATAACTATGAATTTTGGCATTTGATTTTGGGTTTCTTATAATGGAAAATCAGAGCTCCCCTTGCCCCCTTCACTCACCAAGATGCAGCTCTAGCTCCAGCTACCCCCCACCACTGCTTTGTGACGCAGAGCAGCCCTGATATTCTGGTTCCCTGCCCATGCCATTGACCCTCATGCCCCATTCACAGGCCCCTGGGTCCTGCCAGTACCCATCATTTATTACTCAGCCCTCCATTCCACCACACCTGCTGATGGGGGCCCCCAGCTGCCAGGCCTCCAGAGCCCAGGTTCACAGCCCCCTGCTCCCCCACCCCCCCGCAACACCCAAACCCCAGCTGACATCCATGGGAGGTAGCAGCTGCTGTGGCAGAGTGGACTGCAAAGTCTTGCTCCCCCTCTCCCATCGGTGGCACAGTTGTAGCAGAGCCTGTGAGAGGGGTGGGGGCAGGCTGCCTGCTGTAGGCTCAGGGCTTCCCACTCTGCTGCCCTCCCTCTAGGGCCTCAGCAGCCCAGCAGGTGGGACCTGACCTGGCAGGTCAGAGTAGAGCTGGTTGGAGAAGCTCAGTGTTGTCACTGGTACCCCTGCACCACCATAGTGAGATGCTCCCTGCCCACCTGGCAGCAGCAGGGGTGGTAGTGCAGGGTTGTGCCCACTGCTGTTGCTGGGTGGGCAGGGGGTGCTTCACCATGGTCATGCAGGGCTCCCAGCAGTGGCAGCACAGAGCTTCCCTACTCCACTTTGCCCAGCTGTGCTGGGTCCTGCCCACTGAGCTGCGGACACCCCAGGGGCAGGGCAACAGGGTTGGGAGCCTGAAGTTGCCAGTCTGCACCTTCCCTGTGCACAAACATAGGGGACATGTGCCTCCCATGCTCCCCTGGGAGTCTGTACAGCATTGGGGAACCAGCCCTCCCCCTGCCACTGCTGCCCAGACAAGTTAACTGTAGCTGCATCTCACTCCCCATCCGGGCCCTATGGCCATGCATTCTGGCCCTGGGCCCCAAGCCCCACACACTGCCTTGCAGCCTCAGTCCAAATCCTGCTCAACTCCCTCCCTCCCTCACTATGGGAGCCTCAATCCCACATGCCCCCTCAGACTTACCTGCAGGGAATTGCTCTCCAGGCTGCCTGGCGGCCATGTGCATGTGTACATGCACATATGCATATGGCACCCCTTGCCTGATAGCCCTCCTTCTGCTTTCCCCAGCCCTTTGTAGGCTGGAACTCTGCCAGTCTGTAAGGACGAGCCCACCATTTTCTACAGTTTTCTCCTTAAATGAGAAAATCCAGATTCTATCTTGTTTATTCATTCTAATAGTAATGTGCATCATGACCCTGCCCTCTGTCAGTTACAAATTAGGACTTATCAAAGAAAAGTGCAAGCTATTATTTTTATTAAAGATTGGATCCTTTTTGTCTAACTCAGCTGCCATGAATGGAACTATGCTGATATATATCAGCTGAGGATCTGGCCTGCTTCGTTATTCATGTTGCTCCCAAGAGTGATATCATTTTCTGGAATGGTTAAACCGCTTTATCCCAAAGGGGTAAGTAAGTTAGGAGTTGTCCTGAGTAGGAACCCATCCTACTTATTATGACCCTTTATCAAGGGTAGCATAAAGCAGCAGATGAAAACAGGAAGGCAATTCCAGTGAGTCAAATTGCAATGATGTGCAAAATCTCAGGCTTAAAAATGGGGAAAATGATTACATTCAAGGAGTTATCGTCATATATAATGAAGATAGTAGAACACCAGGATTCCATGACTAATAGACTTCAGCTAAACAGTCCCTTCTAATTCACAATTCATAAAATTAGTTCACTACACAGCAGCTATCTGATGTACCTACCATATTGTTGCCTTCTCTGTTCTGTTCCACAAACTGCACAGAATCATTGGGAGTGTTGAAGTTTTAAGTATATCCTCTCAGCTGCAGTCTTCAGCTATGCCAGGAACAATACAGCACTGTCCAAACTGAAAACACTGAAAGATTTCTTAACATATGTAAAACCTCTCTAGCTTGTTTTGATTTTATTTTGTTTTGTTTTTTAACTAAAAATAGCAAATACTCAAAGACGAATCTTGAAGAAGTACTTCTTTCGTTATTTTTCCTCATTTTGTTAAACTTCAGTTGTTGATTAAGATGCTGTCAGGCACACTTAAAAATAAAAAATTCTTGTCAGGTGTTTAAATATATAGAGAGAATAATAATGGGAATAATAGCAATCAGGCAGGTTTGTGGAATACAATCTAGAATATCTGATAGCTGGGGTTGGGATAGAATTTGGGTAGTCCCCGGGGTCAAATATTCTTTCCCACTTCTTTTATGTCAGATTTTTCTTTCCCTTGAATATACAAAGGAGCTCAAGCAAAGTTTCAGGTAGGGACATTTTCCTTCAGCATCACAGTTTCTTATATTTCATTACATTTAACAACTCAACTCAATTAAACTCATACTTCAATCCAGTCCAAAAGAGTTTCGTCCAGAATAGTCTATAGCCTTTTTGCCTAACAGGATATTCAGATTAGTTCAAAACAAGCTTTTGCACATGGAAAGCACTACCAAATACCCCAAATACCTTGTACTCCAAAGCAGCAGAATGTTTTTTGCATCCAGCGCATTACAAAGTTATCTTTGTCCAAGACTGAAAAATTTCATTTTCTGAAAAGGAAATTTGGGAGGTCTAACTCAGGGCTGTCCAAATTGTGGCCTGCTGGCTGCATACAGCCTATAAGGGGTTAATATGTGCCTCCCCGCAGCTCCTGTCTTATCACCATTTCCCCCCATCACTCAGGCTTCAACAGCAGCCAGAGTCTCTGGGCTCCTCTTCTCTCCTCTGGCTTCTGCTTCCTATCCCTGTCTCAGGGGTAAAAGCAGTGAAGTAGTGTGGGGAGGTGATGCTGAAACCATTGGCATATGGTGCATTGGGGAGCAAGAGGGCATCAGGGAAGGTTTGCAAGAGTGTAGTGCAGTGCTGGAGTATCTCTGTAGGTGCACACTATAGCAGTTGAGGAGGTCACAAGCACACAAGACAGCAGTGGGAGGGTTGTGGGTGCATCGTACAGCAGTGGGGAGGGCATTCATGGAGTATGTGGCTCACAGAGCTCGTGGCTTGTCCCGGTGCAGCCCATACAGCATGCAGCCCCTCCTGGTGCGGTCTGTGGAGCATACATCCCCTGGCTGCTTGGAAGTTGAACAGCTCTGGTCTAAGTAACTTGAAATGATGCCTTAGAACAGTTTTCCTAATGTTTTTGCCCTGCAGGCCAGTTGCTCTGTGCCCAATTTGTTTGCAGGCTAGATCTGGCCAGTATGCCTGATGCAGCATATGGGGTGGGTGCAGTAGGGTCCAATCTAGCCATGAGGAGCAGAATGGCAGGAGATAGCCTGGCCCAGATCCAACCGTGTGAGGGGAGGGGGAGGGGAAGGGCATGGCTTGACTCCAACCCAGTTGCACAAAGGAGAGGGGGTGTAACCTGGCCCCAACCTACCTATGTAGGGAGAATGGGTGTGATTCAGCCCCATCACAGCCAGGCAAGGCTTGGGAATTTGGCAGCAGAGGAAGAGTAGCAGTATTAATTGTCACTATTCTCCCACCACCAAATTTCCCAACCCATGGGGAGCCCTGCGGGCTGGATGCCATGGCTCCACAGGTTGGATCTGGCTTGTAGGCCAAGGATTGAGCATGCTTGAGTTAGAAGGGTAACTTTTGTGCAATCTTGTGCACCCATATTGGACACTGCTGCTGCTTAAAATACTTTTCTATATTTTCTATCTTATAAATGTATCATAGATGAAAAAAATCACCTGTATTTTGCAAGAAATAATTGTCATTTAAGAAAAATACATGCTATAAGGCAGCATTCCTGAAGCTGATTACATGTACATGGAGGGAAGCCCAGGGCTGGGGAAGTTTTAGAGGTATTTCTCCTCTGTGTTGTGTTCTTCCAAATGTATGTAGGTATTGAAGGGAACCCAAATGGAGCCATGAATCTGATGGCTGAATTTGAAGGGCCCATCCTGCCCAGTGCTACAGTTAGAATTAAAAAAAACCCAACAGACCAACTGAAGAACCCATGGATCTATACATTTTTGCGGATGATATACTTGGGGTTGGTCCTGCTTTGAGCAGGGAGTTAGACTAGATGACCTCCTGAGGTCCCTTCCATCCCTAATTTTCTGTGATTCTATGTTTCTAATTAATAACAACTGTTGTTCTAAAATATGTAGCATGGATCTTGGATTCTGTAGGACTGATAAAACTTGTGCACTGCAAATTATTTCCTCTGTCTGTCTCTTTCTATCACCCCCTAATAGGAGATACACTGAAGTTTTTTAATTTTTCTTTATCCTACAGTTAGTATTCCTCTCCTCTTCTCTTTTAGTGGTCTTTATCACCAGAATACTTGAAATATACCTATCTTTTCTGCTTGCAGTCTCTCTACATTATTTGGTATTTTTTATTTGCTCTACTTTTTTACTTGCTTACCCTCTTTTTTCACTCAGAGTTTCCTTTGTCTTTCCATTTCAAGCTAAATTAAAATCAGGTAAGGCAGTGTAGGCAAAATAACACAGACTATGTCAAGAGTTTACCATACTGAACTTTAACTTAGCCTAACTCAAGATAGTAAGGTGAAGTTACATGTTATGCTTAGACTGTACTAAGGGCACTTAAATGTGAGTGTCTGGATGTTAAAGCCCATTCACTCATGCTAATTGCCCTTGGAGCATCTTAACTTAGGTTACTTCAGGCAGGGGTTAAGTCTGGGCTGGGCTACCTAGCTCATGTTAGGGTAACTTTAGATTGCTTCATGGAGATAAAATGAGCAATCTGCAGTCCTCCAGCAACTCAGGATGCACTGCTCCCAGCCCTTTCCCTCCTCAGAGCAGGGACAGAGCCCAGGTGTCCTGGCTCCTGGCCATGCCCCTGCTTACCAACCCTTTAGTAGCAAGTCAGAGCTGTTCAAGAATGAAATGGTGTTAACCACTAATGTGTGACTGCTCACAGCACAGTCTAACTTTAATACCACTTAACATTCCACAGATTTAATATGGTCTATGTGCAACATGTAACTTCATCCATTAGACAACTTGAAAAAATATTACAATGCTACAGGCAATCACATGATGAAAGCTAAGCAACAAAGTTAAATGAAGCATTGTTGCTTACAGCACATGTGTGTTTAAAGATCTTTTTTGCAAAGCTCATTTCAGTTGTTTGTTTCTTGTGGTTGGATAGGTTATTTTTCTAGCAGCAGTTTAGTTATTTATTGTCTACCCTTACGAAGTACCCATGAGAGAAGCTTGCATTAGTGGGAGGTGAGGAATCATTGTGTTTACATTTTCTGTTTGTAATGAGCTATATTCAAAATAATGTTGAATGTGTTCACCAAATAAATCACCAAACTGCACCAGATTAGCAGATGGCTGAATACTCAAGTAAATCATCTGACAAGTATTTATTTTATCAATTGCAGTATTTCAGACTTAAGAATCTTCTAGACACTTGTCCTAAACTGTGAACTCATTACATACATTAAAATGCACAATTAAAGAAATCATACAATTCAGTAAATTGTAATATAAAGTCCTGTAATATAAGGACTTATCTTGAAATCCACATGAAAATTCACCAGGAAATGGGAATACCAAAAATAGCATATAATATTTTCCTTCTTCAGCTTTAACCCATCACTGTACTTTAAAGCCAGACTGAAAAAAACAGGAAATTTATAATCTGATGGACCAGGAAGAAATGGAAGAGAAATTGGAATTTCAAAATAGTGGACCATTCACGAAATAGCCTGGTGTAGTAGGCACTTGCCAGTTAAAACAGACTTCAGCTTTAGCACCTCCACTGATTTCAACTATAACTACCCTAGGTGAGGCAGTCGTAACAAATAATACAATGAATTTCATCTGGACACCTCTTAGAATTTTCTGCAAAAAGGAAAATAAAAAATAATTTGTTTTGAAATAATCAAATTATTTCATTTAGAAAGCTTCTAAAATGGAAGTGTGACGAAAGCTTAAGCTTCAGGGATCTGGGCTTAGCTGTTTCTTCTTGGGCTTTTAAGCTTATGGCTATAATTCTCTATTATCCCAGTCTCCCAGCAGGCTGCCTAGAGTGCTAACAGAAAGCCAGGATTGTTTCCAAGGGAAGCCTACCCATGATTTGGCAGAAGTTTATTAAAACCAAAACACTTATCATAGTATCATAGTATCTAGGGTCAGAAGGGGCCTGAAGCAGGCCATCTAGGCTGACCCCCCGCCAATGGCAGGAACAAGTGCTGGGGTCACAGGACCTCAGCCAAGAACCTATCTAATCTACTCTTAAAGATGCCCAAGGTAGGAGCAAGAACAACTTCCCTAGGAAGCCGGTTCCATGTCCTAGCCACCCTAACTGTGAACTAGT
>JAGPOW010002514.1:10752268-10793315 GCA_030014935.1 Caiman crocodilus | reverse complement strand
TAGGGAGGAAAAATGTCCAGCATACCTACTGCCTAGGAAATGACCTGCTTGGAGGCATGGAAGCGGAAAGGGATCTTGGAGTCCTAGTGGACTCCAAGATGAACATGAGTCATCAGTGTGACGAAGTCATCAGAAAAGCTAATGGCACTTTATCATGCATCAACAGATGCATGAATAACAGATCCAAGGTGATACTTCCCCTCTATCGGGCGCTGGTCAGACCGCAGTTGGAATACTGCGTGCAGTTTTGGGCACCACACTTCAAGAGGGATGTGGATAACCTGGAGAGGGTCCAGAGAAGGGCCACTCATATGGTTAAGGGCTTGCAGGCCAAGCCTTATGAGGAGAGACTGAGACACCTGGACCTTTTCAGCCTCCGCATAAGAAGGTTGAGAGGCGACCTTGTGGCTACCTATAAGTTCATCATGGGGGCACAGAAGGGAATTGATGAGGCTTTACTCATCAAGGTGCCCCTGAGGGTTACAAGAAATAATGGCCACAAGCTAGCAGAGAGCAGATTTAGACTAGACATTAGGAAGAACTTCACAGTCAGAGTGGCCAAAGTCTGGAATGGGCTCCTAAGGGAGGTGGTGCTCTCCCCTACCCTGGGGGTCTTCAAGAGGAGGTTAGCTATGCATCTAGCTGGGGTCATCTAGACCCAGCACTCTTTCCTGCCTATGCGGGGAGTCGGACTCGATGATCTATTGAGGTCCCTTCCACCCGTAGCATCTATGAATCTATGAAACATTAACAACAGATTTCATGGACAATTGCAGGTTTTGTCTATCCTTGCAAAAAATTATGTTTTCCATGAAACCTGTACATGATGTGAGTGCACTGTTACTGTAACAGTGCACTGGGTTCTTTGCACCTATAACTCTGGAAGTCATTAGCAGCCTGAGGAAAACAGCTACGCCTCCCCTCTGCCCCCACCGCCACCCCAACTTTCACCACCAAAGTTTCTTGAAAGATTGATAGTAATACATGTGGAGAAGACCACAGGTTTGTGCTTATTTAAAAAAGCAGATGTCACATACTGAGAAGGCCTACTGTCCATATCTCTCACTACTATAATGTTACCATGTTATGTAAGTAAAATTCACAAAAAGACTCAAGAATTTTAGAGGGGTTTTAGTTTTGTTTTTTAACAAGGATCTAAATAATCTGTCATTCCATGGAAAAGCCCAAACTGCTTTGCCTGTTTGGATGCTGATATCTACTGGGACTAAGTCAAAGTAACATCTCTCTCTGTTGAATTCAGGTCATCCTCCACTGCAGAAATATGATCCTCCAACCCGGACTGCTGAAGAATAGTGAGTTAACAGGGTTCTTGAGGATGTTCCAGGTAGTTTTGCCATAATTGTTCTTTAGGAACAACTAATGAAACCTGCCAAGATATTTTCAAGTATTTATTTGAATCAGCAGTATGGAAATGTCTTTCAGTGTCCCATCTCTTTCAACGTGTCTCTGCACCCGGGCTTGCTTCCTTGTTTGTATATGCAAGGAATAATTGTCCAATTTCTGTATAACTCTCTGGACTGCTACCTGACACTATACTGGTAATAAAAGTAAAATAGCTGTAAGGCTGATGGATACCATCTTCACTGATAAATGTCCTTATCAGTGATACTTTTATTTGGTCTGAGATCGACATACAA
Source organism: Caiman crocodilus (assembly GCA_030014935.1). Classification (NCBI taxonomy): domain Eukaryota; kingdom Metazoa; phylum Chordata; order Crocodylia; family Alligatoridae; genus Caiman; species Caiman crocodilus. Next base: position 10,791,657 of record JAGPOW010002514.1, on the reverse strand, counting down.
AACATTAGTCTCTCACCCATCAGGACAATTTGGTATGTAAGCCACTAGTAAGTGTGTATTTGTTATGATGACTTCCTCTTTGAGTTAATGTGTTGATAGAGCCATGGGCTTCTGAGGCTTGAATCTTTAGCTCAAGCTGCCATAGCTCATGCTCTCAGCCACAAATATTCCCCATTCAGACACTATGTTGGCCAAGAGGAAGTCATCACATATGTGCCTGTCATTGTCAGACAATGGGAACAGATGCTAGAAATGCAGTTAATCAACAGCCACTGCACTAACAATTATTTATAAAGTAGTTACAAGTGAAGCCTTCCACTTGCTGCATGCGGTTCCAGGTAGTTTAAAACTGGATCCTGAAGGAAGTGTAGTTAAAAACACTTTCTCTCTGCTTTTTTCATTTTTATTTTCTATATTCCATTTTCTTAGTTCTTGTTTATTGTCCATTCTAACAAGTCATTTAGCAACACATCATTATGTGAGATGGGCTCTGTTTGCAGATTACTGACCCTGGGCCATGCTTAATTTAAAACTTTTGACTCCATGGCTTTTATGACTAGAAGTGTAAAAAAGGCTGGTTTATGCCAAGTAATGTATCTGTCACCTATGTGTACCTCTACTTTGCCTAGTATCTCTGATTCCATTAATGATTTTTAATTTGGCTCTGCTTGCTGCAGAGGAACAGCTCTGGCCTGTGCGACTTCATGTAATTATCATTGATTCCTATAGCCATTTTCCAAGGGTTTTGTGAAAGGAAGAAAAGGTATTGATATGCAGCACATAATGCAGAAGAAGAAACATTTATTCCAATAAGAAAACTTGTTCTTCTTTTCATTATATTCAGAATCAAATCAAATTTGAGGAGACCTCTGCAATAGTAGGTCAACAGGTTTATAAGGATCAAGCATTAATCTTTTTCAGTGCCATAATTTCAGTAAAAAAAATGATAATAGTTCCATGTTTTTCTGCTAAATAGATGTTAGGGCAAAAATATTAGTAAGATAGTCATGTAGTCTCATTAACCTAGACAAAAATCAGGGAAGATTACTAAGAATTATCCCAAAGGTTACTGATCTAACTAAATTAATCTTAAGCTAATAATTTACATCTTGTGAACCAGAATTGAATCACCAAATTCTTCTGTTATACCTACAAAATCAGTGACCAAAATGGAGGCTCAAAGAGATGACACAGTTAGACAAGATCATCCAGAAATCAATATAAAAACTTGAGGGTTATTACTTCAAGACTCATGTTTAATCTTCTTACATTCTTCTCCAGAAAAGCTACATTGCATTAAATCCCACATATTTGAGATTTCTATTATGACAAATAAATTATAAGAAACTTATGGGAAGTTTGCATATAATATCTAAATAATGGATTTTTTCTCCACCTACTCTACAATTACTACAATTGTGTTAGCTTATATTTGACAAGAAAGAAACTGAGGCTACGTGGTTTTTTTCCTTTGGATGCTTCTATTGATCTTTAGATACTGTTAAGGGAGAGCTCCCAGGACTGTCTTTTCTTCCTCTCTTCCTCCTTGTCTTTGTCTATCTCTTTCCTTGCCTTTGTCCTAATTAATTTCATTCTCTCTGTAGCTTCCTCCTTTTTATACACACACACACACACACAAAAAGTGAAATGCAGGAAGAGAACAACTGGGTGAGAAAGTAAAGGGAAGAGAAGGAGTGGTGGAGAAAAGAAGAGAGTAAAGTATGGGTAAGACTTGAATTAAAAGCAAATATGAGTTGGAAGAGTGCATGACGGGGTAGATTGAGTAAGGAAAAGAACAGAAGTCTCTGGGTTCAGTGGTTGTAAACATGTACTCTGCTACTCTGTACTCTACAAATAGAAAATGTAAAGAGCCTGTCCTTTACATATGGAGGAACCAAGGAATTGGAATTAATGAGATTAAAAGAGGTGTATTTTAATTGACTAATTTCATTTTTTCTTTTGTATGTTTACAGTTCAACTTGGGCCATTGGCACATAGGGTAAAGTAATAGATACCTTAGATGGCCAAAATCAGACATGATGCATAAAGTGAAGTACAAGTTACATAACAAGAAAAGGTTTGAGTCTAAGTGTCATAGTGTAAGAAAGCATGAGAAAGTCAAAGCAATATAATGAGCAAGGTGAGGGACCAATAAGAGATGTAAGTTACAGATTCCCAAGCTAATGACTCACTACTGAATCTAGCCCAGTTCCCTCATAATATCAAGAAAATGCATTGCATGCTAGGTTTTATGAATATTTTGAAGTTTTCTCTGCAGAAATGTATAGAATATTACAAGGAACATTATTTTAAAAATTGAATCTGAGGATAACAGAGGTCAAACTGAATCCACCTCATAATTTAAACCAAGTTCTGTGTATATAAAAAGTGTAATACCAGTTAATTTGATATATTTTGCTTCTGGAATAAATACAAACATAATTGCTCATAAGGAAAACTTTCTTACATTTTAGAAATAAACTTCTGAACAAAATAGTATCTAGTGACATAATTTTTTGTGGGTGGTGAGACGAAAAATATCAATATGTACAGATTAAAGTTTCAAACTAATACTTATAAGTATTGCCTCTCATGCTGGCTTCAGTTTGATCTGGTATAGTAACCATAATGCTCTTTTTGTATCTAATAACAAGTTACTGTCTCAAAGGCTTATGCTTGAATAACTGATTTTTGACAAATTAAATTTAGAAAGTCAGAAACTGAAATACTGTTAAGCGGCCTTAGTCATTTCACAAGTTCCTGATCTCCTTTTCGTTTACTTAGCAACAGTTAACAACAGCAGAGTTCCTTCAGTTTCATCAGTCGACAGTCCTTGACTGAGGTCTATGTGTAGGAACATACTAAATCTGTCTCCAAATGTTCCTTATCAATACATTAGGAACATTTGTAGAATACTTTCTTTCTCTCTTTCAATCTGAAATGGAGACTATTTCATGCGTAGATTTTGTCAAACTTTAAATTACTGTAATTTTTTTTCTACGAGGGCATGTCTACATGTTCATTAATGTGCCTTAGATACTGGGCATTTAGTTTAGTACTTCTTTAATAAAGTACTAACTAAACGCATAGTACCTAAAGTTACTGCACAGTAGCACCAGTGCATGGTTATTTGGTGACACTTACTGCGTATTAGTCTAAAAACAGTACACAGTGCCCACTGTGCAATTATTAGCACAATTTTTTCCGTGACACGCTGTTGCACAGTGTTATTAGGCTAATGTGCAGTAAGTGTCTCATGTAGACATGCCCTCAGGGTATTAAGAGAGTCCCTCCACAGGTTGCAATCTAGATATAAAGTATTCATCAGGCTGTTTGTTCAAAGCTATTCCAGTGTATTTGTAAAATTAAGCATGCTTTCCAAGTGTCTCAAAACAATTCATGGAGGATACAAATACAAACAAAAAAGGCAACACAAGATGACACTGAGAACCTCCCAATATTCTCTGCAAGAATCAGTTTAGACAATTTCATATAAAATACTGCATATATTATAATATATTTGTGACTTTCTTACAGAATAAGTTAAAATTGTAATGAACGGGCAGATAATGAAAGTAAACAATAGAATATTTCAGTTAGACTAGTGTATAAAGCTTAATACATATAAAAAAAAATATTAAAATACTTACTGCATTGAAGTCAGGTAAAAATACATAAACACTTTTCAAAGGGTAACAATAACAGGAAAAATAAGCAAGTGTTGTAGAAGAGATGTAAAATGGTAGAACTGGTTATGTCACCTTTTATTAAGCTTGTCCAGCTTTCCCAGTATAAAAGGCTATAACTTCACCAAACTTTAATCCTTTCGGTAATTCATACAAACTGAGTACATCTAAACATCCATTTTACTGCAGAGGTGACTAATTAGCTCCACTGGAAAGTGTCACTGGCTACACGTGCTGATATTACGGCACAGTAAATTAATTAATTCCGCCATAAGTAATTTACTGTAACAAAAAACGCATGTAGACAGTGACAGGAGCTGGCTGGGCACAAAGGTGCTAAATTGCTGCAGCTGCCTGCTACATGGCTCTACACTTTAACACTCTTGTGCCCCGGCCAGCCCCTTCACCCAGGGCTGATCCCCTGAGCTGGCTACCAGCCTGGGGCTGCTCCGTTCCAGCTCAAACTGCTGCTGTCTTGGATGCATGTGCAGGTGCTGTGCCAAAGACAAGCTGACTCCAGTGCAAAAAGCTCTGAAGTTTATTGCATAGTATTAATTGAACATGTAGATGTACACACTGAGATATATATAATTCTTATGGGCAATGGCATTTATAATTCAAATACTACAGGAAATATAAAGCTGTCTAAACAAATGCTTATTTTTGTATTCAAAACAATCAGTTTGGGTCCATTAATATGTCAGAGTGGTCATTAACATAAGATTGCAGCTTTATCCATTGGAAATATCTCTTATTTTCATAATTTGTTCACAAGTACACAGAGTACTTTCATTGACAGAATTAAGATTATTCTATTTTGAGGACTACTGAGAATGTTTTAGTATGCATATGCTCCCCTAAAGCATGTACACAATCTCAGTAATTGCAGAAAATAGTTGTTCTCTTCTTTTAGTATTAACCTAGCTTGGAAGATATGCCTCTTGCTGTTTCATCAGTATTACTGCTGATAGCAACACGCCTTTCAGAATCTGGTGCTCAAAATGATTTTATATAAAGCTGAAAAAAGTATGCCTTGATTTATGTGAGTTTAGAGAAAGTGGAATAAACTACCAAAAGCACTAACATACATAGTTCCTATAACATAAAATGAGATGACAAGGTGTTAGAGATACAAGTATTATCAAGCTTACAGTTTCCTACAAAACAGAATCTTTTCCTAACCTCTTTCTTTCCCCAGAAGACTCTTGGGATTTATTTGTGAGAGTGCACAGCACAGAATCTATTTTTCAGCCCATCTAGTTCAGACTCAATTATATAAATCAGGGAGGGCAATAAAAGGTTATGTATTTCATCAACAACCAGGCATGTACTGCTAAATTCATTTTATCATTTTTAGTTTATTCTCCAGGATTCAACATTATAATATTCACAGAATGTTCTAGTATTATACTGAAAAGTTAAAAAACCATATGTGAACCAAGTTCTTAAATGTAGATTGTTTAATATTATCCTCAACATTAATGCAAGTTTTTTTTTCTGTGTTCTGCGAGGCTTCCTTGTGCCTTACAGCAGGGATTTAAAACAGGTCACACAAAATCACTTGCAGCCACATAGGCAGACAAGCTTCTTTGGGTAAATCTGCTATCTTTTATTAAACCAACTCAAAGAAATTCTTTGTTGCAAGCTTTTGGGCACAAACACGCTTCATCAGGCTGAGGAAATATCTGCAGTTGGTGTGAGCTCTTACTGGATGGAATGAATAATAAAGAAGCCAGAGGTTGATATACATGCAAGGAAGGTAGTCAGTGACAATATAAATGGGAGTCAATGGGTGAGAGACAGGTGGTGGAAGAGCAGGGAGAATGAATGTAGCTGGTAAAAAGTGGAGAGAGAGCTGGAGAGTCAGATGTTAGGCAGCTTATAATGTGTCATAAATCCAATGTCTATGTTTAGTCCATGATTTTTTTGTATCCAGGAGGCTGATGAAGTGAAGTTTGTAGAAAAGTGAAAAGTATTTTGAAAATTCCCTTTGAAGATTAGAACTGAGAGTTTGGAGAGACTGGTTTTCTTGTGAGAAATGTGCCCCCACTGGTAGTTTTGTATCCTTGTCTTTGATAGATTTCCAGCGTGCATTCATTCTGGTGCGCAGTTGTTGTTTGGTCTCTCCTACACATTTTCCATCAGGGCATTTGGTGCATTGGATGAGATATATTACATTTCTGGAGGTGCAGGTGTAAGAGCCTGGGATGTTGATGGTTCTGTTGTGGGGTGTAGTAATTGGCGGGGTGGAGATATGTTGGCAGGTTCTACATTTCTTGTCATGGCATGGTCTGGATCCATTCGGTATATTTTGGGCCATAGGAAGTTTGCTCCTGGTGATGAGGTCAGCGAGGTTCAGTGCTTGTTTAAAGGCTAGGATGGGTGGTTCTGGGAAGATTCCTAAAGAGAACGGACCAACTGCAGCTGCTTCCTCAGCCTGACAAAGCGTGTTTGTGTCCAAAAGCTTGCAAATAATTTTTCCAACTATTTGAGCTGTTCTAATAAGAGATATCAGATTTATCTGCAGAACCTTGTCTGCCCGTGTCCTTAGACCAACATGGCTACAACCTATACCCTTGCATCTATGACATGCTCTTCAGGAAAGCTACAAGTACGCAAAAAATAAAAATTTCAGCCAAAATTTCAGGGGTCAGACTCTTTTGTTTACTTAGACAATACAAAGAGATTTTAATATGTTCAGAGATAAATGGTGGAGAATATCCTTAACGCAGATGGATGCCTTTGTTAGCTTTTCAGTAGCAGACAGTTCTTACAGCTCCCTGTATCTAATGCTGCCCTTTCCCAGCATACAGAAAGGCAAGAGCATTGAGGACATTGAGAAAGAGCATAGCGGCATGGAGTCTGACCCTTGGATCTAATGCCAGTGGTAGCAGTTAAAATAGACAGCCAGGTGCACTAGCTTCTGCTGGGTGCAGGGATAAGGAAGCTGCAGCCTGTAGCTACAACTCTCCACTACATCTGAGCACAGTGCAGGATTAGGTTCTCTGAGTGAAATCCTGACACCAGTGAAGTTAATGAAAGTTTTGTCATTGACTTCTATAGGGCTAGGATTTCATTCCCTCTGTCAGGCAGTCTTAACTGTGAAATCAAAGCCATTAGAATTAGGAGATATAGTTTATCTAAATGCAAAGTATACTTTGGACATACAGTGGCAAACACAATGTCCTTCCTAACTGTCTTCATGGAAAACTTCTCACCCTCCAAAGGCTACATAAAGCTGTCCATGTGTGAACACAGGTTTAGGAATATAAATATATATTTTGTTAAAAATCTGACCTTGTGACTTGTTTATAGTCATAAAATAAGAGGGCCCTTCTAGTGGTTTAATGGACCTTTTTAATGATTTAATTGTATAACAGTGTACACGTTTGGCAGCATATTTAAATTTAAATGACTTTTTATGCTATGTAACACATTACAGCACTATTTGTCTCATGTACAAGGGCCCTATCTGGAGAAGGCAGTAGGGATGGTGCACCAGGTGCTAGAAGCCTGGGCGTGCTCAGGGAAGCGTGGGCTTGGTGGGCTTCCAGTACCCTGATATTTTTTTCTCTCCTGGAGCCTACCTGAGTCTCCAACAGCCGGGGAGCAAGCTGCTAGCAGGTGGCACAGCCCCTGAGCTGCAGGGGGGGCCCCATGCTTTCCTCCATGGTGGTGGCACTCCCCAGGCAGCACCCACCTGCTGGCACCCCATCTGGGCAGTCCTGGGGGGCACCCCACTGCAGAGGGACGCACCAAGGCTCTCTGCAGCTCCCCCCTCTCCCTGCCAGCTGTGGGAGAAACAGGGACTGGTCCCCTCACCACTTTTTTTTCTTTTTTTCCTTTGGTAGAGCCTGCCTGCCCTGCAGCAGAGGCCTGGTGCTTCATTCTAGCTCTGATTTGCCTGCATATCTGTTTAAATGCCTCAGGATCTATAATAATAACATGCTTATTCTGTCTCTTCAGAGGACTCTGATTGGTTGTTTCAGTAAGCATTGTGCTTGATTGCTGAGACAGCCAATCAGAGTGCTCTGGACAGACAGAATTATTATTATAGATGTGACTCATTGCTAAATGGGAATGATACTATAATTTTCAAATACACTATATGTCTTTCACTAATAAGTGGATCACAGAATATATTAAACAACATTTCACACAGCTTTATTCATTAGGTGAGTTCAAATGATTAATTTATTGCACTATGTGTGCCAAAGTACTTAATTTAATAAACACCTGTGTGTTGAAACCCATTGTCAAGTACTGCTAGTGTGTGCCTATCCATGGTTAAGGAAGTAGCATTTCCCACTTGCATGGAGTGAATTCCTTGCAGAGTGGACATCTTAAAAATGAACTCTCTCATCATGTAACAAATTACATGGGGGGAAAAGCAACACAGAACCCTTCTGCGTGAACTACTATTCCTGTGTTGTCAGCATCAGACTTATGATGCTGTCTCAGTCACATGGAGGAGTTAATAAAAGGTGACCTGGATTTTAATGAAATGCCTTGAGTGGTCAACATTTTTCATCAGTACATCATCACCACCACCATGACCAGGGATACTGGTTTTCTCTATTTAAAAATTGCAAATGCCCTGATTAAAAATTCCAAAATCTGTGTTTTTCTGTTATTAGAAGGAAACGCCACTATATATACAGTTATCATTTGTCACACAATATTTTCTTGATATATTTACAATTTTAAAGCAATTTGGAAGCCTACCAGTGCCTCAATCACTATAACAAATCCTAAATACCTACAAATTTTAGTGTTTGATTTGGGTTTACCATGGAAAATCAGATCTTCCCCCCTGCCCACTCTACTCACAAGGACGTAGGTCTAGCTGTAGCTGCTTTGTGGCACTAAGTAGCCCTGATCTGCCAGTGCCTTGCCCATGCTATTGCCCCTCACTCCTGACCCACTCCTGACCCACAGCCCCCCAGCCCTGCTGGTGCCCTTTGCTCCTGGCCCACAGCCCTTTGGGCCCTGCCGGTGCCCCTCACTCCCTACGCATAGCCCTCCCACATCCCAGACCTGCCAGAGAGGGCCCTCAGCTGCCAGGACTACAGGGCTACAGGGCCAGGGACCCAGGTCTGCAGCCCCCTGCCCCTTGCAGCACCACCCAAACCCTGGCTGCCACCTGCAGGAAGCAGCAGCTGTTGCAGTAGAGCCCAGCTCCCCTTCCCCGATGGGCAGCACGGCAGGAGTAAAACTTGTCATGGGGCATGGCTGCAGGCTATCCTCTATTGGCTCAAGGTTCCCTGCCCTGCTGCCCTCCCCCCAGGACCTCTGCAGCCCAGCAGGTGGGACCCAGTATGACAGGACAGAGCGGAGCTGGGGGGGAGCAGCAGCCCCAGCCCCAGACCTTCCCAACTTCCTCCCTTCCTCACTATGGGGACCTCAATTCTCCCCGCCCTCTGCCATGAGACTTACCTGCAGGAGGTGCTCTCCAGGCTACCTGGTAGTCATGTGGATGTGTACGTGTGCACATGCCCATGGTACCCCCTTGTTGATTGCCATATTCTCACTCCTGCCAACCCCTTGCAGGCTGGAACTCTGCTTTTTCCTCATTTTTCTCCTTTATAGGAGAAAATCCAGAATTTGCTCTTTAAAGTGAGAAAATCTGGGTTTTACCATGTTTCTCCATGGTGAACGGAAAACCGGATTCCTTGATCATTACATATAAACTGAAGTGTCACAGAGTGCCCTCCAGTGGGTGTTTGCTCAGGACCACTGAGGTCTTGTGTCTGGTCTCTGAGAGTTTCCCAGGAATCCAGCTTAGAGTGACTTCTAGAGCAAATTCAGAGCTCAAGTTCCTCCCCACCCTGAGACCCTGGCCTATTGGTCTTTCATGTTCCTTGTTTCTCCATTGCATTGAGTCAAGGAGGTCCAGAATCCAGGTCCACTACTAAGAGAGGGTCTTTACCTCTTCTTGGGGGAGACTCAGGGCAAGCTAAGATTCCAAGCAGCAAAGTATTTGCTGTAATAAAGTAATTTACTGGGGCAAAAGTCACTCACCTAGGGGTTCTCTGCCTTCTCCAAAGGTACATCATCATTCTTATATATTAATTACAGCACTACCTATCTTCCAGATTCCTTGGTTATTGCCACACAAATCCCTACTTCTTTACTTACCATATACATATTTCTTAGCTTATGTGATCATTAATACCAGCCTGTTTTGATTTTTGTTTACTTGCGTGCAAGAGGACCTATTCATCTTATAATCACCCACAGATACAGACCTTTTTTTAAGTACGAATGATCAGAAACATTGGGTCTTATAACTTGAAAACCAGATCTTGGGCCTGATCCTGCCCCAAGCTAAAACATAGGGGTGTGTCCAGACAAGCATACACCTGTGACTTGCAGGGACCCAGTATGACAGGACAAGACCTGTCTGTGGTGTTGCAAACTGCACACAGCTCATATGCATGCCATCACTGCGCTGCTAATCAACAGCACAGCATGGTTTTTTTACACTGGGAGATGCTGGTGTTGAAAAAAACCTCAGCAGAAAAAAGCAAGATAGCACACATGGTAACAGTGTGTACTGCCCAAAACCAGAGCCTGGCTGGCCAGAAAGCTCTGCCCGCCCAGATCACTGCTGCTGGTGCTCTGGGAAGCCCCTGGGACCCCAGGTAAGGCTGCTAGAGCCAGCTCAGGTGCTGGCCTCAGCCTCCCCTACCCCACCAGGGGCAACTTGCCACGTGCCAGAGTGCACATGCAGGGGCGTTACCCAGGGACAAGTAGCACTGGTACAATAATATGCCGTTGCTATTTGTCCCCAGGAAAACGCACATGTGCGCTTATCTGGGTACACCGGGGTTGTCTTCCAATTTACTTGAGCTGGAACAGCAGCAGATCCAACATTAAGTCAGACATAGTTAATAGCTTGTGACATGAAAAAGCAAGTGTCACCAGCATTCTTGTCTGAGAAAAATCTCTTAGGTAATTACAAATGACTTTTGTGATTCATGCTTTATAGATTCTCTTTGATCTTTTCTTTCTTTACAAAACTCTCTCTTGGAGCCCAAACCAAAGCATTCTAAAGTTAGTGGGAGTCTTTCCATTGATTTCAGCGGGCTTTAGCCTCTGACTTCTACAGCTCCCTAAAGCCTGTGGTCTCTGTGGGTTCCATAATTTTTTCTTTTTGACACTCTCTATTTCTCTGTATCTATGCATACAGGGCTCTCTCTCTCTCTCCCCCTGTTTACTGCTGAGCTAAAAATAACCAAGCAAATCTATTAATCTGTTTTACAGTATTTTCCTTATTTAATAAAAAATGGTCTTGATTTCTATGCTTGCCCCCCTCTTTCTCTCAGTAACTTGCTCCTTCTACACATCTATCAATATTAGCTCACTATGATACCAAACCTTCATTTCTTCTTCCAGATGACCCTTCCTTTTGGTGCAAAGCATTTTGCTTTTTCTCACCTCTTCCCATTCCATTTTAAACTTTTTCTAACAAGCCATAATATATTTTCTGGTGTAATAACAATATGCTCCCTCCTTTTCCCCCTCCTGTCGTCTACTTCAGATCTCTCCCTCTTTTTCTCTCCCCCTCATCAATGAAAACCCAGATTAATAAAAAGCCAAGCTACTTTTTTCACTGGAATCCAATCACCATTTAAAACACATTGAGACAAATAAATTGTGGGAGTCTAGTGTACAAAAGCCCAATCTGAAGAGTCCATCTGTTCATCCCCTGACTAAATATATCACATAAGATTCTACAGTACAGAGCTCAAAAGGGACTTGCTTGAGGAGCACAAGGTTATTTCAAAGCTGTAGCAGTCCCTAGAGAGATGTCTGCAGTACAAGAGATACAGTGTCCATCTGTCTAGAAATATCTTTTGAGAAATACACCATAAATATCACACTTGATTGTATCGTTATTGAAAAGTGACTGCAGTGCTGCAAAAGGTCTTGGTTGGCAGTATCAGAAATGACAATCCACTGTTTCACAGAACAGCATGGTGACAATCAGTGACACTCTAAACTGCCCCACTCTACCCTACTGATATCCATTCATCCTAACCTAAAAAATCTATTTCATACGCTTAGCAGCTATATCCATTTAAGCAGACTTCTCTGATAAAACTCCCAATTTTAAAACTTGGAATTTTAGTAATGGTATTTATGAAATAAAGGACACAAAGAAAAGGGCTAGACTCTTGAAAATGAACAGATTCCACCACTGTTATTTCACACAGATATTAATTCTGGGCCAAATTTGAACCACTAACCTACCTCCACTCCTGTAAGTCACACAGTCACCTAATGACATTCTCCTTATGGGAAAAAAATTGAATCACGCAAACTGTCCATTCAGTCAAAGAGAAACTGGATGATCCACTGGCAGTGGCCAAAAAAACTATAGGAAGTCTGTGAATTTCCTGTGTATTTGCTGGGATTGTCTCCAAGAATATGATCAGTCATCTGCAGCATGTGTTTTTCAAACTCTAGGTAAAGCTTAAGCATCTATAATGAACTTCATTCTGTAGGAATTCTGAATCCTTGAAATGCTAGCCGAAAGCTTTTGGAAAATGGCTTCAGTATATGTACTTCCACTTTCCGAAATATTGAGCCAAATTCTGTTCTGACTTAAACAGATATAAATCCAAAATAACTTAATCGGTTTTATACTGAAGTATCACTATTGAATTCAATGAAAATATTCTAAATGTACATTGATAGCCCAAAATATATCATTTGGCCTTTCCCCTTGCTTTTATATAATATGAGTAGGACAAGGTGCTGCTTCTTTGAGATACCCTTTCAAAGGCCCTTTGTCCAAGTCTTGCTTTAGCAAAAAATGCTAAAAATATGGTCTCAAGATTAAGCACCTTGTGTACCTGTGCTCATTATCGCTCTAAAAACACTGGATATTGGACTTCAGTAAAAAGGTTTCATTTGGAACTGAAAATCCTTATCAAATAATGATGGATCCAAATAGAACAGAGATCAAAATATGTATCTATCCAAGTAGCCAGAATACTACTACCTATCATTGCAGTATCTAAATATCTTCCATGTAAAATAGATTGCTGATATTTACTTAATGAACTTTATGGAGTATATGGCTTTTTTTTCCTTTTACGCTGTAAAAAAGTTCTGTTTAGGGTAACAGTTTGGTGGAGGGATTCTTTTTGTCTTTTAAAGCAGGTGACATTAATGTGAATTGTTGATTGTTTTAGACTCATCTAGAACAGTACTTTGGGACTATGTTTAATACGTGCAATACAATAAAGATTTAATCAGTAACAGGAGTGGTGAATTAGACATATTAAGTACTCTTTAAATACTTAATACATCTGGTTACAATAAGTAACAATTTATAAATAGCCCTTCAAAATACTATCTGCAGCATTTTTGGTCTAATGTATTAGTCGTTTAAATCCCTTTTTCTTAATATTCGTGGTTTGAAAAGGAAATCCTTTGAATGGTAAGGATTTTTGGCCTTGGAGGAAGCCCAGTTATCTAAATAAGAGCATTTTTATTATTATAATGGTTCATTTGCTCTTTTCTTGTGTACATACCAACCTGGATTTCCTAATGACTTTCTTTAGGTTTATAATTTTTCTCCAAACTAGTGGTATCTATTAAGGCCTTTGCAATCCCACAGCCTCTCCACAGAAGACTTGTACCCTTATATTTCAGAATACTTCAGGAAGTAATTTGGAGTATTCCTAGCTAAAGGTCCAGAATACAATACCCATTGATCATCTTCAATAAAGATTTTTAATTAGTCAATTCTCCATATAGATTTCTCTCAATGGACAAAAGAAGTCTTGAATTCAAGTCTTAGAAAATAAGGGAGACAAACTAAAAATATTTTTAACTACTTTATTTAGACTTATAATGAAATGACTAAAAAAAGAACTGATAAAAAACTTTATTTAGATTCATAATGAACTGATTAAAAAAGATATGCCTTTTATTTTGCCTTGCTGAATGACGAATATTGCCTTCTCTTACAAGCCAAACTTTCCATACAAGACTTGAAACAGAATGGGATTGAGTCATGAATACTACCCATTATTTGGTTTGTAGACTCAAAAATGCATTAAATTACATAAAAAAACAGGATGACCCAAATAATGCCTTTGCTTCTAAAATGTCCCTTTGCTACTGGCAATTGATACCGAGTACTGGAGAAAGAGGTTTGGGGTTTCTCTAGAGGAGAGCCTTAAGAGTTATATTTCAAACTGCAGAAATGAGAACAGACCTGGTGAAAAAGCAAGCTATCCATCACTGTAGGATATGGAGGACTTTTCATACTGTCTCCTCTAGTTCAGTAGTTCACTATTGGTAAGAATGAGGCCTGTAATAGTCTATCAGTGGCTACCAATGAAACCCCACCAATCCATTCTTGAAATGGTAGAATATCTAATGTAACAGTATGTGGGTCTCAGATGACCTAGACAAACACCCATATCTGCTTCAAATAGAGATTTCTGTTGCAGAACTGTACTAGTAGTCTCCAGAAGTGGGTTATTGGGCCCATTGTTTCTAGTCTATACAAATCTTTTATAATCAAAGACTGACTATCCGATTGATGTCATTTGTATTAATCAGCAGCAAGTAGAATGTCTTCCCAACAGCAGAAGAAAAGATAAAATTAGAAGCATTGTATAACAAGCAAAGCAAAAAATTGCTAAGCATAGAAATAAAAGGAGGTTCTAAATTAAGGGGATGATGGTATTTCAAGGAAATGAATGAACACCCACTGTAACTATAACTGTAATTTTTTCATTGTTAGGTACTTATTTTTATACATGGCTCTGTAAGGGCCATTTGACATAAATAGCTGTTAATACAAAAACTTGAAATGGTTAGGGTTCTTGTGCAGAACTCTTAGGATAGGAAGGTGTACAGAAGGACTAAACTTCAGGTGTTACTAAAGCACTGCTCTATAGCCAAAGAAGATAAAAGGTTCCTATAGCTTTTGGGAAAGACTGCAAAAAGGGTTGGGTTGGTGACAGTGAGTTGTATGAGCATTATCAGCTATGGGCAACTGGTGCCACCTTAGTCGCGGGAGACATATGCCCCTCCCTCCCCACCAGCAACCAGTCAGCAACCAGGGGGGTGTCCCCCCATGTCCAATCTCACTGAACAGGGGGGTGGTACATGGTCGCTTCCCACTCCTCAGCTGGTGCTTGCAGGGGAGCCACCGGTGCTCTTGCCTGCCCCCTGCCCACTGCTTGAGTGGCAATTGCGGCCAGTCAGGGGGTGCACCAGCACTCTCAGGGGATGCATGTGCACCCCCGTGCACCCCCTATGCATTGCCACTGTTATTGGCTATTTTCTCCCACCTCCTCAGTGTCAGGGATGTCAATAGGAAGCAGAAAGATTGCACATTGTTACACATGGGAAACTGCCACAGAGTGACCTCACCCTCTGACCCCTGACTAACTCTCAACCAACCAGTTGACCTTTCTGTCTCATCCCACAAAAGCCAACTTTTATCAGAATTATCGTCCTTATTCTGCTCCAATTAAAATAATAGCAAAATGGTAATTTTTAATAGGAATAAGATGTAGCCCTAAAACATTATTCCTTACCATCTCTCCAGCACAAAGGGGTATTTCTGGCAGCCAGAACAAAGGCAGGCAGAGTAGAGATGTATCTCAGCTACAATGTCCTTTGTCAGGCCACTGCTTCTGTCCTGGGGGTTGCAAAAGAGGTCACACAGTACTGGCTCCAACTCCTCTAGAATTCTCTAGGAGTTTCCAGAAGTACCACTAGAAAAATATTGGACAGCACATCCCTGAAAGACCTGGTGCTGTTTCTGCTGCATTCCTGAGTTTGTCTAGTTACTATTGGTATGTTAGATTATATCCATGAGGTCATAGAACAATTTAGAGAATTTAGAGTTATTGCTTTTCTTAAATCTATTCCATTTTATTAAGGTAGAATAGTGTTTATGAAATTCACTGAAATTCTGTTACTCTGCTATATTCTGAAGACAACATGAAAGATATATTCAACCGCTCCTTTCTGGTGTACAACTGTGAAGTCCTTATCCATCTATAGCAGTCCCAACAAAAAGATAAAATTGACATTTTGCATTTTTCTTCTTTAACTAACAGACAATGTTAGTTCTGCAGTGTACAATTGCAATTGCACATGAATTTTACATAACACCAACCACTGACATCCTCCGGATGAATTTATTGATGTAGAGATGATATATGGTCATCTCATTAGATATATAATGGCTGAATGATCACATTATCATCTTGCTTCAGTGCTTACTTATCTTTGCTCCCTGTGTACTGTCAGTTTAACAGCAGCACTGTTAAATTATTGATTGTCTTTGGTCTCTTCTAGTTGTAAACAAATTCAGTGAAGTGATGTATGCAAGAGGAGTTACCACAGGTATCACATTTAGATGTTTGCGATTAACATCCATGGAGACTGCGGACAAGGATCAACACACTGGCTTGTGTTGCCAGAGAGACATTAGGGGGGAAAGTCAGGAACAAGCCATCCTACCCTCTGAAATGCAGAGAAAGGAGAATAGTTCAGTGGAGCTGGGGCAACTCATTGAGTAGAGCTCATTACAGCCGGGCCTCCAGAAAAAAAGGCAATGTCTGCTGCCCCTTGAGTATATACCAGGGCACAACAATTACAATGGAAGACAAGTCAAGGGTGGTCATATCTGTAGCCTGGATATGTTCCTTTGAGAAAGAGGAGACCAAATTGATCTTTTAGCCATGTCTATTACAAACAGATAAGTAGGCCTTTTGACTTCCTCCAGAAGAGGCTATAGTGTCTGTTTCATAATCTAGCCAGGGCTGGATAATTAACAGGCAATGCTCAGAGGCAGTTGAGGATTTCAGTGCCAGCTGGGGAATCATCACAGTTAAGTTAAGCCTAGAAGCATAGGAGATTGTAGAGTTGCTAAATTTTATGGAAATTATTTATAACTATGCAAATTTCCTTGGGCAGGAATTTGTAAATTATTCACACACAGCCATAAACTTCAGTTTAAATTCAATTCAGGTTGCCTAAGCCCTAGGGGAAATAGACTGGGGGAACAAAGGTAAACTTGGCAGGTTAGGCAGGGCAGAAGACAAAGGATGCTTGGATTACCTGCATGGAAGATGGGCTAGAAGGGGAGGTGGGCTGGTTGCAAGGAGAACTGGTTTGGAATAAGGACAAGATTCTTTCCTGTTTTGCAGCCTCCTGGCTCCTCCCTCAGCTCAGATCCAGCAGAAAAGGAAGTGAGACAGATGCTGCCAGGCACCACAAGGACCTCTGACAGTCAGGGGTTGCAATGGCAGGACAGTCCTGCAGCCCCACTGGAAAGCATGTGTGTGAAGGAGAGGCCAGCCACACACTGGGCAGCTGGTCACTCAGAAGGTCTGTGGGCATCGCCTTCACAGCAGGGAGAAAGGATGTATGGGAGAAGGAGGCCTAGAAAACAGGGTAGAACCTTGGGGGTGGGAAAATCCCTACCCTTTCTAGTAGGGTGAATACCCTTTTGGGTTGCATTTCTGAACTCACCATGTACAAAGCTCTGTGGAGAGAATATGATGGGAAACTGTTTGCAAAATGGTGCCATTTGAAGTAACTAAGAACCCTGCAGTGAGTCTGCATCCAGAGAGGGCAGTTTTTGTGCCAGCTGCATCTCTCATGAATACTCTCTCTGTCTCACTCTGTATGCAGGTCAATAAAGATAAGTGCAGAGTGCTTCATTTGGGGAGAAGTAACCAGTAACATGAATATAAGTTAGGAGATGTCCTGGTAAGCACAATGGCTGAAGGGGACCTCCGGTTTATGGTTGATCCCAGGATGAATATGAGCTGCCAGTGTGACACTGTAGTCAACAGAGCTAATACCATACCGGGATATATTAGTCAATGCATTACAAGCAGGGCTAAGGAAATTATATTTCCTCTCTATTCAGCACTGGTGAGACCCCAGCTGGAGTACTGTGTCCAGTTCTGGGCACTGCACTTCAAAAAAGATGTGGAGGATCTTGAAAGGGTCCAGAAAAGGGCCACAAGAATACTTAAGGGCCTGGAGGACAAACATTATGAGAAAAGACTAAGGAATCTGCAACTGTTCAGCCTGGGGAAGAGAAGACTGAGGGGGGAACTTGGTGGCCATCTATAAATATGTAAGAAGTGAATATTGGGAGCTAGGAGAAAACTGATCACTAGGGCACCTCAGGAGACAACAAGAAGCAATGGCCATAAACTGTTAGAGGATGGTTTGGGGTTGGCTGTAAGGAAGAACTTCTTTATGGTAAGGGTGGCCAGAATCTGAAGTAGACTTCCCAAGGAAGCGGTGCAGTCCCCAACCTTGGAAGTCTTCAAGAGGAGACTGGACAGATACCTTGCTAGGATCATTTGATCTCAGCGGTATTCCTGCTCAGAGTAGGAGGGTTAAACTCAATGATCTTTCGAGGTCCCTTTCAGCCCTTAATTTCTATGATTCTGTGATTTCCGGTTTCACCCCAGGCCTGTGACACCACCACCACAACTGTGACACCCTGGGAACTACTTCCAGATTTCATCAGTGATGGGAGAGGGAAGGATCTCATTGTTCACTCCTTATATCCACTGCCCCATCTAAGACAAGAATGAGAGTTCCTCACTCTATCGTTATCAAATCCTTATACAGGCAGTCCTTGGACTTGCAACACAATTGGTTCCTGAAAACCGCATCTTAAGTCAAAACATTGTAACTCAGAACCAATTTTCTCATAAGAAACAATGTTATAAATGAGGGATTTGTTCCTGAACCAAAGCCCAATAACCTATTTTCACCAAAAATACCCCAGAATTTTGTACTCGATCAATTATAGAGGAGTAATATAGCTACATTAATATATTTATATTGTAAATAGCAATCATGTTGATTTGGAAAGACTCTTTGAAGTGACTTTGCTGGCCTTTTTGAAGGGCTCCTGGCTGGAGTATTCTCAGGAGTCTTGACTGCAGGTTTTTCTGGAGTTTTGTCTGTTTTCTTAAAGAAAGTGTCCAAGGAAGTTTGGACAAATGTTTTCCAGGGAGATGAGCAACCCAGCAAACTTGTTCACTGACATGGCATTGCATCAGATCAAGCATTGTAAAGTTAAAACTGATGTCATTAAGTTGAAACAGGGTGTCAATTTATAAATGTTGTAAGTGCGAAACATTATAACTCGAAACATTGCAAGTTGAGGACTGCCTGTATATTACAATCAGCGTAAGTAAAGCATGCCAGCTAATTCCCTGTACACTTTTTTGCCTGGGCAGGCATTACGGTTACCTAGAGACCAGAGTAAACAAAAGCTTTCAGTCGCAGCCCTCCAAGAGGCCCAAGGAACTTGTCACCCCCTGTCTGTCCGCTTCATGTGCTGACATGCTAAGGAAGCAAGTCCCACAGGCCTTTCTTTTTTTATTTTCGTTTAGCACTGTTGTGACTGCTTCAAGGAACGGGCAGGATTCCTGGGAGCATAGCAGCAGGTATTCTTGGGTTGCTTGCCATTTTTCTGAGCTGCCCGACAAACTGGCGAAGTGACTGATGGCTGCAGGGGGAATTTGTGTTTGGTAGGGCTAAGATATATTTGCTATGTTGCCTTGACAGCAGCCTTTGGGGCCCATGGGTTGTGGGGTTGAGCAGATCAATGTGAATACATAAAAATATAGAGAAAGTATCACATTCAAGGTAAAGTACAGTACTTACATAGAAAATATGATTTCAAAGATGATTCACTGGCCTTCAGATCCTGTCAGAAACTAATCTCACATGGATATCAAATTAAAATATCAGACGTCCCATATAGTAAAAGTTGTATCTTGGTATAATATTTGTAACAAAAGCACAGTATGAAATTATATGATTCTGCTAATATTTTTTCACATGGCTTCTCCTGGTTATAAGAGTTTTTCTTTTGTCTATGCTCAGTTATTTCTGTTTAAACTATCATACAGGCATACAACACCTTTTCAGTAATTACTTAACAATTTTTCATGTCTTATAAGTTATTCTTTCGCAAACATGATTTTTCTTATCAAGCAACTCATTTTTATTGAGGTGGATGCAGAGTAAATTAGGTAATAGAATGCAAACAATTAACTGTGCACCACGAGGAATGTTTTAAAGGTATCTGCTACAATATGATTTCGTATTTAGTAATGTTGGATAACAAAATGTACACTTTGGGCCAAATTCTGTTCTTCAGGACTCAACTGCAACCTTACCAGTTTTGATAATATTTCACCTTTATTACCGAGAGCCAAATGTGTTGTCTGTATGTGCACATACATGCATAAGTGATTTTTAATTATGATTAACAAGCATCTTTACCAGGATATTTTTCTTTAGCCTGTGTTGATTGATATCACACAATGTTTTGTTTGGGTTTTTTGGTTGGGTTTTTTTGCTTTTGCTTTTACATGATTTAATAAAGCTTCCTCATTTTTACTCTTCACAGGATAGGACTGCCAGAATGGGAACTGAGGTTCTCTGTTTGCTTGCAATGGGTACTGAATAGAGAGCAAGGAGTCTAATTTTCTAAGCAGAACTCCACACACAAGTCTGAAATCTGATTATAAAAGGATTGGCTCTTTCTGCTTCTGCAGGCAGAAGTTCTGTAAAGCTTTAGTTATATAATATTAGGCATGTTTATGTTTAGAGCGGAATTGGTTGTATAAAGGTGAAATGCACTTCTTCTGGGTTTGAGATTTGAGACTGGATATCTTTTACAACAATATTTTCTAGTTTATCCACAAGTTATTGGCCTCAAATGTAGAGCTCAAATAAAAGAAAACAAGTAGAAAAAAAAATTTCTTCCACTGCTGGAATAACTGGGTGAAACACTGTCCTATCCTGCAGGAATTCAAACTAGATGATTATAGTAACTCTCTGACCTTAAAATCTGCAATAAACTCTGCTGCAGTTTGCACCAGAGTTTATTGCTTTCTGGCACTGCAGTTACATGTGTGCCCAGGACCACAGCATATTAAGCCAGGCAGGAGCACCCCCAGCTGGCAGGAGGTT
Source organism: Caiman crocodilus (assembly GCA_030014935.1). NCBI lineage: Eukaryota > Metazoa > Chordata > Crocodylia > Alligatoridae > Caiman > Caiman crocodilus. The sequence goes on along the minus strand of JAGPOW010002514.1, from coordinate 10,770,967 downwards.
TGGGGGATCAACCTGCCAGCCTGGAGCTGCTCCAACCCAGCTCAATGTATTATGGAGGGGGGTGGCTGGGGCACAAATGTTCTCCCATGTGGGGCTAGCCACCAAGGCAGCCCCTGCACTGAAGCACCCAGCCACCCCTGTCAGCATCTACATGTGTGTTGTGGCGCATCAGATAAGGACACTGTAGAATAGCACTTACGTTTATAAATACTAGCCTACAGCAGTGTTAATTAGTTACCTAATAGGGGTGCATATGTAGATGTTATGACTACTGCAGAGCTAATTAGGCAACTCCGCTGTAAGCGTTTCATGTAGATACACTCAGTGGAGACCAAAGTGATCAGGCTCCATAGGGAAGAAGTGGCCAGATGGTGCTGACTGGAAGGTAAACCCACTTCCCCCAACCTGGCACTGTCTTTAAGTACTGGTTTCAACCCCTATCTGCTGCCAGCTGAATGTGACATTGGGGCCATAAGCACAGACTCCAGGGCTTCTCCTCTGGCATTTGTCCTTTAGTGTTTTTCTGTGATGGTCTAAACATCCCTTTGCAAAGAAGCAATTAGAGAAATGATTTTTGCAGCATACACAGAATGTACAGACATACCTGAGAGTCTATCCACCATAGTCCCCCACAAAAAGGTGCCAAGCAGGGACATAAGTAATGTAGAGCTTTGCAATTGTTTTCCCAGTGCAGGAATTGCTTGCTACAGCAAGTTAATGTGGTAACTCAGGAATTAGTTTGACATACATAAACGGGCCATACTGAACTATATATATCTCACAAATTTGTATTTGTTTCTCTAGAGGAGAAGACAAAAGATTATTGCAATGACTGCACTATTGCACCTTGCACTTAATTTAATATCCAGGAGACAGAACTGGCAAAATACTACATGTGAGAGCTGCAAATGAGAAAGTGCTTTGGTAGCTGCTTAGACCATTATCACAGTTTGGAAATCTCAATTAATATACATTAAAAAATTACTAAGGAAATCACACAGAGACATGTATTATGTTTTACAATATAGTGGGTGTGTCTACACATGACTCTACATTGCTGTAGCAACACACTATGGTGACACAGTGTCCGTGGGCATCTACATGTCACCAGCAGCTATCTCACTGTAGCAACACACTCCCCCACTGTAGTGTGCCGCGATGGCAAAGTAGCTGCTGAAAATAACCATGTGCCATGCGTACAATGAAGTACAGACTGTTACTGTGCCATGATTTAGTACTTCCAAAAGGAAGTACTATATCACAATGTAGTAACAACATCACCATAGTGACACATGTAGACGCACCCAGTGACAGATAACAGGAGTAACTGTGACCTGTATACAATACAGGCCCATTGACATGTCATTATAAGTATTTTCAAATGGTAGTTACTGATTTTTAGCAAGATTTTTTTTCTTTTTGTTAAATAATATACACAAAGTGCTTCTGCTCAACTGCACTTTGGCACTTTTTCTCCCTCCTTCTCTCCTTCCCTCCCTACCAAGATTCTCTTCAAGTCTAATATTTTATTCTGTTTTTGTCAGAAAGACAGATGAAAAGCCAAGGGACCTGAAACCCCCCAAATTTCTCTTTACTCTCCCTTCATAAATACCTGTGATCAAATGGTACATCTCACTATAAGCGATGCAATGTGCTGCCTACTCAGCCATCATGTGTACAATAGGTTCCTTTCTTTGTTATGTAATATAGCCCTGCAGGTTATAACTTGCAGAAAAGTAGTCCTATGTTTTATGCAGTGAAGCTCAGAATTAGAGCTCTCTGTGCCATAAAATTGGAAAAATGACCTCATAATGTCTCCAAGGAAACCAAGATGCTGATTCTCTGCATTTTTTAGACTCACTACAACTGCCCAGCTTTTAGAGCTGCACACACTCTTTACTAAACAAAGATACCTCTCTCCAGAGTTCCAAAGGTATAATGTACAGACTTCATGTAGTCATTTTATGACTTTTAAGAGATTCAATATTTGTTATTCCTTTATTATAAATCTTCACTGGAGGTTTTGTATGTGGAGTTTAACTTAGCTATGTGCTTTATAATAAAAAGGAGCACTATCTTTTTTACTATGTGCATACAATGACTATAGATAGATAGCTATGCCTGTTTCATAATCCCATTTTTCTTCATCTAGAGCCCTTTATGGTGATTTATTTGTTCAGCACCGATGATGAGCTTAGAGTTGTGTAATACATAAACGTAGAGACAGCTGATAGCATATATGTATTTATATGTATAAATATACACATGAAGTAAGAACAAACTACTTAACAAATTTTCTCTCATGTTAAGTGTTTGTAGTTATAAGGAGCAATAACTTTGGGAAAGAATAAGTGTTAAATTGAATACACATGCAGGCATGGTACTATTATATCTGTATACAGATATCAGGAGACAACACTGAACACTGACCACATTATTAAATTAGGACAGAGGTTGGCAAATTATCAGTACAGGTTTCTCTCACCAACTGCTGGGGTTAGGTTCCTGAAAATTCCTGTGGCTGGCAAAACTGCAGTTGGTAATACAAAAGGCTTATGGAAAAATGGCAGGTGGCAGGCTGATGCACAGGAATGGAAAACTGTGGTTACTCAAAACTGTATACCATGGTAGTCAAAATGGTATATAGAATATTAAGCATGGACACTCAAAACTGTGGCTGGTAAAACCATGGTTGGTGAGGGAAACCTGTATAAACAAATTCAGTTGAACCTTTTAGACTAGGGGTTTGCAACTTGTTGACTGGATCTGGCCAGCGAAGAGATTTTGTCCAGCTAAAAAAGTGTCCCAAAAAATGATCCCACCATTAGTAAGTTTTGTTCAAGAATGCACCATCAAGTGGTGAATATGTAACAGCTGCCACCTGTGGCCCACCTTTAAGACCAAGATGTGTTAATTTGGACCCCTTTCAGTGAAAGTATTTCAATCCCTGCTCTAAAAAGATTAATACAGTCCCATGTCACATTCATTTTGGGTCTAATGGATCTCAGTATGCTGCTGTCACCATGCTGTAGTTATAGAAGAGAGGCCCTAAATCTCTGTATTTAAGCTTTACTCAGCATAAGTGAGTATGTGCCCATAGGAGGTCTTTTGTCAATGAGCTGATTACTGTGGTGCTCTTAATCATAAAAACAAGGTGAACTTTTTGTTTCGGCCAAGTAGAGCCAACTGAGGGAAACGCTGGTTAATTAAGCAGACGTCAGACAGGCTGGTGGATGGAGAGGCAGGACACAGCGTATTGGTTGCAAAAATAACTTTTACTTTAGTTTTACTTACACCGCTGGTGGCCATGACGCAGGTGGTAAAGTTGTTTACATAGTTACAGAACGAAGATAACGTAACAAACTAGCAAGATGAACCTGTAGAGGCAACAAGCATGCAGAACAAGGGATATGTCGGGAACAGACGGGGAGATGTTGGTGGGTGATCAGTCCGCCAGCTTTTCTCTGCTGTGTAGCGAGGTCCTCTGTACCTTACCACGTGTTCAGAGCTCTCCAACTTGGGTAGAAGCTGCATGAACTTTTATACGGTTAGAGTAGCCAATGAAAATTTGCCAAGTAGGAATACTTAATGAGGTGGAAGATACCAAATTTAGAACAATGCCAGTCATACAGAGGGGTGGTCTATTGTGTCAGGGACACTCACTTGATTTGGGTTGTGACACTTTTATTAGTCACTACATTGTTTGTATTTAAAAATTACGTAACTGTAGTCAAGTGCTTGCAATTTGAAGCAACCTGCAGTGCACTCACTATGCCTATTGTCCAGTAACCTGTTTTCCCCCTAGGATCCACAACAACAAGTGTTTCACATAGTTATGACTCCCTTGTTTTATGACCTATGGCATCTATGCCCTGCCTGGTTTCAGTGCGAGGCTGGCATTCACATTAATTTGCACTATGGTTCACTGAGAGATCATGAGGAAATCAGAAAGATCAGGGAAGTTGGCCTGAGCTCCAATTATACCACCATTTCATCCTCCTTGCCCTAGTAAGTCTCTTTCCTGGGACAGGGGGATGATCTTGGTCCAGGAACGAGCCTTGCTGTGCTCATCAGATATGGCCAGAATCTAGTGCCTTTGCTCTCCCTAAACAGCACTAAGGGAATGGATCATAAATCAGTCCCTGCAATTCTTTCATATAACTTGTGGAATATTTGCTGCATTCATGGAGTATATATCCATGTACAAGACTGTTTCCTGCAAATATGGACTGTAAATAGAAATTATAACAATCATAGAGAGGTATGGCTGTAAGGGACCTCCAGACATCATTTAGATCATCCCTATCCAAACCAGCCTATACAATCCATAAGCTAAACTCTTTGTAAAACTGCCAACAACTCTGACACAACACAAGATATAATACCCTAACCTGCCACAGGTAAAGCACAGGAACCACAGCAGTCAATGTCCTGCTTCTGTAAAAAGGTTGTTAATATATAGGGGAGTTGTTAATATATAGGTTGGGGGAGTTCAGGATGAGTGGTTGCTCCTCAAGGGAGCAATCCCGAAAGTGCAAGCAAAGCCCATCCTGGCACAGAGGAAAGGCAGCAAAAGGGCACAGCATCCCCCTTGGCTCTCCAGGGAACTGGCGGACCTCCTGCATCTTAAAAGGAAGACCTACAAAGGATGGAGAATTGGAACCGCCAGCAAGGAGGAATACTGTGCTTTGGTCCGGACCTGCAGAGAGCAAACCAGGAAAGCTAAGGCTGTGATAGAACTCCAGCTAGCTACAAGTATCAAGGAAAATAAAAAGTCCTTTTTTAGATATGTGGGGAGCCGGAGGAAAAGCAAGGGCAACATTGGACCCCTGCTAAACCAGATGGGACAACTGACAACTGAAGCCCAGGAAAAAGTGAACTTGCTAAATGAGTACTTTGAGTCAGTCTTTCACCAGTTCCTTGGGACAGCCCTGCCCACTGTGGGTCAGGGAGGCCCAGGTGAGGGAGATTCCTTGCCCTCCATCGAAGCTGACCTTGTGAACGAACACCTTGACAGGCTGGACACCTTCAAGTCAGCTGGCCCTGATGGGTTACACCCAAGGATACTCAGGGAGCTGGCTAGCATCATAGTTCAGCCCCTGACACAGATTTTTGAGAGCTCTTGGCGCTCTGGTGAAGTGCCTGAAGATTGGAAGAGGGCCAATGTCGTGCCTATCTTCAAGAAAAGAAGGAAAGTAGATCTGGCAAACTACAGGCCCATCAGCCTGATCTCTATCCTGGGGAAGGTCTTGGAAAAGATTATCAAGGAAGCCATCCTTAACAGACTAGCTGAACGCAATATCCTGAGGGATACCCACCATGGGTTTCTTGCGGGTAGGTCTTGCTTGACCAATCTCATTTCCTTTTATGACCAGGTGACTTATCACCTGGACAAGGGAGAAAGAGATCAATGTTGTATATCTTGACTTTAAAAAAGCCTTCGATCTGGTATCCCACGATCATCTCTTGGCTAAACTGGCTAACTGCGGCCTCAACCTTGCCACAATCCAGTGGCTGGGGAACTGGCTCTGCGGCAGGACCCAGAGGGTGGTGGTCAACAGGAGCCAATCATCTTGGTGCACTGTGACCAGTGTGGTCCCTCGAGGCTTTGTCTTAGGGCCTACACTGTTTAACATCTTCATCAATGATGTGGACATTGGTGTCAGAAGTTCACTGGCCAAGTTTGCCAATGACACCAAACTCTGGGGTAAAGCATCCACACCTGAGAACAGGAGGGTGATTCAGGTGGATCCTGACAGGCTCATGAAATGGGCGGATGAGAACCTGATAGTTTTCAACACTGAAAAATGCAAGGTTCTCCACCTGGGGAGGAAAAACCTGCAGCATGCTTATAGGCTCGGTAGTGCTACGCTGGTTACCACTACAGATCAAAGGGACTTGGGGTTCATGGTTGACCACAAGATGAACATGAGCCTTCAGTATGATGCTGCGGCTAGTAAAGCGAGCAAAACACTGGCTTGCCTCCATAGATTCTTCTCTAGCAAATTCCAGGATGTCATTCTCCCGTTGTACTCGGCCTTGGTGAGGCCACAGCTGGAGTACTGCATCCAGTTTTGGGCTCCACAATTCAAAAAAGATGTGGAGAAGCTTGAGAGGGTTCAGAGAAGAGCCACGTGCATGATCAGAGGTCAGGAAAACAGACCTTATGATGACAGGCTGAGAGCTATGGGGCTCTTCAGCCTGGAAAAGCGCAGGCTCAGGGGTGATCTGGTGGCCACCTATGAGTTTATCAGGGATGCTCATCAGGAGCTGGGGAATGTCTGTTCACCAGAGCACCCCAAGGGATGACAAGATCGAACAATCACAAACTCCGACATGACCGATTCAGGCTGGACATAAGAAAGAACTTCTTCACTTTCCGAACCCCCAAGGTTTGGAATAGACTGCCACCAGAGGTAGTTCAAGCACCCACTTTGAACACCTTCAAGACACATTTGGATGCTTATCTTGCTGGGATCCTATGATCCCTGCTGACTTCCTGCCCCTGGGGCAGGGGGCTGGACTCGATGATCCTCCGGGGTCCCTTCTAGACCAAATATCTATGAAATCTGTTAAATATACTCAAGATATCAAGGTAGAGGACCACGTCCCCCTCTACAGAAGAAGGCAAAAATCCCCACAGTCCACACCAATCTGATCACAGTATGGTGAAAGCAGCATGCTGGGATTCATTAAACCCACCAGTCTGGAGTAAAATTCCTTCCTGCCCCCAATATGGTGATCACTTTGACCTTGAGCAGAGGGGCAAGGTCCTCTAGCCACGAATCTCTGGCTTTGGCCCCAGCAGGATCGTTAGCACACTCCAGGCAATACTGTAAAGTGGTTTTAGTTATATACATGAAAACTACAAATAAATACTTTTTTGATCTTTGCTTTAGATAAGATTTTTCTTCAGGCAACAATGTCAACAGAAAACCCTGTAAAACTGGTTAACACTAACAAGTAAGTCCATAATTACTTATTATCATGACTGTCACCACAGCTTGAATAGACACTTATTGCATTCAAGTGCTTATCATTCGGTTGCAGTGTTGACTCTAGTGGAATAACTTCCACTGATAAGGAAAAGGAGGAAAAGCAAGGAACATTGTTGAAGTATTAGGACACCTTGCTAGTTCTGATTGGGTTGACCACATCAGGAGTATTTTATGTTGGGGCCACCCAGCTATACTTTGAACTGAAGAAGGGAAAAGAAACATTGCTATAAGGCTCCGAAGTGTACTGTATAGGTTCAAACTATTGTCTTCAGTATGGAGTGGAGTAAGATCATCCTAACTGATGTGTCTAAGAATCACACCTCTTCCTTTTGAAAGTAAGGGCTATTTGGCACCACAGCATCTTAAAGTAGCCCTTTCTCCCAAAAGATATGGGAACAGGAGATTGGGCTATGTGACTACCTGAGATGAATCAGATGTGCACCACCAACAACTATCAGTGCCAGTCTTCCTAGCTCACAAATTATGTATTTGGCCCTTGGGGTCTTAAATCAACATTCTGATCCTTAAAAAACAATTATAACTGTTATACTGGGGAGTCTAGATTATGATTTATCTATATGAATGAACCCAGTCATGCAACACCTCTATTTGATAGATACTATTTTTCAGGTTTGTGGGGAATATCTTGGCTTTTTTAGCATTGTACTGGGGCTCCTTCAAAACTAGCAAAAGTCAAGAAGTAAAGGGCTGATATTTTGCACTATACCATGACTATTGATGTGTTCGGTGGATAGGCTGGCTTTGTGCTTAGTGAGCTGTACTCTGATGTGAGAGACTGTTTCAGTTTTTAGGCTCATGGGGACAATATCACCTTCGCAGGGAGCCTCATGACAATTGGGCTGGAAAAGGAATTCCTCCATATGGAAGTGCTGCAGTGACCCTGGAGTGCCCCTTCTCCCCCTTGAGGTTCTAGTAAAGGCAATTTTAAGTTCTGTCCCAGGCTTCATACAAGTCTTCCTGCTAGTGATAGCAAATTAGTACCTTCTAACTAGCCCTATTCCCTCTTAGTTCAGCCTTATTTACATTTGGGCCAGCTAGGGAACATATAAGGGAGTGGGTTTATAGAAGACTTGTATATTGAATTTTCCCCCATTTTCAAGTGGAATTTCAAATGCTGTTAGTTGCAACCAATGCCATATCTCAATTACTCAAGGCTTTCTGCCACTGAGGCTTGCAGGGTTTAGAGAGCACTGCAGTGGTGGTAACATGTTCCAGCCCCTTGTGGAGAAAAGGCAAAAGTCTGCAGCTAGTAGAAAAATCATTTTGACATGTACCAGTCCCTGGCACTGTGACATTTGCAGTTGTATAAGTGGCAAAATGCATGTCAGTGCTGAGAAAATGGTGGCAGCATATTTTTGAATAAAACACCTCAGAGGTGCTTTAGTTCAGAAGTGCACTGCTGCCATTTTCTGACCATCTGATGTGCATTTCACCACTTGTACAACTGTATGCGTCAAGTCTACTCAGAAGTGGCAGATCTCCAGCTCATTGCCAAATGAAAAGGTACGTGTATAAATGCCCACTGTGACTGGTGAGTCTTAATAGGAAGTAAACTAAACAAAAAAATAGGATGGAATCCTTGGAAAGTCAGATGTTGCATCTTACTGTTAATATAACAGTCTGAGGGTAAAGCCAATGGACAGTTAATGAATATAAAAAACATTTTGTTTGGATACTAAATGCATTCTTTCTTTCCCTAAGTAAAAGTTAATAAGTCCCCTTTAAAGTTTATCCTTCATTGCTTTCTGCTCAATAACTAGAGAAATGAGGATGGATTTCCTCTAGTAAGGAGTCAAGGTTCATATAAGTTGAATCTGAGGGGCATGCTGATTGCTCATGACTGTGAAGTGCCATCATGCTAAATTATCCTTTTTTTGCAGAACTGAGGGAATGACTTTACGTAATGGAAAATTGATTAACTGCCCTTGATATTACATTTATAAGTGTTCCACCTACAAATTTATGTAATGTTTTCTTGTGCTGATTTATCATAAAACTACAAGCTAAAATTTTCAAACTTAATTGCTTACAGTGAGAGTAGTCATTTCAAGGCTGTAACATCATAAATGCTCACTGTGCCAATGATTATGATATCACTGACAAAAGATTATGTTAAAATGGAAATAATTAGCAGGAGTTAAACCCTGTTCTCAGGAAAGTAATATTAATAATAAAACTAAAGGAAGGCAATTCAGAAGGTATAACATCCTAGCAAAATGTTTTTCATAGAATATTTCTCAGTTTCTCCATGGAGCAATGGTACTTCTCCACGGGTCTTTTCACTGTTTTTTTTTTAACAGGAGTCTGTTTAGCATGGTAGGTTAGGGCAATGATCGCTTAAGGCCTGGGATGAACTCTTACCTGCAAGCCCTCCCCTCCCTATTTTGGGAATCGGCTGTTTGATCTTAACAATCTGCTCAGCTTGAGATTTGCAGTCATGTATGTTTTGGCATCTGTACTCCTTCAGTGGCAGATGAGATAGAGGACAGCACAGCAGGACAGATCACTTGGGGATCTGGCAGCATGAGGTATAACTAGGGCCTTTCTATATATCTCCCCAGTTCCTCTTGTAGCTGGTACAGGTTTTCCCTGCTTTATGAGGTGCGTGCATTCCCAGAAAACTGCATATAACTTGAATTTGCATAAAGGGAATCTAGTTTATAAGGTAACAAACAGGGATACGTTCCCATGATGATGAGGGAGGGAGTGAGGCTGGGGCTAGGGAAAGGGTGGGGGGAGGGGAGGGGCATGACGTAGTCCAGCAGCTGCAGGCAGGTGGCATCGGCCTCTCCCAGGGCTGCAGCAGGGAGCAAAGCAGAGGGAACTGTCAGTGGGTGCAGGGCACAGGATAGGGGAGTGCAGCTCTTGCTGCTATGCACACCTTGGGAGGGCTTTGGGCTATGCCAGGCTCTTCCTGGGGTGTGCCCCCGCACCTGTGCATAGGACGAGGGCAGGCTACCGCTGCAGGTTGGGGCTGATGATGGCACCAGCCTCTTCCTGGCAGGGGCTTGGGCAGTGGTGCACTCAGGGCAGGCAGCAGTGGCACTGGGAGGGGAGCTGTAGCCACGCCAAAATTTGCCATAGCTCCCCAACCTCCCCCCCAGTGCCACCACCACCCACCCTGAGCACAGCACAACCCAAACTCCCTGCTGGGAACAGCCCAGTGCTGCCATCGGCCCCAGCCCTCAGCAGGAGCCTGTGTTCATCCTGCTTGCAGATCAGGGGGCACATGCCCACCAGGAAGAACCCAGTGCAGACCCCCAGCCTGCAGCCCTTCCAGGATGCATGTTGAAGCAAGAACTGTGCCCCCATGTCCTGCACCCACTTACAGTTCTCTCTGCTTTGCTCCCTGCTGCCAGCCCAGGAGCGCCTGATGCCACCTACCTGCAGCTGCTGGGCTGCGCCACACCATGCCCCACCCCCTGCCCCTCCCCCTACAGACTCACCTTGCATATAATGAATTGGGAGTGTAAAAAGGGTCATTTCATAAGAGTCAATTGGTATATACAGAACCTGTATAAAGCGAGGAAAACCTGTATAAGGAGAGCTGTATGAAGATACTCTAACCTCCATTCTCTGTCTCCTTATTCTACCTGTCCAGAAGCCCAAGGCTGACAGGTTACAGATCTCTTATATGAAAGGTCAAACTGCCCCTGCTCTAGCCCCTTAGGCCAGGTCTGGACCAAAGGGATCTTTATGGTTGACATGCAGCTATGATGACAGCAGCAGTGGGGCAGTGGGGCAGGTGGCAGGGCAAGTAGCAATGCAGCTGTCACTCAGGCCCCATCACTGATATGTGTCAGAAATGGGCTCTGTACCCCAGATTTAAGTGGGAAGCCCTGCCCCCACTTACCCCACCCCAGATTCCTGGCCCTGAACATTTACAAAGGGGCCTTAAAGGGGTGTAAATGTTCAGAGTAAAATGGCCTTCAGAATATGATTCCTAGGTTCTAAAAACATGCTTGGTTTCTCCAGTTAAAAATAATCATTGTTATAATTATTATAAATAATTATAATACTACTTTATAATACATGTGTTTGGGTCAGAAGGAAAAACAAGGGAAATTAAATTGCATTCTATTTTTGTTCTATCCATTCCTCTGACAAATCCCACTCTTATTAAAAGTTGACATAGGTAGGCTTTTTAAAACAGTCTAATCTGTACTTGGGGGCCTAAATGTAGGCAGTTTTAATGAAAGGTTTAAAAGGTCTATATTTCCTGAGTTTCTTTGAAAAAAATATATATTTAAAAAAAAAAACTTTTAAGGAAAGCAACATTTTTGATAGGGAAATTAAATGAAAAACTCAGGTCTTTATGATATGACCAAAAGCTGAAATGCTGACACTAAGAGAGGAGAAAGGGGGTTGAAGCATTTTCAGACTTTTTGAGAAAGTTCTTTACTGAGTCAAAATAATTTGGAAACAGATAGCATATGGAGTTCTTCTACTTCATTTGTTTTACTGAAGACTCAAAATAAAGGTTTTAATTTCCATTTCAGAAATTTGGTGCCAGCAAGATTTGTATTAAATATATGAATTGATGGTAAATGATATTGTCAACATCTTTGACCACTTTAAATTCCATTATAGCACCAGTAACTAGTAAACCACTTTCTAGTACCTAACAGATGTTCTACTGCCCTTTTTACACCCATCAGCATTACGAGTTCTATAAATTGCTTAGCTGCAGAAAGAGATAAATCGAGCTATTATAAGAATTCTGAAGATGTTTGTGGCAAGTGATACAGAATATCAGAATTAAGTGTCCCTGTACTTGTTGTGTATGTACAGACAACTACTCAAAACTGCTAATAGTTTTACCCTATTCAAACAGCACCAGTTGAAGGGATATAGGGTTCCCGATGATGGTGCCTACAGATGTTAGGGCCTGAACTAACTCATGGAGCTTTACATAAAGTTAGAGCATCCCCTCCTCCCCCCTCCAACCCAACAGACATTCACCCCCAGAGGTGCTGGAGCCAGCCTGCGCCAGCCTGGACCAGCAGATGGGGGCACTCTGGCAACCTCTGAGGAGGCTGCTGAACTGCCCCTCTCCCCAGCTCTGTGCCATCCCTTGCCCTCAGCTCCAAGGCTGTCAGCAGGGGAAGGAAGGGGGAGCAGAGGGAGCTGCTGGCTGCTTTGAATGACCAGAGTTGAGAGGGGTGGGGAACAGAGCCCCCTCACCTCGCAGGCCCAGCTTAGCTTCCCCAGTACCCCAGCCAGGGGAGCTAGGGGGCCCGCAAGGTGAGGGGGCTCCATTCCCCTCACGTCCACCTCAGCTCTGGCCATTGAAAGCAGCCAGCAGCTCCATGCTGGCTGCTCCTAGCTGCTTTGAATGGCCAGAACTGGGTGTGGGGGCAGGGTGTAACAGAATCCCTCACCTCACAGGTCTGACCCAGATCCCCCCATTATCCCAGCCAAGGTAGATTTGGGTGAGAGGGCTCTGTTTTACCCTGCCCCCACCACTCAGCTCTGGCCATTCAAAGCAACTGGCAGCTCCATCCCCTTCCTCTTCCCACCCCTGCTGACAGCCCCAGAGGCAAGGCAGGGCTGGGTTAGGAGCACTAGCTCTGCCCTGCCTCCACATGAAAAATTAACACTGGAGGGAACCCAAGTTCCCTAAGGTGCTCTACTTTAGAGCACCCTAATGTAATACCTCACTTGACCAGGGTTAATTTTTCACATGATCAGCTATTTTAAAAGCACTTGTTGCCAGGCACATCTTACATTACGGCTGTAGAGCATTTCCAGGGGCCCAATCATAAAAAGTGTCTCTCATGTAAGCACTCCAAGTGAAAAGGAAGCGAAGCTGATAGGCATCTTGCAGGATCAGGCTTGTAATGAGAGGCTTAAACAAGCAACTCTGATAAACTGAAGAAAGTGGATGTCCTGTGTGTGCTATACTGCTGAGTCACTGCTTGCTCTTTCCAGACGTTCAGCCTGCTGAACATGATAGCGGAGTGCAATACCATGCAACAGTAGATTGTGGTATAGTTCCTGTTTGTTATAGTTTAAACTCTCTTCATCTTCATGAGCACATCTCTCAGGTAATAGGCCTCCACACGCCACTATTCCAGAAAGGAATCCTACAATTAAACCCATTTCAAGGCTGAATCAACTGCCAGTAACACCCCAGTTTACCAACTAGATTACCTCAGTTGGCCCCTTGATAGGCTTGTCTCTAGGACAGCAATGTTCAACCAGAATGCTGCAGCACCCTGGCGTGACTTCAGTTTCTTCCAAGGGCGCTGCACAAGGTTAGCAGTGTTAGCTATGCAAACATGATTCACAAGAGAAACCCAAAGATTTCAGCTGGGAATCCATAGTATTAAAAATATTTTGACCCATAGTTGTCTTTCTGAGTCCTTTGCAACAAAGAAATTGCTCTATTATTTTTCTGTACTCAAAAAAGCAAGTGAAAACTAAAACCTGGCATTTTCCAAGGGATGCCTTGAGTTTAAAAAAAATTGAGAAGCTTTGCTCTAAGAGCTGTAACAAGTTTGAAAATGCAGTGGCAAAGAATAGCTTGTTCCACACAGCATATTGTTAGTCCACAGAAAGAGAGCAAGCAGAGAAAAAAGGTTTAAAATGGCAGAAACATGCTGAGAGGCCAGGATTTCTGTGGGTGATATTTTTAAGGGCCAACTGCATGATATCTCTGTGGCTCAGTAGTAGAATCCTTATCTATCACACTGGACATCTATGTGTTAGATCTTCAATTTCTCATTGCTTATACGGCTACAGCCATGGAGGCACCAAATGCCTAGACTCAGTCTGGCCTTTAGATTTTGTCTCAATGACCTAAAGTGGGGATGAAAGGTCTGGGCAGCCTCTACTCCTCCACGCTCTGGACTAAGCATACGTGTCAAAGGTCTGAGTGACCTCTCAGGCATACTCCATGATTCAGAAGGTTGTCAAACCAACTGTATGGTTGGGATAGACTTAGCCAATGCAATACATTCTTCTTTAAGGACTTGAAGAATAAAATAGAAGTTATCACTCACAGAAATAATCTTTGCCTCTTACATACTTCCTAGACTACTGAAGCTTCAATATCACTTCAGAGGCTTAGCTTTTAATTGATCATTGTTTGAGAGTTTCCATCAGAAGACCCCAGAGGTTTCAAGCTGTGGTCCTCTCTGCTCCAGGGACAATTTCACATCAGTAGAGAAAAACTTAGTGCTTGCATTGTCTTAGAACTGCTAGTTTGGGATGCTTGCAGCCATCAGTTTTTGGTTCCAGGAGAGCCAAGCAAAGACTAATTTAACTCTGGGGCTATGAACACATTAAGTTTACTGTGGGGTAAAAAAGGGGTGAGGCTTTACCAAGTCTCAAGTGCTGTGTGCTAACTACCTGTGTGCACATTCTTTCACTGTTGTAAATGGGAGAGAAATTGCAGCAGGCTTTAATGAGGGAGGTAAATTACCCTTTTACTACTTTATAGCTAGAAAAATTGAGCCACAGAGAGGTGCAGTGACTTGCCCAAGGGCCCCCAACAGTGAGTGACAGAGCTGAAACAGGTCTTGATCAGAGGCTATCAGCAGTGGGTATTGTTTTCAGTCAGTCATGTGACTCCCAATACCATTAGGACAGAATCGAAATTTAGGTGTATAAAAAGTGAGACAAACAAAGAGCCCTGGGTTTTCAGTTTAGCTTATATGGAAACACTGTGAGAACTATAGCAAAGAGGCAGCCCACATTTAAGCATGCCTAGAAAGCTAATCAAAACGCTAACCAAAGAGAGCAAAATCCTAAATCTCAAGTATTATGGTCTCTCAAAGCAAAAATCTGAGGTCAATGAATGGAGATCAGACAGCTGACACATCAATATAAAGTTTATTAGAGGTCATATTTCATGTAATTAAACGTGATTCTTAAGTCCTTTTCTTTGCTGAAGATCGTGTGTGATATACAGAGATACAGATATAAAACTAACAAAAAATTAAATCTCAATTATACATCAGGATTTGGTGTCAGGCTCCTGTGACTTGTGTTCTGTAGCCGTTGATGAAGCCCAGTATGCTATGTCAAGAGGGCATTTTGATATTTAAATTTTTTTCTGAGCAGTGATTGACAATAAAAATGTGAGTCTTGGGGCCATTTCATGGCTTGCAATGATTGCATTTATTTTTAAATCTTAATTGCATAAATAAATGTAAATTAGCTTTTTGTACACGCCACCATGAGCCAGCTGCAGAGCATCTTTATAGTCCATATGTTTGTAAATTTTGTTGTGGATTATCCTTAGGCACACTTCAGTCATTGAACTGTCATCTTTGCATTTTGTATATGGATTGCATAGGGCAGTTGAACTCTTTTTTTCTCTTCTTTCTTGTTTTAAAGTTATTTTTATACAAGAGCCTTTATTTATAGCAGTCTAAAAGCAGAGATCCTTATAAGGTAAAACACATCTGATTTCCCCAGATGACTGCCTGGGAATTTTCCTCTACCATGAAGTTATGGATTGTGGCTAAACTATGTTATAAAAGAGTGTCTGGGATATAGGTGATAAAGACAAACATAGTATTGGGTTTAATTTAAAGAACACAGAATAAAGCTGGCCACTTGGGTAAGATATAAATTCAAGTGTTGGGCAGTTAAGAAAAGAATCCCAGACTTTTGCAAGAGAAGCAGCATGAGTCCTGAGGTCTTGACCAGATTCCATATTGTATCAGCCTGTCCATTCACCTCCTCAGCGAAACAGGCTTAAACTACCTTGATTTAGCTTTGGCTTACCATGGGGTAAGGATAGGCACACAAAGATCCACCATAAAACAGCTACGACATGGTAAATTTCCATCTCTGTTAACTTGCTATGATTAGTTGGTCTGTTTGTACTCTAAATCAGTTGGGAACTGAAGTTATTTGGCAGTTGTGCCACAAATTAGCACCCTCCTTTTGTGCCCGAAGCTTGCAAAGAACAATTTTTTCCAACTATTTAGTGGATCTAATAAGATATTGTATATCTTACTAAATTAAACTATCAGTTTCAAATGTGTATTTTATTCATCTTCCTTTCTGGCAGTAGATTCCCATGTAGTTTAACTCTTAAGCAGCTGGTTTGTTTGTTCCATGCCATTTCAGTGGGGGATTTGTTGGGGTCTGACATTATTCCTGCATTCCTACTTCTGTTTCTTGACAAGGCAGTAGAGATATTACAGTTTTGGTGTGAGTCTAGCTGCCAGGAGCATAACTTGGGATGGGCAAATGGGAACAAACCATGGGCTTCACCCCCACAGAGCTTGAGCACCAACAATAGGTGCATGGAGACTACACTGCTGTTGAAAGACCAAAAGCTAGAGCAGGCAGACTGTTCTATAGCTGTGGCAGCAGCAGCTGGCGACTGTTTTTGAGTTTCCTGCATATGTAGGATTCCTGTCCCTGTCCCCTGCTATCAATGCTCAGCAGATTTGCCCAGGGCTCAAACTCTGCACATTATGGATACGTACACACAAGTATGGGTACATTCACAACTTCAAATAAGGAAATTCAACTAATGCAACCCAAGATAAGACAACTCAGAGGTATATTATCTTGCACCACATTGAAGTCAACTCTGCTCCACACGTGTGTATGCTCTGACAGTTTAGTTGGCTTAGCTGTCTGAAAGTTAGTATGTGTGAATGCACCCATTGCTCTACTAGTTGTTAGTGGAAAAGTGTCAGTGTTAAAAGTTAGCAACCCACCACCACACTTGGCATCATTTAGCATCTTCTAGAAGTAGCAAGAAGTGAGCTGCTCTCTCAAACTAGGAGGTGCTCTGTCCAGGTGAGAACTGAGACATATTGACAGGGCAAAGGGAGGAAGCTTATGCCACTGCTACTTCTGTTGTACATCCTTTGCAGATTACTAGAAGACTCCAGTCTTCCAGGCTGTCCATTTGGCACTTTTTAGAAGCACTAAAAATTCTTAGGGAAAGTATGAAATGAGTCTAGCATTTTATTTCTCTACCAGTGATCCTCAACCAGGGTGTTGTGCAGGCAGGGTGCCACACAATGTTAGCACTGTTGGCCGGATCCAGGTGGGTGCAGCCATGTAGTATGTGGTGCCAAAGATACACATGCAACACCATATACCACACATTCAGCTGTTCTCTGCACTGCAAGGGAGTAGCGCGCGGATTTTTTTTACCCATGGCACGGGCGTTCCCCGGAGACAATTAGTAGCAGCACAAGTTGCACCGCTGCGTTGTCCCTGGGGAACCAACCATCCATGCTTGTGTGGACACAGCCAATAGGTGTGCAAACATGGTTCAAAAGAGAAACCCAGAATTTTCACATGGGAATCCATAGTATTAAAAACATTCTGACCTGTTGTGGTCTGAGTTCTTTGCAACAACAACAAAAAAAAAAGAGTGAAAACTAAGAGCTGGCATTTTTGAAGGGTGTCTCAACTCTAAAAAGGCTGAGATAGACTGTTCTATACCCTATTTTTACTTGGCAAGATATATAGAGATGAAACAATGAGGAAGAGGATGGATATTACTTGTATTGCACTAGCAGCCAGGAGCCCCAGTCATGAATCAGCAGTCTACTGTGTTGCACATCCTTTGAGAACCATGCAGGTTGAACCCTGTGTCACAGTGTCTTTGTTTTACACAGCAAGCTTCATTCTTTAATGAAGAAATGTTACCATTGCCTTCAGTGGAAGTAGGACTGAGCCTCTGAGAAGAGGATCTGTGATGTGTTTGTCCAAGGGCATTAACAGAATTAACTGCTCAGTTTCAAATACTCAGACATATGTTGGGCTGTGCCTTATGAAGGCTCTCTTATTATTTTCACTGAAGAGATGGATGGGATGCACTCTTTATTAATTCTTTGCCTTACAGTCACAAGCAGTAAACCTACTCAAGAATCAGAATCAGAGAGAAAATAAAATAGTCTGAGTTCCAGAGAGCTCAAATATGTTTTTATGAAAACAAACCTTATTTATACCATGTAGTCTAGATTATCATCCCTGAAGTGTGCCAGGGAATGTTTTTATCCCTGAAGTTTCTAAAGGGTAAGGACACCTCTCTGTCATTACCAGTCTCCCAGGTACACTTATTTGCTATGTGACCTTATCCACTGTGAGTGGAATATATACATACATTTCATACTGTATTCCAATACTTGCCAGTTTTCAGCACCATTCATAAAACAAATTTATACTTTTTTTTTTGAACAGGGAACAGTCTTTCCTTCCTCCAGTTCCAGTGATGCCTGGTAACAGAGCGATTTTTCTAGAAGATCGATTATCAAGTCAGGAGAGAACCACAGCTCTTCTCCTAGATCAGGCCTTTCGAATCAAAGATGACATTGTTTCGTATCTTCATGGAAGTAAGAACTATCAACAAGGGGAGGCAACTGCACGGCAATTACTGGAAAATCACATACAGACCATTACAAGCATAGTTAAGAAGCTCAGTCATGATATTGAGGTGAGTCTAGGTGTTGCTGAGACTTGTTACATTTCTAGCTCCCTCCTATGTCGCTACCAGTCTATTAACTAATAATGTATTTAATGAGCTCCCTGTACAATATTTACATATATGTTTTACCTATAAGTCCAGATGTCCATATCAGCTATGTTTCTGGAATTTGGAGTCCTTTTGACCACTAGGTTTGCTTCAGCCTCATAGAACTAGATTTGTCCTGTGCTCAAGTTCAAATAGAATCATAGAGGAGTAGGGCTGGAAGGT
>JAGPOW010002514.1:10725388-10752168 GCA_030014935.1 Caiman crocodilus | reverse complement strand
TCAGCCAGTTCCCGGGCAAACTCCTGGTCAAGCTCAGGACTTTGGGTGGGAGGTCTGTAGTAAACTCCCACCATTGTGTCCCCTGTGCCGTGTTCCCCACAGATTTTAACCCAGAGGGTCTCCAGTCATCTACCCTGATCGCCAATATCGGCTTGCAGGGACGTGTAGCTTTCTTTAACGTAGTGAGCTACACCCCTGCCCCTTTATCTACACGATCCCTCCTGTACAGGGTATAGCCATCTATACCCATGGTCCAGTCATGGGTAGAGTCCCACCAGGTCTCCATTATCCCTATGATATCACAATTATTAGCATTGAGCAGGAGGATGAGTTCCTCCTGCTTATTCTCCAAGCTCCTGGCATTTGTGTACAGGCAGGCAAATGTCCCCTGGGGGGCTCTTTCCTTGCCCACAGATTTTACCAGGGCTGGGGCAGGGGTGGGCTCCCTTAAGTGCCTTGATCCGCTGGCTTTGCAAGGATTGCTCAGCGGGCCAGCAGTGGTGGTAGTCCCCCAGTCTCCCAGCGGGCTTAGTTTAAAGCCCGGTGGAGCAGGTCAGCCAGTCTGGGTGAGAAGAGCCTCCTCCCTAGGGGAAAGAGGTGGAGGCCATCTCTTCCCAGCAGCTCGCTGCCTCGCTCACCAAAAAGTGGGCTGTGGTCACGGAAGCCAAAGGCTTCCCAATGACACCAGCGCTGCAGTCTTTGGTTGACCACGTGGATCCTCCTCTCCCTCTTCAGCCCACAGCCTGAGACTGGGAGGATCGATGAGAATACCACCTGTGCCCCCAGACCCTTTAGCCCCGCTCCCAAATCCCTGTAGCGTCTCATGACCCAGCTAGGAGCACTCTGAGCCGTGTCATTGATGTCCACACGAATAAGGCGCATGGGATAGTGGTCTGTGGGTTTGAGGAGCTTTGGGATCCTCTCCACAACGTCCTGAATGTGGGCCCCCGGGAAGCAACAGACTTCCCAGGCTAAGGGGTCAGGGTGGCAGATTGCCCCCTCAGTCCCCCCTCAGGAGGGAGTCTCCCACAACAAACACCTTACATTTTGTCTTGGGGAGAGTAGGGGTGGTAGCTGCAGTTGGGCCCATGTTGCCTGCAGGAGCCAGCAACTCAGCAGGCGCTGCTGGAGTGGCAAGAGGTGCATACCTGTTACTCAGGTCTGGCAGGGCAGGGGCCATGGTACAGCGGACCTTAGGACCCTTGACCACCTTGGTCCATGCCCCTGGTTGGACAGAGCAGGAGGTCCCGGAGTCCTCCTTTGGCCTGGAAGGAGACTGTGGTCTACTCTATGCCTCCCGGGGGAGAAGGGCCTGGCAGCAGGAGTCTATCTCCTGCTCGCAGTCCCTGATGGCACACAGTCTCTGGACTGTGGCCTGGAGCTCCTCCAGCTGGTGTGCCAGAGACCCCAAAAGGGAGCAGACCCCACAAGGGGAGGTAACCATGATCCCAGGCCCCAGAGCCTGAAAAAGGGACAGGCAGCCCCCGCAGCCGAGAGCCAGGGGCTCTGTCTGTGTGAAGCCCAGAGCCAGGGGCTCTCCGTCTGGGTGGCCGTCTCTGAGGTGCCGGGAGGAGGGAGGGCTGTGGAGCCTGAGGGGATCCTCAGAGTGTGGTGCATGTCCATCCATGTCATGCCTCTGGTAGGCTGGCTACAGCTGGGATGGTCTGGCTACGGCTCTGCAGCCTTGGCTGCAGCCATCATCTGGTATCTCTGAGGAAGACTTAAAAATACCCTTATACATTTAACAGCAGGAGGGGAAAAAACCCTGCCTCCTGGCCCCATTTGTTAACCAGCAAAGCCTAGAAGATTGGGAAAATACACAAAGTAGAACATAGGCCTAGTTTTGCCCAGATTCTTCCTAATCAATCCCTGTTCAACTTCTTCTTGAACACCTCTAGTACTGGAAAGTCCACGACTTCCCTAGGCAGTTCATTCCACTGCTTCCCCGCTCTAACAGTGAGGATGTTTTTCCTGATATCCAATCTAAACTTACTTTGCTGCAACTTCAAGCCATTAGTCCATGTCCTAGTTTCTGCAGTGGGAGAGAAAAGGTGCTTTCTCTCTTCTTACTGGCAGTCCTTCAGGTATTTGAAGACTGCTATCCTGTCTTCAAATAAAGGCTCTTAAGCGCCTTTTCCGCAAGCTGAACATGCCTATATCCTTCAACATCTCTTTGTATGACTTGCCTTCTAAGCCCTTTATCATTTTTGTCACCTACCTCTAGACCCTTTAACTTCTCCAGATCCTTTTCAACACATGGAGCCTGAAACTGTACACAGTAACCTAGATGAGCCCTAAACAGTGCTGAGTAAAGAGGCACTATCACCTGTCATGTCTTGCACCTAATGTTTCTATTGATGCATCCCAAACTGCATTTGCCTTTTGTGAAGCTGCATCACACTGAAGACTCATATTGAGCCTATGATTTACCAAGATTCTTAGATCTTTCTCCATACTGCAGCCAGCCATCCGGCCAGGTGTCACCAGTTTTGTATTTTATTTTTTATTTCTCTTCCCTATATGTAGCACCTGGCAAAATTCACCTTAACATGTGTGCCAAGGAAGTAATAACAGTTCTTGGATCCCTTCTACTTCAGTTCTGATCTCAGCACAGTTTTGAGTACCACGAGGACTCTAAACTACACCAGCAGGCAGCATTCCAGATCAGACTAGGCAAAACACAAAAGACTAGCTGCAGCCCCACTAGACAACGGGATGGAGGGTGACAGCAGCTACATCTACTCTGTGCTGAGATTCCCCCCTACTCCACCTGCATGTAGGGGACATTCACAGCTGGGCTGGATTAGCCCTGCTTTTGTAGCAACGCAAATTTTCCTCATAAGTCATATTTCCCAGGCTTCTAATTATTTTGGTTGCTCTCTGCTGGAATCTTACCTATCTCTTCACAACTTTCTTGAAGTGTGGGACCCAAAACTGGACACTGTGTTATAGATGAGGCCTTACCAGTGTCAGAGAAGAATCATTTCACTTGGTTTGCTAGAGAGACTCCTATTACTATGGACTAGAGCCTAGCTAGTCATTCCCCAGTGTATGAGTTTGTTCTATCCTAAGTGCAAGACCATGCACTTCTCCTTATTGAATTTCGATTCACTTTAGATCATTCCTCCAGTTTATCAAGGCCATTCTGAATCTTAACTCTACCCACCAGAATGTCTGCTCAACCTTTTGCTAGCACAGGCCAGATGAGAGATTTGGGGCCAGTCTGCAGGCTGGATTGGGCCTCCCACTGCCTCATGCTACCTCCTTCAACCCTGCGCCGCCTACTAGAGACCTGATATGCAGGGTTAGATTGGAGCCCATACCACCTCCAGCCAGCCCCTGTGTTCCAAGATTGGTCCTGGCCACCAACATGTGTGGATCCATTGTGCTGTCTGGCCCACAAGGCTCCCCATTTGTTCAGAAATGTAGTACCAGGGGAGTAGCAATTGCTGCCACTCAGGACCCCTGTAGACAGATGGCATGGCTCCACAGGCCAAATCTGGCTCTCAGGTTAGGGGTTGAGCATCACTGTACTAGAAAGAGATGACAATTTGATCCAAAGATTCAGATTTTCAAAAGTTTGAATATGTTGGAATAGTTAAAAACAAAGAGAGATGCAATGTTACCAAGCCTGGTGAAATGGAGTTTGGGGGGTTGGACACCTGTCAGGATCAAGTTTTTCTTGATGTAACCTGGGTACACCAAAGGGTGTGCTCTATTCTCAATTGGATGGGCTGGGTAGGCAGGAAGGGGTGCTGTGAGAGGGATGCCAGAATTTCGAGCAGATCCCTCTTTCCTCTAGAGAGTTAGCCCAAGCTCAAAGTTCTTTACTGTATACAATGTATTGAGTTAGAATATACATAAACATAAAATTAAATATCATATACATATATTTACACGATGAACATGAACCAATAACCAAGGTCAAACCCAAATAACACTGTGGGAAAATCACACCTAACCACAGCCCTTAACAAAAACAATATATCCACAAAAACACCCACAGCTTCCCCACCCCACAGTGAGGAACCTGTACTCAATTAAAGGGTCATGCAAAGTATAAGAGTGGAAATGTGATTTTACTCCTACAGAGGAGCAGTTCCCTCTTTCTTTAATGCAGAAAGATGGATATCAAATGGCCCCTACCCCTTAGCGCCTTGACTAGGTGGGGGGCTGCTCACCCAGCCTCTTCTCTGGGTTTGCCCTCCCCGCACGTCTTTTCCCTGTGGGACCCAAGGGCCCAATGTTTCACGCTCCCTCAGGTGGCAGTGGTCAGGGAGCAGCTCGATGGGGTCTCTTCTGCTGGAGTGCCTCTCCAGGCCTCTCCTGCACTGCTGGCCCCTTCTGGGCACTGAGGCCTCAGCTCCTCTCAGCTGCTGCACCACTGCTGCTGGTTTCTGGGTCCTGAGCTTCACACTGGAGCACTACTATTTCCCTGTACCTTGGCTTCGGCACCAAATACAAATATCCTTTTACACAGGCTGGGCCCTTCAGGCTCCTGATGTCTGTCCACACGCCAGGTGGCTAACACAAGCAGCCTCTGATGCTCCTTGGCTCCCAAGGCACCACCCTGCACACTGTGGGAACTGGCCACATGCCGGGAGATGGGGCCTGAGCTGCCTCACTGCAGCCCCCAAGGCCCTTGCTCCATGCACTGCCCCATGCACCATGTGGCCCACTGGCCCCACCGGGGTTGCAGGCTCCAGCTGTTGCTTGCGGCTCCCAAAGCCTGGGCTCCATGCACCTAACCATGCACCATGATGGGCCTAAGTGGTCTCACACTGCTCCTAAGGCTGCTCCTCCAGCAAACCCAGTGGAGGCTTCAGGAGCCTTGGGCCTATTATCCGCTGGGGGAGAGCTCCCCAGCTTTTCTTGGCTCTGCTCTTCTTGAGTCCCTCGCCACATCTGCCTAGCTTGCTGAACATGATGGCCTTTTATTTACACCGGATGCTCCACCCATGAAGTCTGCTGGACCTGAAAAGCAAATGTTCCACCAATCCAAAGTGTCTTTTTCCAAGCCAGGCTTGCCGTATTGACCCTTCTAATACTCAGTAGTTTCAAATGAGCCATGGATATCTGGGAAACAGATTCTCTCACAGTTTAAGGATATTTGTAATTCCATATGAAACTAAGAAATGCAAGAAACTGATGAAAGTTAAAGTAAAAACAATTATTAGCACCTTATTATATTCTTTTGACTGGTTGCAAATTAATTCCACTGGGCTCTAACATGAGGTACAGCTAAAGGTAAGCATTTCATAAGCTGTAGGTATCAACTTGTTAGGAAATGGAATAGGTGAATCGTAATGGTTAAATATTACGAATAAATTATTTGAGAGGATGAAATGCAGAACTAACACATTGAAAACATTAAGTATTTTAGTAACATCCGGTGCTTGAATGCTTTTTTAAAAGCCTTTTTGTCATCCTTTTGTAATTTTCATACAAGCTATATTTAAATTTTAATAATACAATTCTGGTAATTGAAAGCAAGCACTGATTATTTAAAGCATTAAAGCCATCAAAAATGCTAAGATAAAATTCTTATTAACATTGTTAACTTGTCCAGTGCAGAAATACAAAGGCATTGATAACAATTGAAAATTAAGGTTGTACTGAAATGCCAAATAAAAATTCCTGTTTCCACACTTTAGTGATCAAATTCAGCCTTCAGATTTGTTGCTGCTTTACCTCCCCAGCATGCAAAGACAGCAGTGTCTTGGGAGCCCTGCAGATACTCATGCCTTGACTCCAGGAAATCACTGCCTCAGGCCTGCTGCATAGGCAACTTTTTTAGAGAACACCATATCTGCACCCAGACATCAGCCCTTAAAGCAGGGGCGGGCAATTATTTCATGTGGAGGGCTGTTTACCCAGTTTTGGCAAGCTGTCAAGGCCCACATGGGTAATCCCACCCCTTGACAGGTACCCCATCCCCTGGTCACCATCTTGGGACCAATGTCTTGGGACAAATGTCTCAGGGCCAGCAGTAGTGGGGCCCAGAACTGGGCCCGCAGGCTGGCAGGGGTCTGTGGAGCCAGGCTGGGCTGCACCAGCAGGGAGAGCGGGGAGCTGGCCTGGTTCCTTAGAGCCCCTGCCAACCGGGACCCCGCACTCCTGCCACTCTGCTCTGGGCCCCACCAGCACTGGCCCTGGGACACCAGTATGGGCATCATGCACCTGCTCACTCCCAGTGCCCCCCACCCCCACAGTACAGGTTGGGGCAGCGTACAGCCCTGATCTCCTGCTTCCCAGCAGGGAACGAGCTAGTGCTGAGTGTGGGCAAAAAGCAGCTTCTTCCCCACCCTGTGTTCAGTGCATCCTGCTGCATGTGCATGGAGCTGTCCTGAGTAGGCACAGGCAGCCCCACATGAGCTGTGAGCAGCTGGCTATGGTGTGGGTGAGGGACCAGTTTTCCCCACACTCAGCACCAGCTTGCAACCTACCCATACTGCCAGCCTGGGCCCCGCACTGGCTCCAGCCTCATGTTTGCCACCACCACCTCTGGGCTGCCTGATGCGCAAGCTCCGGGTGGGCAGCATCAGCAAACACTGCCTGGCGTGGCAAGCAGGGGGGCCCTCAGATGCTGCCACCAGCCCCAATGGGTGAGCCCAGAGCTGACACAAGGCCGCAGGGGCAGGTTACAAGCTGGTGCTGAGTGAGGGGGAAAAGCAGCCCCGCCCCCACTGTGTGGCCGGTGCCCCATACTGCAGCCACTCGCAGCCCATGTGGGGATGCCTGTGCCTGCTCAGGACAGCCCCGCAGCAGAGAGCGCGGGCCACAGGGCAGGGAAGGGGCCACTTTTCCCCAGGCTCCTCCCCTGCCCTTCCCCCACCCTTACCTGAGGTTCCAGCACTGATGCAGCCACCTGGTCCCAGGCCAGAAGCCCCTGCTGGGACTTCTGGTGCGGGGCCTGCTGTTGCGGGAGCCTGCCAGGCTTCCCCTGGGTCCTACTGCCCCTGGGTCCCATTATTTTTGATAGATAGAACCAAAGACAGATAAATATTAATTTTCTAAATTTTCTAGTGGCCCCACAGGCCAGATAGAATGGCCTCACAGCCTGGATCCAGCCCACAGGCCGTATTTTGCCTACCCCAACTTAAAGGTTTCCTCCAACCCTTGCTGCTTCAACTCTCTTTAAAAAAAAAGTGGCCCCGAGAAAGCACTTAAAGACCCAGTGCCTTTCTGTATTGCTTCTCATAGTCCAGGCCATATGGATAGCTCCCCTACAACAAAGTCTCTCATTTTCTTTCTCATAAATCTCACAAATTCTGATTAACTCATGTTTTCCCCTGGTGCACACAACAGACTATATTTAAAGGGTAAGCTCCTTGGGGCAGGAACAGTCTATTCATTCTGTGTTTATGCAGTGCCTAGAGCAATGATTCTAACCCTCCAAGCTGCAATGTGGTGCCCTGAGATCCTCTCAAAGGTGGCATGGGGTGCTATGCAATATTATCGCTGTTAGGCATGGAAACAGCTACATGATTCACAAGACAAACCCAGAGATGTCAAATAGGAATTCATTCGGCTCTGTTGTGGTCTCTCAATTCAACAAAAGAATTGCTCTGTTTTTTTTTCCCCATAGTCAAGAAACAAGTGAAAACTGAGAGCAGGCCTTTTCCATTGCATACCTTAAATATAATGAGGGGTGCCTTGTGCATAAAAGGTTGAGAACCACTAGCCTAGGGCAATGGGATCCTAGTTTATAACTTGACTTCTACAAATACAACAGTAGAAATAAATCACTTGCCATAAAATACAAGTCACTCTTACTTATTTCAAGACTTTTTAAGAAGTAGGAAGAACATAAATCAGCAAATTGTAGACTTTGATGGCCCAGGATTCCTTCCAATCTCATGTTCCTATTCCTAGAACTATTTTGATATATTGATGACATGAATAATAATGCTCAGCATGAAGACCTTAACTCAGTAGAGCCTAAAGCTGCATTGGTTGATGTTGCATAAGAAACAGCAGGACAAATCAATTATTTTTTGTCAAGTACAGAACAGAAACATAATTCAAACTCCTAAGAGAGAAATTCAATCGGCAGGGAGAAACATCACATTAAAAAAAATTAAATGCATTTAACATTGTCCATTCTTCTATGATTATAAAATAATAATGATTCACTTAAAAAAGAGTGAATACAGGCTAATAATTGACAGGTACAGGGTTTTTTGTGTGTATTTCACTCCCCCACTGCCAACAAGTTCTGGGAATTTAATACTGTTAGGAGCCCAGGGAATTAGCTGAAGAACTGAAATATTGATTCATCTCAATAAACAGGAGGTTGGTGCTGTCCATTGTAATGAATGAGATACTCATGCTACTTATGCTAAAGAGCATGTGTTTTTCATTCAAGTTTCTATCTTTATGGATTTATCACATCACATTTGCATTGTCAAACATACTTTAGATGAGTCACTGGAGTTGCACTAATACATCTGACCTTTGGAAAATAACATTTTTGTAACAGACCAAAAATACATGTGGGGGCAGGGCTCAATATCTCTGATGTCACCAAATATATAGTCCCTGAAGCTAAAAAGATTTTCACGATTTTTTTCCTTCAGATATATATATATCCTTCTCAGTTCATGTACCTCTCTCCTCAGACTAGTGCTCAAATGTCTCTTTGTACTGAGAAGATGGTACAAAACTGATGTAAGGATCAGTGCTGAAGGTATTCCCTGATGGTGGGGCCCTCATGCTTACCCTATAACCTAGCTGGTATAATAGAAAAGCAGGGAAAAAGATGCATCACATCTCTGTTTTCCTGTCTTCCCATTGTGCAAATACAAGAAAGAATCACTTCTGCTTGCCCCCAGGAATACACAGAGCAGGCTCCAGCCTTCAGGGAGTCAGGCTTTCATCTCTATTATTTCCACAGTCAGTTCAAAATCTGAAATGTGCCATAAAAGCTGCCTTTATTTATTGGGATAGTGTAACGAATAGAAAGCTGTTACAAGATCTGATGATCATTTTACTGTTTTGAAAATGTATTAAGCACTTGCACATTTGAGGAAGCTCCAGGAATTTGAAAATGGGCAATTCTCAAGAGTTATTACTTTCACACTGAATGTTTTACATGGTTCCAATCAACAGATATCTTGAAAAAAAATCTGCTGATATGACAATACATGGGTCATTGCTCCTTTCCAGATTAGAAATGATCCTAATACATTCAGTATAACACAATTAGTCATATTAGAGAGACAATAATATAAGCCAAAGCTTCCTGCTAATGTTACTTGACACTTCCCATTGTTAGTTCCTGTTTTCAGTTATAAACTTTGCCAGACTAACCATGTAGCTACGATTCCCTAGGAATGAGGTCCTGCAGGGATCGGTCTCTTTCTCTGTATATAGATATAAATCTAAAAACATATGTGTTGATGTGTGCTTTTCGTTTTCTTTGCACATGATGGGTGTGTGATGGGGGATATGGTGTTTGCAGGAAGGAGGTGGGAAGAGGTATGGGGGAAGATGGGTAGGTGTGTGTGGAGGGATGTGGATTGGTGTGTGGGTAGGTGTGGGGCTATTGCTGGGGGGACTGTGGGTGTGGGGGGGCTGCCTAGGAGGGGTGGGTCCACTGGCCCCAACAGGGTACACCCCTCCCACATAGCACATGGAATGAACCCCCCACAGGGCCCCAGCTCCCCCCTGGAAGGCCATAGCCCTTATTCTCCACAGGCCCCAGCTCCCCTGCCCAGGGTCCCAGCTTTCCCCTGGAGGGCCACAGTCCCCCTGTCCAGGGCCCATAACTTACCTTTAGCAGCAGCAGCAGGGGTGGGGCTCTCTGAGCCATGGCAGCAGGACCCAGTGTGGCATGCAGAGACAGCGCGCCAGGCCCAGCTGGGTCCTGCCAGCCCTGGGGCCTCCCTGCCACCTGGCAGGTCCAGGCGATGGTGACAGGACCCAAAGCAGGATGCGGGGACCATGTGCCAGGCCCAGTTGGGTCCTGGGGCCCCTCTGCCACCTGGCCAGGCCATTCCCAGGGCGACAGGACCCAGCATGTCAGGCAGAGACCATGCACTGCACTCAGATGGGTCCTGCTAGCCCTGGGGCTGCTCCTGCTGCCTGGCCTGGCCCAGCTGGGTCCATGGCAGCAGGACCTGGTGTGACACACAGTTTCCGTGTGCCAAGCTGGGTCCTGCCAGCATGGGAATGGCCCGGCCAGGCGCCAGAGGGGCCCCAAGGGTGGCAGGACCCAGCTGGGCACAATACACAGTCCCTGTGCACTGCACCGGGTCCTGTCTCTGTCCTACTGTGCTTGTGAGGGGGGTGGTGTGCATCAGGACCTGGGCCAGCCCCGTGTGGCTCATTAGCCTGGCTTTCTACACAAGCTCCAGGAGGCACAGGTCCTATGCATGCCTCCCAGAGCCCTGTGACCTGCTCCAGTGCAAAGCTGGACTAGTGAGCCTCAGGGAGCTTGGCTGGGTCCATACCTCCCAAAGACCAGGGGACAACCCCCTTACCACTCCCCAAAACCCCCACATCCCTCTGCAACCACCCCCCAACTTACCTTGGACGGCATCAGGGGCTGAGGCAGCAGGAGAACAAAAGAGATGCTCCGGCTAACACTAGAGCATCTCTTTTGGAGGAGTGACTCCCTGGCACGGTCTGGGGCTGTGCCTTGCTCTGCTTTTCTGCAGAGTGGTATTTTAGACCTCTGGATATCCGGTGGTCTATTTTTCTCCCCGTGCTGCAAGTTTGCAGCACAGGGAACATTTTTTCATTCCTGCATGTGTCTCTTGTCCCACCTCAAAGGGGTTTGAGACGGGGCAAGAGGCATGTGCGTGCTCATCTGGACATGCCCAATGAGGCTGAAATCCTATGGAAAGAAAGAAAAAAGTGTGTGATCCCATAATTACAGAATATGTTACTAGATATCTTACATATAGAAACATAGCAAGGCACAATTGGGCTACATTGCACAGAGAATTTCTGCATACATTCTCAGGGCTAGAGTTAAGATTCAGAATGGCCTGATAAATTGGAGGAATGTTCTAAAGTGAATCAAATTAAATTCAGTAAGGTCAAATACAAGGTCTTACACTTAGAACATAACAGACTTATGCACTGGGGAATGACTAGCTAGGCTGCAGTACAGCAAAAGAGGACAGTGGATGGCAAGCTGAATATAAGCCAACAGTGTACCCTGGTTGCAAAAAATTCAGTATCCCACTGGTCTGTTTTAATAGGAGTGTCTCTAGCAAACCAAGGGAAGTGATTCTTCCACTTTGAAACTAGCAAGGCCTCACTTGAAGTACTGTGTCTTGTTTGGGCACCACACTTCAAGAAAATTGTGGAGAGATTGGGAAGTGTCCATCAGAGAGCAACCAAATGATTAGGGGCCTGGGAAACATGATTTATGAGGAAAGGCTGAAAGATCTAGGATTATAACATGGAGAAGAGTAGTTTGGGAGAGGGAGAAGGAGGGCGTTTGATAATATTGTTCAAATACCTGGAGGGCAATTATAGAGAGGACAGTTATAAACTATTTATAGGCTGGAGAAGGAGTTAAGTCTTAGATTGCACCAAGGGAAATTTATATTAGATAGTAGGAAAAACTTTCTCACTCTGAGGGTAGTTAAACATTGGATCAGGCTACAGGCAGAGGCTGTGGAATTTCCATGCAATACTTGACTGGGATGGCTTAGTCAAGATAATCCTATCTGGAGCAGAGGGCTGGACTAGGTGTCCCTTCCAGTCCTACTTGTCTAAAATTCTGTTCCTAATTTTTTAGTTCTTGGACCTGAACTTTAACCATGCTTTTTTAAAATGTGGTTTTGGTGTATGATTTAGATGGCAATTGTTACTCTTCTTGCCCCTAGTAATGGAAAGTATTGTTAATATTTGTTTAAAAAATAATAAAATAGATGATAAATAATGAAATGGTAAATTGAACACATTAACATTGTGTGCCTATGGATTTGCAGATTTTGGAAAAACAAATAAGAACCAGAGATCATACCACTACAGGAACTAATTTTGCTGTTCAAAGTCTGGACTGTAAGTATCTACAAGGATTTGGGGACTTGCGTGGAAGGGTGGCTAGGTAAGTAAAACATGATGGATCCAGTTCCCCTTTGCACTTCTTCATTATTGAGTGCCATTAGAGCTTTAAAGTGGGTATAAGTATATTTTATTCTTATTTTAAGGCTCCTCATATCCCAGCAAAGTAGTATAAAACATGCTTAGTGTAAAGGAGCAGAAGAGTTCATATGTGAGCAAATCATATGATACACATTAAAAGTGCCTACATCTTTCTGCTTCAGTTCTTTCCCAAAAGCTTAATCTTTTAGACACGTTATCTTCTATGTGATATCTATATTGCAACTTTTGTAATCACTTGTTCCCACCTAAACTCCTCTGCATTTTCAGTAACATACAACATGGTTCTTCATTTCTATTCCTAAATTATGGCACAGTAGTGGTGCTAAATTCCAGCCCTATATAAATGTAACATTTGAAATGTTCCAAATGCCTCTGAAACACTCCAAACAGTAAGCCCACAGACATTCACAGTCAGAGAAGCATTTTAAAAGTGTCTAATGCGTGGAGGTAGTAAAAAAAAAATGTTTTAAAATCTGCGCGCCTCAGCACTGAACCCAGCACATGCCCAGAAGTGGCGTTGTGTTAGCTGGACCGAGATTGCCCAACGTCTGTATAGATCAGATGCTTTAATGGGTTTTTTGGCACTTTCTCCAAGTGCTTTCTGCAACATCTATACATTTTATGAAGTGCAACAGGGAGTTGCTCTGACACCTTACAGTGCTCTTCTGAGAAAGGAAATCTGAGAAAGCAGGGCAGACAGACAATGAATAGTCTTCAGTGTGCTCTGCTGTCCTTGGCAAACTCTGGAGCCTGAGAGGAGCAACTTCTGGAGTACTTCATGGTCCCTGAGTCTGGTCTTCCAAGGTCCCAGTCTTTTTGGGAGGCCAGAGGCCAGCAGACTTGCCAAGTACATAGGAGAGAACTCACTAGCTGTGCACACCTACTGTGAGGAGAGAAGGGGAGCAGAGCCTTGTAGGATGCAGGAGGACTAGGTATCATTCCTCCTGGCTGCAGAGTTCTACCACTGCAATTTTGAAGCACTCTGACAAGGGGGCATAGTTAAAGGCTGTATGTCTGTGGGTCACTGAAGCCCTTCAAATCTGAAGCACTCCAAATTAGAGTGCTTCAAATGTATGTGTGTCCATGTCCTCTGTTTAAGATACCTGCATTCACTCCCAAAGACAGAATGCATCTTAGAGGCAAAAGGGGTAGATTTCTTCCAGTTGTGAAGTTTATTCCAGTATTTTTAAACGAGTATGTGATGGGCATACTGTAGAAATCTACAGGGTGCAAGGGAAGACATAAGTCTTTCCTGGAAGGCTCAAGGCAACATATAAACCTAAAAGGCTCAGATTACAAGTTTGGTTGATGAAAATGTATGTGTAATTCATGTGGACTTATGTAACATATTTGAATCAGTACTGCACAACATCCCAATTAAAAAGTAATAATAAAAATTATATAATATGAAACAAAATAAATCACACATCAAGTAGATGAAGAACTGGCTAAGAGACAAATGTCAAAAAGCAAGGTTATCATCAGTGAATGAGGGAATCGCTAGTTGGGAATCGCTAGTTGCGATTCCCTAGGAATGAGGTCCTGCAGGGATCAATACTAGGCCTGACACTAGTCAACATTTTAGTGAAAGATATGAATTAACTAGGATCACAGCTGACCAAACGTGCGGACCACACAGTGGTTGACAGTGTGGGAATGCTACAGAGCAATGTGGATTACTTGGCAACCTGGGCCTATTCAAACACAAAACAAAACAAATGTATACAGCCAAATGCATGATTATATATCTAGGAACAAGGAATAAAGACCACACCTGTTGAAGTTTCCTGAAAAACAGTTATTCTGAAAAGGACTGTGTGATAATACTAGCCAAGTAATTCAACATGAACTCCCAGTTCAATTCTGTGGCAAACAAGACTAATGCTTGTATATACAATGCATCTGTTCGTTTGTATATAGAAGGTAGCAGGGAGTGTACGCTGGGAGGTGATTTTTCCTCTGTATACAACATGGGCAAGACCAATACTGAAATACTGTGTCCCTCGTTATTTTGTGGCCTCTCAGTGGACTTTCTCTGTGGCCCACTTTAATCTGTACAAGAACCATAATTCTCAGACTATTTTGATTATGAGACAGTTTATTTTTCTGGATTGACTCACCAGCAGAACTGCTTTGGTTGGCTTCACCATTATGAGTTTCTTCAGGACCTCCCTCTTTCTGGATAGACTCATCATATTGCTTCTTTGGTATGATGTACGGAATCTCTTAGCAGAGTGTCCACACTTATGCTCAAGACAGTGTTTAGTGATCTCTAGAGTTGTTATCACAAGGCAATGAAATACAGAGACTGCTGAACAGAAGAATGCCTCAAAAACTCTGTGGGTATTAAGGAATTACCATCTAAATCCTGCCCTTCCGTGGATTTATATGTAGGAGAATACCTTATAATCCAAAGGTATTTTAATCTATAAAAAAACATTTTCTTCTTTTCAGTTAGCTCCTTCTTCCTTCTCCTGCTTTATCCATTCCATGATGTCATATCTATTATGAAAGGCAGCAATAATCAGCATCATGTAGCTGACTGTCATCTCACAAAGAGTGGGTTTGACATCCTGCTATAGGAATGGAGTTCAAGGATTCCATTTATTTTAAAAAAAAGCAAACAACAAGTCTTCTAAACCTCAGCAAAACCGACTGATGTTGCAGCACAAGGACTGGCTATGCTAGCTGCACTCAAACAGTCAATTTGTAATGGAGTTCGACATGAATGATTGCTATTGGTTAAAGTATGGTACAGATACCAGTGATTTATACCTTATAAGCAAAAGCTGCATTTTGCTTGCTACTTACTTAAATTTCCCCTCTAGATATGCTGAGTTTTAATTAATAGTGTGTGGGACCATCAAAAGGAGAAGTAACCCAATATTGAAAAACAAAGCATAGTTATAATCATAAATACTAGCTTCATCTGTCATATTTTTTGATCTCCACTGTAAGAAGAATGCAATATGATTAGAATCCAAACTGGAATTTCTATAACCTAGTGTAGGTGGGGACATATGTACATAACCATACTTTTACATGTTCTATTTTATACACACAGAATTTAAACATAGAGCTTAAAAAAATAAAAAAAAGCAAACAAACAGTGGGTTACCCATAAGTGTAGTTTGCCATTATACTTAAAACTTAGCACCCTTTAACCTAAAACTAACTAGGATGAAATGGACCATGACCTTCTCTTATGATAGATAATTTCTCCTTCTGCATTTAGACATATAGCTTGCATTGGATCTTGTAATTCAAATACATTTTTCCATAACTTCTCAGTCTTGTTCTTTGCATGGTATAGTACTGTCTAAATATCAACCAGTATCTAGGTCATCAAATAATCTAAGCCTTTCTAAACTATACAAGTATTTCTGAATAGCATGGCAATGATGTCTTTAAAAAAATACCTCCAGTGCCTCAGTTATCATTGTAACTCTCTCAAACTGATGTTTGCTTTTAGAAAGTTGTATATTCCAATTCTTTTCTAATTTTTCAAATAAACCCATGCACAAGTGACTTGGGGCACAAGGCCGTATGTTACAACATAGCAAAACAAGACAATACACATTAACAAAACAGATGCCTCCGTGAATGTAATTACATAATCCTCACTCCCATCAGCATGTGACTGAACAAGCAGATGGACTTTACACATAATGCTGAAGGTTAAATTCTTGCCGGTTTTTTTTCTCATGCAATTCTGTCCATCAAAGTAAATCACAAAGTGCAAAACTTTATTAGAAGCATCATCCAATACAACCAATCAAAAACTGGTTTATAAATTGAGAGCCAGGAACTAGGTCTTTCAGGAGTTTTTGCAACCTATACTAGAGACTATTCCATCATTGTACTGCCCACTTTGATTTAAGCATGTAGTAGGAATCTTTGAGACTCTTTCTCTATGTTATTCCTATATTTAAATGCTTAACTATATATTTTTTGAGATTCTTCTTATTTATATATGTGCATTTAAATCTTGAGAGTTTTTTAAAATTTATATATCTTTCAAAGCTTTTTTCACTACTGTATGTACAATGTTTAGTTTTTCCTGTTTCTCTCAGAAACAGAAACTTCACATTAGACAGATGTTATTTTCCTCTTTATAAACCCTGAACTAAATAAGCAGTTAAATCAGCTGTCCTCTCACTCTAGTAAAACTTCACAAATCCTACTATCCAACTTTCTTTTCAAAGGTATACTTGAAGGGCAAATTTCCAAAACATGCATGCCCAAGTGCATATACCTTATTTGTACATAAAATTAATTTTTATTATACATATTTGCCCCTTCCAAAAAGGCTCAAAGTGGTTTACAATAAAAGAAAAGAAAACTCATAAAAACAGGATAAAATGTAAAATTGGAAACTATAACAAAACAAATGCCTCCAACCAAAAAAAATCCATATTTAAAAGCAATCCACACCCCTATCTCTTAACCAAAGACAGTATACCGACCAACCTCATTTCCTAATCTACATTCACTACCTCCATAAAAGAAAACAACATTC
Source organism: Caiman crocodilus (assembly GCA_030014935.1). Classification (NCBI taxonomy): domain Eukaryota; kingdom Metazoa; phylum Chordata; order Crocodylia; family Alligatoridae; genus Caiman; species Caiman crocodilus. The sequence goes on along the minus strand of JAGPOW010002514.1, from coordinate 10,735,523 downwards.
GCCCCATATTTCTTCCCAACTTTACACACTTCCATTCTGCCCACATTCAGTATCTCTGTTTCCATCAAAGGGAAATGCCAAACCACCAAAGGGTGCTTGCCCTGGGTGCTGGCTTTTTAAAACTTATGGGCTAGCTAGGCCCTTCCACTTTCCATTTTGGATAGCCACGTGTTGCCTGCTTAATGTCCCATCCCTCTCCTACGCTGTTTCACAGGCAAAGAAACCGAGGAACAGGCAGGGAAAATGACCTTTTGAAGGTCATTCAGAAGGGTAGAGCCAGTAATGGACCCCAAGGTTTCATTAAGCAGTGCTGTAGCTAGTATACCACTGTTTCTGCAGAACTGGTGGGTTTCACTTAGTTATAGGAGACTGGCCCTCAGCCTGTTGTTACTGTCTCTTTAAAATCCATTTAATAACTAGCCTGTATGTCTAATTTTTTTTTGGATTATTGTTTTCTTATAACTTAAAAGATTTCTTATTGACATGAAACTCTTAATCCTCTTCTTTCAAATGTTATTAATCTTTTTCAGAAAACTTAGAAAAATTATGTTACTTTCATTTCAGGTGTACATTTCCTTACTGCTCTCTTTTAGAAATCTACCCCATGCTTATGCAACATAATTAGAATTTCATTGGCCTTCTGTAGTCCAGCAGATCATGATCACCAGAGTTATATGGTGAAATCTAACTCTATGTAAGGGCTGAAACAATTCTGCCAACCCAATCAGAATTGTGCCTACACTAGTAGTGAATTAGACCCATCACACCTCAAGTTTCTTCTCCTAGTGTAGGGCTGTTTAGCTCTTGGCCTGAAGGCTACATCTTCCTCCTGCAACTAGGGTCTCTGGAATGAGGCAGAGCAGAGCAGTAAGAGGGGGTCTGGTGAACTACTGCCTGTGCAGTGAGAAAAGGACTCATGCTGTCCATGTGACAGCAGTAGAGGCCTGACCCCTGTGTAGTGAATCATGGACCAGCTGGGGCTGATCTCATCTCAGACCCCAACTGGAGGTAATCAGGCAGAGTCATCCTTCAAGGATGCCTCACCCACCCATATAATTTCAGAGCAGGTAGTAGAAGACTTATGCCTCTGGCTTGCTTGGAACTTCTAAACTTGTGCTATGAAAGCTTTTGGCTTGTAACATGTTGCTTATTGTTCCTTTTCTCATCTTGGATCTCCCAGCCTGGATCAACTGCTTGTCCTAATCACACACTTCTACTGAGATCGATACCTGGCTTAACTTTGGCTACTGTCTGGTAACTCCTCAATCTAGTATGCTCCACTCAGACATGACAAAATATGTAAAATAAAAAGAAGCCTTATCACCCCCTGACACTGGGGAGCTCCTGAGCCTACAGCCTGGAACCCATGACCAGTGCAGCACATGGTGCCCAGCTACTCTGAAGTTGGCTAGCCATGTCCTAATGTACACTCCCCTGAGCAACTTAGAATCTAGGCATTATAGGAAGGTTTATTTTATTTGCTCTGTTTTCTTGGCTCATTTTCTGGGGTTTGTCCCCATAAAAGTTTCTGACAAAGCTAACAAACTACATTCCCTTCTCTATCTAAACACATGTTCACTTCCTTGGTTATTATATAATTGTTCTCTGAATCAATAGTTCCCTTTGATCAAAGTTTTGGCTTTCTGACAAAGTCTCTATTATCTATAAAACATTTCCTGATTTACTTTATCTAAATGTTCTGAAGAATCATCAGACCAGCTTTTTTGTTGTCATCTTCTACTTCAGCTATTTTGATTGCATAATCCAAAATCTTCTTCCTGGTTCCTTATCTGTCAACAATGCTGACACGCCCTTTTGTGCTGCACCTGGTTTAGTCTTTGGAAAATAATTTATTTAGACATGTACAGTCCAGTTTTCCTTATTCCATTTTTATTTTATTAACATTTAATTGTACAGTATTAGTGTCTCTAAGAACATCTTATTTTAGTAATCTTACTGTAAGTATTCCTAATACAGGAATAGATGATTACTGTTAGGGTCAGAAGTTGCAGGGATCACAGGAGAACACAAAGGCAATGAAAGCAACTTAGCTATTATACACACAAGAGTGTAGCAGCTGAGGAGAGCCTGTTTAGGTACACTTTACTCTCCAGTATGTGCTCTGGAGCAGTGTCTGTTGGGGTAATCTCCGTAACGTTGTGTGAGTTCATTGACCTCCTCTTTTTAAACAGGAGAGCAGAGATGGAAGATGCAACTCCCCAGATTCATTTTATATTACAAAATATAAAATAGATTCTAAAGAAAGAAATCTTAGATAAACAGTTTTCAGATTTTCCATTATTCAGCAAATGTCAAATAATTAATGTGTCCATTTTGAGTTTGAAAAGAGATGTTGGCAGATGCAACTGGGAAAGCTTAAATAGAAGATGACAAACTCTGTTTGTAAGCCAGAAATCTTCTCCCAGCACCTGCTCTATAAGTGATCTTTCTTAATATCCACCTGAACCCAGCTGTTACAAGCTAAGATATTGGTTACAGGAGTGCATCTTCTCTGTATGTTTTCTAGGCAACTACTTCTGGTAAAACACAGCAGCACCTGGAGTCCAAATTAGCCCACATGCATGCATTTGAGAAGTCAAGTAACTCTAATTGTTAGATTGCAAATTGTTACCTTGTGCAAAGCATGAAGCACCCCCATCCCACACCATGCTGACTTACCTACCTTTGAAGCTGAGGAAGGTGAGAAAACCACTGTTTACATGATATGTTCTTTATATCAGACCTAATTTGCTATTGTTATATAAAGACCATATCATATTATGTACTGAATACCTTCAAATGCCCTAGACTTTAGTAAGTGCAGAATTAGGAAAGTTTTTTTCAGTAGGCAATCAGTGCTGGAAGCTGGATTGGGATCAGGACTCTTGTATCACATTAACTGCAACTCTGCCACTAATCAAGATGCCACTGAAAGACTGGCTGATTGAATAGTGGCAAAATGAGATAAGCTGGTGCCATCAATTGCAAAAACTACTATATATTGCTACTCTGTTTCAAAGAATCCTCCATTTTGATTCTAGGTGTGATGCAAGTATTGCAAAACTATCAGGGGATCTAAATATCATCAGGCATGAGATCCAGAAGTTAGAGAATGATATCTATAGTCTCCGTTCTGCTATGGAAAGCTATGTTAATGGTTTTGAGAAGGTGAGTAGAAGAATATAGAATGACACAGATATTTTGGGTGTGAGATATGCAAGTAAATTGTATTTTTGTTTGTTTTCTTGCTTACCTGTTTTTTAAACTGTTGACCAGTGTAAATGAGAATATAGTGAGGATAAGTACGGCTTTTTTTTTTCCTTATAAATAAAAAAAAGCTCATTTTGTTTCAAGGACTTTTGTAGAACAGTACTGACAGTTACTCACTAAGGCTAGTAAAGACAGTCAAAAAGTCTGAGGCTGAATTGATTCAATCTTTGTAGGTTAGTCTAAGATGCAGTGATTGAATTTAGGAACAAGTGAACAGATACTCACTTTTGATTCTAGAAATGCAGCCAAGTACCTGCAGCGGCCCAGTCCACTATAGTATGCCTCCCTGCTTGGCTGGAGCAGACCGCCTGGGCCAAGGCTAACCTGCCCTGTAAGGTGGGTTTTGGGGAGAGTGCAAAGCATCCTCGGATGCTGGGGGACTGTGAGTTAATTTCTGTCCCACATTCAAGTTCAATAAACTGATTTAACCTGAATCAGTTAAATCTGATACTACATCCATCCAGATTTATCTTGAACCAGTTTCAACCATTTTGAAGGTGGTTTACATGCACTGAATTTCTATTATTACAGATTTGAACTAGTTTCCAATCACTTAAACTGCTTTATATGCATCGGCAATACATAGGGTGTGCATGCAGGTGCATATGCTTCCTGTGAGATTGGCTATGCGCGCTGTGAAAGAAGTGTAACACACTGCTGGCAGTGCCTGTAGGCAATTGCTGCCAACACCACCAGTGGTGTCTGTGGGCAGTCGCCAATTGTCTCCGGCTGCCGCTGCCAGTCGAATCTGTGGGTGGTCACTGACTACTGGTTGGTGCTTGCTACCCCTTACTTCTCGCCATTGACACTGCCACAGCCACCTGCAGGAGCTTTCCACTTGCCACTGCCATGCCCTCACTGCCACCACTGTTGCCATCACCTGTGGGTAGTCACCTCTGGGGCACACGTCATTTATGTTTATATGCAGCTTATATGTATAACCATAGGGCTAGGGAAAGATGCGCAGTAATACAAAATTGAAAACAGAATCCTGGGAACCTGAGGAACCTGAAATCTTAAAGAATAATCACCCCAGTATTTGAAAATAGCACATGGCATTTCCTCCATTGCCTCTTTCTTGTTTTAAAGTGCATATTGGAATTCCAGATTCAAAAACCTTGGAGACCAAGAATAAATACTTCAGGAATCCATTATTTTCAAGTCTTTATTTTTTAGCTTCAGAAGGGGGACAGATCTAGCTGCTTAATAGCTTCCCTATTAAGTGGACCTGTAATTTCTTTTTAAATTATAATTTATATGTTGACCTATTATAGTGTACTATATACTATACTATACTATACTATAGTTCTGTAATGTATATTTGTACATGGTGTGGAGGTACTGCTATTTCCAGGACATCCAGGAAATTAGAACTTTTAGTAGTTGTCTACAGCATAATTTTAACATTTATCAGAGTCTTGGCTGATTTAGGGAGTTTACCATCTTGAAGGATTGTGCACATAAATAGTATCTTTGCGTAAAAATATAATTATGCAGGAAATTTGCCTCTTAGCAAGTAAAATGATGGTTCTCTTTTCCTGCCTTCATGTGAGCATCTATCGCATCAACTGATGTTGCTATTCAGAATAAACTTGCTGTGCATTAGTCTTATTTCAGTATACTTTGAATGTGTGTGCTGCTCCGTAAGCAACTTAAATTTCCTCCAAAGTAGAGTTACTCAAGACAAAGCTTGGAGGAAGGTATTTTCCCTCTACTATCCTACGACATTTTTAGGACATCTGCCTCTTAACACATGTAACATTTCCATTTTGCAGTGAAACAGAACAGGTACATGTTCACATGAAGGAGTGTAGCAAAGTTTGTAAAAACAAGTCAGTGTAGATATCAAACAGAAACCTTCTCAACTGAAGATAGAAATCTTACAGAATAGTTGGAGGACAGAGTTCCAAAGATAAGCTGGTGAGAAAAAAAAATATTTTGATGAGAAATAAAATAAAGTACAGTCACCCTGGGCCTGATTCTGTCCACCCTTACTCTCCAACTTCCTACTTACCAAAGGTATTACGACTTCCTAGGAGATGAATTTTAGCTCATAATTGGAGGTTCTTGATAAGACCCTAATGGAGGGGGTTTTTCTGTAGTTCAGCTTTCAAGAGTATGGAATATAAGTGACCATGTTCCTCCTACCAAGTTATTTACATCTTCTGTGAGATCTAGTCTCTGCCAAGAACACTCCTGGGATTCCAAATCATTGTAGATTTGGCCATCTGAATGCACCATGTAACCCTGTAATGTCATAAAATCAAGCTTCTACAAAGCATGGTGCAAGTGTATCATTATGGGTACAAACCATGGTGACATCTACACATCAGTAATAGACAAGAAATGTATCTTATAAAGGTCTTGGTTCTTCAGGGTTCTGATAAATACATACATAAATGTCCATCTGCTATGTAAACAGTAATTTTAAGTGCCTTGATGTCACTGACACTGTCAAACCACCACTGAGCTACTTTCAAGTACTAAGGTACTCAAGTCCTTAGATATTTATTTTTCTGCCAGTGTGCATGCTTTTTAACAAATTGTATGTTAAGCACTGATTATACTTCACAGTTAACAGGCTCTTTTGGAGCCCTAGTTCAAGCCAAAGAACAATTAAGCGTTCACTCTCTTTTCTCGTGAATAGTGTCTGATCCAATAGCCATGCTGAGAGTCCACCTAAGGTAGCTGTTACCTACACAAAGAACTGTGAGGAGGGAGATAGAGTGCATGTGTCCATCTAGGAATTTGAGGCACTTCTTTGGGATGTGATAGATTTGGGTTCAAATCTAAAAGTGGGCTTTCTTTTTGGTCCAGCAAATACTTATTCATACAAAGTAGAACAGCTTCAACAAGAGAGACCCATCATAAAATAATCAATACGCTGGAAATGACACTTGCCTAGGGTATAGGAAATGTGCATTTTAGTCTTTGCTCAGAATCGGGCACAGCAGAGGTTTGAACTATATTTCCCACATATCATACAAGGGCTTTAAACACTTAACTATTTGGAATTCTGGAATGATGTCCTCTGACTTGGAGTCTCTTGAGGATCTTGCTAGGTGGCAGGTTGTCTCAATTCTCTCTAGCTCCTGGCCCCAAACTTCAAAAGTCATTTAAATCCCACTAAAAAATAAGGAGTGTATAGTTATTTTGCTGGTTTGGTCTCAAATGTTTAGTGTTCAGTGTAATAATAAAAAGCTTTTTTCATTACAGGCCTGCCTTAAATTCAGGCTAGTTTCCCAGCTTCTGTAACAGAAATGTGTAGTTAAATGCACATGCTGATAACTTGGCTCACAAAAATGTTCCCTATTGAATTTTCATTAGGTAATGCAGCTATTAGGCAAGATAGAGACTTCCAGCTCTGAGCAAAGCTCAAATCTAAAGACAGTCCAGGGAAATCATCACCATGAATTGCAACTTCTGGATTTCAAGTAGGTGATATAGATTTTTTTCATTATGTTAATGCACTCTGAATACTTTAGTCTGATAGAGTTGGCATGAAGTAGCAAAATAAACTCATTAATTGACATGCATTTACCTTTCCTTCAGTATTTGTGATGAAGATCTATACTTTACTGCACAATAATTAAAGTGCATAATGAAGGAATATTGTTTTAAAAACTTCTTGTTAAAATGAAAAGGCACTAAATGCCTCTCCCTAACAAATAAAGAACAGCCAACTAACGCCTTACCATATTTAAAAGGAGTAGCACTAGATACCTCTGTTGACCCAGCCTTAACACTTAAGGCTAATTGGTGGCCTGGCTAGTACACCAGCATTGGGCCTGGCTACTATAGCCTTTTAGGTTAGGGACAGATATTGCACATAAACTGGTTTAAATTTGTAATAGAACAGATGTTCCGTGCACGTAAACCAGTTTGAAAATGGCTGAGATCGGTTTGAGATAAACTTGGTTGAATGTAATATCAGACTTAACTGATTTGGGTCAAACTGGTTTATGCAATGTCTGTCCTAGATCCCTTGCTGGTTTAAGTTAAACCAGACTCCCCCAGCATCCTGGCATGATCTCTGGCTGGGCTGGGCTGGGTTCTCTGCTCCATAGCAGAGCTGGACCCTCCCCTCTGCTTCCTGGCTGTAGCTTGGCCAGAGACTTGCAGGCACAGCAGCATATGGCTGGTTTTCCCATGCTCTCCCCACTCCCCTCACCACTCCCTGCTAAACAGGGATCCCCTGTCTCCTTTGCCTTACACAGATACCTCAGCATTAGCTAGCAGACTCCATGCTGGCTATAGTCCCTGCTGCTTTTTTAAGCTAATCAGCAGCTTAGCTGGTAATATCCCTCTGTTCCTTCTTTGTTTAAGAAGAGTTTGAACTATTGAGAGAGGCTCTTTGTTTTCTGATGGGGGTGATAAATGCTGATAATAGAGCTGATAAATGCCCTGTTATCAAGAGTGGGGGTAACTCCTTCCTAATCCTGCCAGGGTCTTGCCATGCCCCCCTCAACTCAACCCTCTAGCACCCCCCAGCTTCTAGCCTGAGCCACTGCAGGCATGTGCCTGCATGTCTGGGATGTCTCTGCAGTTACAAAGTGATTTATCCTAGTCAGGTTAGACTAACCTGCAAAGATGGAATCAATTCAGGCTCAGGTTTTTCTAATGTCCGTCCCTAGCCTTATACAACCATGCTGGCTTTTCACATCGCGTATAAACACAATGGGAGAAGTAGAGCACAGAGGTACTGCTTCACCCACTCATGCAGGTTAGTGGCAGAAAGACAAGGAAGGGCTGGAACCTTTGGCTGGCAGCCTAAGTATGCCAGAGCAACAGGAAATATGTGCTGCCTGTGGTTTATAGATGTGGAATGAAATTCTAGCCTCAGCAAGCTCAATGGCAGCTTTCTATTTGATATTTATGAGGCCACGTTTTCACCCCTGGGACTGGGAGGGAGACCAAGACTCTCTGAGCTAGGTCTGACCTGCTTCTGGGGCAGTTCAGAATTGAGCTGCCCTGTACTTGGTACCTATTGTAACATCATGCTGTATCATTAGTGTATTGCAGAACTGGGACATTGACTCGGGGAGGTCACATGTGAAAAACAACTAATCTTGCAGGCTGCAGTGGAAATTAGATGTTTGAGATTATCTGTATATTCCTAGGCTCTGATCCCAAATCGCCAAAGTCTGACAAACTACCCATTGAGTTCAGATGAGTAGAAAACTCATGCCCCATAGTAAGACAGTGCAGATATTCAGTATTTATGCTTTGGTAGTTCACTATAAAATAATTCATCATGTAATGAACCCATATAAATAGATAATGTCCCCACCCCCTTTTCCCCCCAATCTTGTGATGCTTGCCCTTGAATGATGAATATGTTTCCTAACATACCTCTTTTCCCTCCCTTTTCTACTGAGTAATTTTGTTAATAGCACCATTGGTAAAAGCCCTCTTTACTTCACTGTGTTTAAATGTGGTATTGGTTTTATTTATAACTTGCCACAAACCTAATGTTCCCATCCTCAACAAATAACTGTAGCCCCTGAGAGCCTTTATTAACCAAAGTTTCCTTCCTCTGTATTCACACCAATTCTATAATGTTCCTCCTTGAATGTAGTATGCAAAGCTATGCACAGTAAAAATTGCTGTGCTATCCTTTTCATAGCCCATTTGTACCGTGATTTACATTTCCTTTGATTTGTGCTTCATCTTTTTGGAGCTGCTTCCCAGAGTCCCCTTTTTCCCCCATATTTCCTCCAGTGTAAAAAAAATATTTTTTACTAATGTGAGAGGCAGGGAAGTCTTAGGGTGACATCTTTTATTGGCCCAACTGTGTAGTAGAGTTTGATAAGGTTTTGAATACAAGATGCTGCTTGTGAGGTTAAGGTCTAACCAAAATTAGAATTAAATGGGAAGAAGGATTTTCAGACCAATAGATTAGAAAAAAATTAATGAAATCATGGGGAAATAACTGATCATAGAAGGGGAAGATGGGGGGGGGGGGAAATGGATGGTAAGGGTAGAGAATATGTGAAGCAAGGAACAAAACTTGGAAAAGGAGAATGGGAAAAGTTGCTAGAGAATGGAGAGCTGAACTGATGCAAACACCACTTTTCAGTATGAAAAAAAGAAAATGTGACCAGTATAGGAGACTGAAAAAATGCCGCAAGATTTACAAGATCTTGAGATGATATAAGTATTGGTATGGTTTTAAATGAAAACAACCTTTTGGATCTTAAAGGAAAAGGTTTGCATGTGTATTTAATATCTTACTGAATTAAATTGCCCATGCCCCTTGAAGAACACCTCTTCCTACCAGTGCTTGAATTTAAAAAAAAAAAAAAAAAAAGCCAAAAACAAAAATACCAGTCAATAATGGAGATGAAATGGACTTTGTAGGCCAGATTCTCAGAGCAGAATGCACTTATTTTGGATGTTCTTGTCTTGTACCCTTCTAGGCCTATGAATTTGCTGTCTGGCGCAGTGTAGATAGGGCCCACACTAGGACTAGGATCCCAGACTTCAAAAGGGCCAATTTCAGAGAGCTCAGGAGGCTAGCTGAGAAGGCGCTGTGGGATTGTAGGGTTGAGGACATGGGCATCCATGAAGGGTGGGCGTTCCTTAAGGAGATGATCCTCTGAGCCCAAGGGGCTACTGTTCCCGCCCAATGCAAGATGGGCAAAAGTGCCCGGAAGCCCCCGTGGCTTAATAGGGATATTCGGGGGACCCTGAGGGCAAAGTGGGAGACTCCCTATCTTTGGAAGAAGGGAGCAGCCTCCAAAGAGGAGTACTCTTCTTTGTGCTCGGGAGTGTAGGAGGGCTGTTAGGAAGGCCAAGGCGGGAGTAGAGCTTTGCCTGGCGACTAAGATCAAGGACAACAGGAAGTCCTTTTTCAAGTATGTGG
>JAGPOW010002514.1:10707929-10719106 GCA_030014935.1 Caiman crocodilus | reverse complement strand
CAGCTTACCAATAAAATCAGTGCAGAATTGTAGAGTTTTGAAGTTGCAGTTACAAGAGGATCACCAATGATTTGGTTTCTGTAAAAATTGGCAAAGATACAACCCCCACCCCCACAACAATAGCAAACATTTCAAAAGCCCCATGACCATAACTGTCAGTAAAATGATTTGAGAGGATGGAGTTAGATTAAAAAAACTGATAAAAGCTCGTTCATATTTGTTATTCATTTAAATCCAGCACAATGTGCAGCTGACCTGCAGTTACCATCTGGTGGTGGTTTCATGATTTTAAGTCTGTTTCCCTTTTACTGGATGTGTAGTCATGTGAGAAAAAAAAAAAAAAAAAAAAACCCCAAAAAAACAAAACAAACCCTGCATTCTGCACATATGGCAGCCTCAAAGACAGTCTCGACAAATAAACGCAACAGAAAACTGAACAGGCAAAAGCCTTGTGTGCAGATGGTACCTCGCAGTCCATGCTGAACACTTGGTAAGACAGCATGGAGGAGCTCGTACTGTTCCTGTTCAGGCTGAACCTGGACTGTAAATACACAGAGGGTTCAGTTGTCTCAAACTTTTTCCTTGAGTTATGTTCAGCCAAACTAAAACACTCAAATTCAAGGTGGATTGCACCCATTTGTTTTCCTCCTATCTGAGGCACAAGTGAGGATCTCATTTTGAAGTCTGCAAACTGTTTAGCTAAACCAAAAAATACCCAGATCTTGGGTGATGGTAAGCTGGCCTCTGTTTCAAGTGCCAGAACTCACATCCTGAATCTTCTACTTCTCACTTTGAGCTCAGGCACCAAAACCCTGAGCACCATTTTGACCATGTGAAACACTGAATTGTTCTGTAATGCTAGTGCTTGATTTCAGGAAATGAGGAATGAAGGTTTAGTTTGAATATAAGAATTTCACAGATGGATTCTAGGTTAGCACCTGACCATTTAGCAGATTTTAAATTTCAAAGGAAGAGCTGGGAGCTGGCACTTGAGTAAAACATTTTAATTAGTTCTTCCAAAGCCTTAAAAGCTTCTTGGCCTACTGACATACTCTATTCATCCTGCTTAAGAGTTGAAAACCAAATAAATTGCTACAATACAGACATCAGCAACTATGATCCTGGGTTTATCTTAAGACAATTTTTGATCCAAAACAAAATTTCAAATGAAAGGAAATGTTCATGTAAATCTTGAATTACATGTAAATCTGGCCAGTTACTTCTGTAGTGAATGTATTGGCTACTACAGTGTAGCAGAGAAGATATTGAAAATATTTCTAACTTTACACTTTATTTCAAAGCTGTATGTATTTGCTTCCTCTGATACTGTCATTTTTCATGTAGTGCTTTGCAGATTGTAACATTAGTTATACATTGTGCAATCTCCCTGGAGAGAGAGAGTGTGAAAGTTGTGCAAAACAATACATAGCTAACATTTAATGCCAGTTTTAAATGCATCATGCCAATTGAGTTTTCAGTGCCAATTTTACACAAAGCAGGACAGAATATAAATGTCTCACATGAACACACACACACTTACTTTTTGGTAAACCATTCACTGGAAAACATTGCTGCTTCATGAAAACTCAGGCCAGATATAGTTATTTGGCTGGGAGTTGGATAAATCTATGAGGCAGAGTATTAGCGACATGGTACTTTCAGGTGCGTTACTCTTGGCTCGCTAAGATTCAGATAGTATTTTTGCAAGGGTGTTTGCCATCAATCACAATTCAGCCCTAACTGCTTGGGCCAGCTGTTACATTTTTAAAAATAGTCCAGGCTTAGTACCTTTTGGAAAAAAAAGGATGATGACACAACTGTTTATTCTTCACTCCTGTGTGTCACATGGCATGTGTGAATAGGAATGCTGATTGGGCTGCAGGTTTATATGCTACAGGATGGAATCATTTCATGAGTGAGAACAGCAGCAGGTTATGCCAGATGACTCGCTTCATCAACCACCTGTACAGCATTTCAATATTTGTGAAGTCAAAACCATTTGTCTTCATTGCTACACCAAACTGAGTTTAAACATTTATAAATGGTTTAATTTAGAGGCAAGTCCTGCCATTGTGTCTCTACTGATATGAGCTCTTCTGACTGCAGAACTGTTTTCTGGGTGCTGACCACTGTGACAGAGCTCTCTGGCCCATGAAAACTCCCTGCCATGTGTAGGACAAAGTGGAGATGGACAACTGCATTAGTCCTTTTAGCATGCCCTGCTAATGACTATGTAAAGGCCTTCAGAGACTACTTAAGGCACGTATATTGGGAGTGCAGAAAGAAAGAGAACCTCTCTACACATTTAATGGCAAAGCAGTTTGCAGATCAGCCCAGCCTAACTTTTTATGCTGGGCACTGTGCTCCAAATTTTGCTCAATATTTAACAATTTTGGTTGAAAAGCTTTGCATGAGATAAGCACAGTAAATCCAAGTACAAGTCCAGTTTGTATGTATTCCAAAGGTAAAATTGGGATAAGGTCCCTACCCCACTGATAAAACCCGAGGGTGAAGGGACTGCAGGGCCTCCTTCCCAGGGGACTAAGTCTTAGCAGCATTTATTCAGTACCATTTTCTGTGAGGATTTTCAGAGAAAAACTGTCTTAAGGGTGAACAATATGGGTCCTCTTGTTAACAAGTGGTGTTTATATGAAGGTATCTTGATATTTAAAAGGAAGCAGTAGAAGAGCAACTGGAAGCAGATGTTCATCTTTCCCCAAAGCTAGAAAGGACAGATAAGCTGCAGCACTATGAAGAGGAGCAGAGCCTGATTAAAAATTATGCGAATGAACTGCACGCAAGAATGTCTAGATTTGAAAGACGGATGTGGAATGAGCTGGTGGAAATCCAGAATGAATATAGATCAGGTGAGGAGGAGTCTTTAAATTTGTACAGGAGTGCAATTTGCTCCCTCAGAAAGTGTCTATCAGCTAAACAGGGCAGTACATAAATGTCCATTTCCACCTCCAAGTCTCAATCCAAATTACCTTGTGTCAAATATTTCTCTTGTGTGTGCCTGTCATTGCAAACAGCCATTTGCATTATAATATCCCCGCACAATGTAATACTCCAGATTGTCATCTGAAGTAGTATGTAACATTCCCCCCCCGCCCCATCCCACATGTGCACACACCCAGCAACAAAAGCTTCCAGAGAAACAATGAGTACAGCTAAATCTGTAGCCAGGATTTTTCCTACAGGCTGTTGTCAAAATGAAGGCTGCAAGTGTCTGATTAGGCAAAGATGGAAGAAAGTGTTCTCGCTGCTGCTTGCAGTCCTTAGTTTGGAAAGGAGGTTCAGGCTTTCAGAATATAAACTGTTAAAGGACAGGGCCAGACAAAAAAAAACAGTCACCTGTATGAATAACAGCAAGCTCAGGATTCACCCTTATAAAATGGAAAGGACATGGTAGGTAAAAGGAATGATATTAAGAGTACTTAGGACTGTTCCTCTTGAGGACAGTCATCTTAGAGGGAGGTTTTGTCTTTGAACCATATTCAATTCTGGGCTGGTCCTGGATATTCCATTTCAGCAATGACTAGAAAAGCCTTTTCCACTCTTCCTCTTTCCTTCCAATGAAAAATTTGGCAGTGAGCTGCACTTGTGTTAGAGGCTGGTCTACTATAATGTCCTCTACTTGCAATGGAAGCAGTTGACAAACCAGCTGATCCAAGACCAGTGACCCATGTCCCAAACAGGATGCTTAAATAGGATGATCTCGCTGGTTTTCCTTACATTACCCAGTGTTCATGTGCAGCATCATATTTAAATAAAGGTTCAGTTCCTCATCTTCAAAGCCATCACTGGTCTAGGACCTTGATACTTTGAAGGAGTAGATTACCCCTTCCCTCCCTCTTTTCCAGCATCAGCCACAGAAAAAGGTCTTCAGGAGGTACAGTGACATTGCTGAACTTTTTGCAGAATTCTTACTCATGTCAGAAGAATAGGTTGGACCAATGTCTTGCTGTCTGCTTCATTCATGCAGGGTACAGGACTTGGATGTTTGTACTAGCTTGTCACAGATTTCATTGAATAGATTTCACAGACATTAGGGCTGGAAGGGACCTTGCAAGATCATCTGGTCCAGCCCCCTGCCTAAAGGGCAGGAAGTCCTGCTGTTCTTTACTAAAGGTCATGATGCTAAAAAACTAGCATTGCCTTTCCCACTAATTATTTCCTCCAGAGAAGACAATAGCCTTTGATGATATACTTTTACATGAGAATATGGTCCCAGAAGCACTATACTGAAGCGTCAAACTGCCTGAACAGCTAAGACATTACAGCATTTGACACAATAGACATCTGTGCACCAAGCAGATAGTTCATTGTTCTGTCAGTGCTACTGCTTTCCACTAGGCAGACAAGGTTCTTTGGGTAAATCTGGTATCTTTTATTAGACCAAGTGAAATAGATGAAAACATTCTTCTTTGTAGGCCTGTCTCACCCACTGACTCCTCAATTTACACTTTCCCTAACTGCCTTCCTTGCATGCATGCCAACCTCCGGTTTCTTTACTATTTATTCCTTCCAGGAAGAGTTCTCACTGACTGCAGATGCTTCAGCCTGGCAAAGGGTATTTATACCTGAAAGTTTGCAAAGAAATGTTGTCAGTCTAATAAAAGCTATCAGATTTACCCAAAGAACTTTGTCTGCCTACATCCTTAGACCAACACAGCTACAAACTATACCCCTGCTTTCCACTAGCACACTTGCAAATCAAATTTTAAGAGTTGTGTTCTACAGAGACCTCGAGATCAAAGGTTCAGCAGGGCATCTCTGCACCTGGGGCAATGCCAGCTGCCACCTTGCTGATTGCTGTGATGTGATCAGCTGCAGCTGTGGGGGTGGCTACTTTTGAGCCCTCTTCCCCCAAAGGGGGGGTACCTGGGGGCAGCTGCCCCAGTTATACTCCTGCTCAAGATTCAAATTTGATTGTCTCAAAGATCACCTCACCATCCACAAGCTAGGAAGAAGGACTGTTGGGAAGATCATGCAGTTAAAATCTAGAATAATAGATTCAGGTACTGGAGTAATAGTAGTTCCTTTCCCATGGCAACTATCTGATGGGATGACAGAAATAAGTGCAAGAGGGAAAATGTGAAAATTCATTTGTAGGAAAGCAGAGAGAAGGGAGCACTTTCTTGGAAAATTTTAAGCTGCTTAAACTTGTATCGGGCATCTTGGAAATAAGAGAGGTCTGTGTGGTTTTACCATACCTTTAAAGATCCAGCAAGTATTCACTTGAATAATATTTAAAGAACAACACAGATCAAATAAGCAACAGAGTTGTTTCAAAAGCAAAAACAAGTGACAGTATCATTTTATCATGTAGACACCAAGTGGAAGATTAGCTGGAAGCCACAGATATTTGATTTTATTTGCTAACTAATATCTTCTCTGAAGCAAACATCAAAAAGGATTTGTTTATAATTTGAAAGTTCCTGTAATTTGCAAACAGCTGGACAACATCTGCCAGCTGGTTCAACCTGCGTCTTCAAGTCCACTGGGGTGGGCAAAATGCAGCCCAGAGGCCAGGTGTGGCCCACCAGGCCATTCTATCTGGCCTGTGGGGTCCCTAAAAAAAAATTTAAAAAATTTAGAAAATTAGTATTTATCTACCCCTGGCTGCATATCATGCAGCCCTCGATGGCTTGCCAAAACTCAGTAAGTGGCCCTCTACCCAAAATAATTGCCCACCCCTGATTTAGACACAGTATAATTAAGCACTATTGGTAGATGTCAAAGCTAGGATGCTTTGAAGTTCTATTTAAGAAAGGGAGCCTTTGTAAATTCCAGTGTCTTTCTTCATATACGTAGATATGTGATTCCCAACAATAACCCTGTATTCAAAATTACATCCATCTGACTTGCATGAATGCATATGTGATTTCAACCAAAATGCCTTTTTCCCCCCTCATGATACCCAAGATATGCTACAAAGTCATGTCTACTTGGAGTAAAAATAGTTCTAATGGTTGGATTTTCTTGGCATAAATTCCACTGCCTGTAATAAACCTGCCATGATTAAACATCTATTTTTTTTTTTTTTTTTTTAGAGGCGAGTTGTATAGAACACCAGGTCTACAGCAATAATGTTGCTGGCTAAAAATGTATCATCCAATAGCTCCAAACCTACAGTCATTAGTATGGGAGGAATATTTTACCAGAACTCAGCTCAGCACCATTGAGTTCATTGGGGCTCTTTGAAAACAGAGTAATCCACCCATGTGCCATCAGTTACCATCTAATACTTTACAAGGTACTATAATACGATTACAGAATGGGTCTAAAAGTAATGATCCTGGATTTAAAAGCAGTTGCTCAGCAAGGAGAATTATGTTAGTTAAACTTTTAAAAGTGAACTTTCATGACTAGAGAAAGATTACCCCAGCATAACTTTCCAATACAGTAATACCTTTTGTGTTTCGTTTAAGATATACTAAATTCAATTTTCATACCCAGTAAATCTGATAAAAGTTGCAGTGTTATTCTTTGTGCTTGGCACTGCTTACTATACAGGAGAATTCCTATACCAAGGAGCTAACAATTTAAATTGCTAATGCATCCCTATGACATGCAATAAAAAATGATTAATTGTCAGAATGGCCTTAATGGAATTTAATGCGATTTGAATTAAACAGTAGTCAATTATGGTAGAGTTTCATAGAAATCTTTCTAAAGAAAAAAAGTAGTCTCTTGCTACACTCCATGATCATTATTTAACTAAATATACTTTCTCACCCCAGGATTTCAATCTATTCATGAATCTCTCAATTCACTGCAACACATACAGACCACAAAGCTGAAACTAGAAAAACAGAAACTCCAAAAAGATATTAAAAAGATCCGACGAAAGATGATGACTGAACTTGAAGACTGAAGCCTTGTGAAGATTCATCTCTATCCACACAGCATTGACTTTGAAACAAAGAAAATTCCTGTCTTTTATCTTTAAAAAATTGCCATTGTTTCTCCATGTTGTCCCTAGGACATTTTTTTTCTATGTTTACATCATGTTATATGCTGAAATCTTCATAATCTATTACAATACTAAGAATTGGTGATTTTCATGTTGCTTTTAATGCATTGAAAGTAGCTGGGGGTGAAGGGAAAATAAAATTTAAGGAATGATATATTTTTATAAAAACTATTGGCTTTTATTAGGGGATTCTTAGGAACTATTTGCTCATTTAACGCTGAGTTTAAGCAAAATGAGCCTAATGCCAGACTAAGATGAGCTGCTTTTAGACCAGTG
The DNA here is from genome assembly GCA_030014935.1 of Caiman crocodilus. Classification (NCBI taxonomy): domain Eukaryota; kingdom Metazoa; phylum Chordata; order Crocodylia; family Alligatoridae; genus Caiman; species Caiman crocodilus. The sequence goes on along the minus strand of JAGPOW010002514.1, from coordinate 10,711,851 downwards.
CAACTACAATCAAAATTGGACCTTGTAACTTCTTCTGTTTCTGCCCTATGCTCATGCATTAATCCCATTCTTAAGAAATGGAGATTGATTGGAAAGAAAAATACTAATCCTCCCTTCAGTCTCTAGAAAGTAGCAGGAAATGTACTCCTCCTATGCTATCCAAGCTGGAGGAGAGAGGACATGGAGTCCTAAGAGCAGTTAAACAATTGAGTTACTAAAAGCAGTGTGAACAATGTAGACAAAATAAAAGATAATGCTTACATTAGCAAAAGGTAGTAGTGCTAGAGTGTTGCTGTAGCTGTGATGGTCCAGTGAATGTTTGAGAGAGAAGGGGTTTTTATGATGGCTTTTATTGAACTAACTGTATAAATCCTTCCAAAGCTTGCCCTTAAGCAGTGTGTGCCCAAAAGCTTGTCAAACTTCTTTCCTAACTATAAGGCCTGATGAAATATATCACAAAACATAAAAACTAAAAAAGAAAAAAACACAATCAAAAAGACAACAAACCTCATCTTTCATACACTGCTAATGTGTTGTCCCAGATTGATTTGAAGCTCTAAAGTCTAGGGAACAATCTTCAATTCAAAGTCTCAAGTGAAATGAGTCTGATCAGTGAGCCGTGGTATTATTATAAGGAACTGCTATTGCATGGATAGATACAATCAAGGTGTTTACAACTCCTTGGGGGCATCTACACAAGATGTTTACTGTGGAGTAGACTAATTAGCTCCACACTAAATGTCTGTGTCTACCTGCATAGCCCTATTAGGCTGTAGTAAACATATAAATGCCACTATAGGTTAGTACTTGTGTTGATAAGTACTTTCCTGCAGTGACATTATTTAGCATACCACAATGCATGTGCAGATGCTGATGGGACCAGCTGGGGCATAAAGGTGCTTTAGTATGGGGCCCATCTGCTGGTTAGCTTCACACTGGAGCACCTTTGTGCCCCAGCCAGCACCTCCACGGCACGTTGAGCTGGGTTGGAGCATCCCTGGGCAGACAAGGTGACCCCCAGCCCAGACCCCCTGCCAGCTAGGGCTGGTCTGACCCAGTTTAAATGTATGGCAGTCCTGGGTGCATGTATAAACACAGCACCCAGGAGCACTAAGCTCTGGCACAAACCAGCTGTCAGGCTGGAGGCTAAATCTTATTTCACCTTCACACACCCAAGTGACACTCACATGATCACTTAACTGCAGTTTTTGGCACTTGCGCAACTTGGGATCTTGTATACCAACACTTGCCCTGTGCTTCTCTTCTGTACATGCTCACTTGGCTTGGTCTTGCCCTTGTCATGGAGTGCAGGGCTTCACCTTCAGCAATGAATCTTAAGGAAGTACAGCTTAAATCCTTTATGATCCCTGAATACTTTGCTGTTATTGGTATGAATAAATGATTTATTTGGTACATAACAAGTTATGAACTAATATAATTATCTCAAAGAGTTTCCAATTGTAAGGAATTACCAGTGGTGGTTTTAAAGTAACTTGTCTGATGGAAAGAGTGCTAAACACCACATCACTGTCATTTTAATACATGAACATATAAAATGAACAGTTCATACTTAAGGCTAATTACCATCTCCAACTTGGTATACTTTCTCATTTACTTTAGCAGTAAGCCTACAAATCTGTTATCTAATATCTGGGCAAAGCAAGGTTTAAGAAACACTTGATGGTATGACATTTCTGTCTGTGATGCAAGACAAAAGAAAGACAAGCTGGAGAACATGCTAGCATCCAGGTAGAGATAGCTCCAACCATCACTATAGTGACCTACAACAGCCTAGTGGTTGATAGCAGTCATATGTACATCCTCAAGGCTGTATGTGGCCCTGGCCCTATGGTCAATGCTTTAAGGTCTTAAATAACATGCCATATGCTCATCTAATCTAAGCTGCAATAAAATGAGAACACAGCCACAAAGATATTCTATGTATAATACAGAGCATCTTTATTACTGGTTTGCATTATGCCTTAAAAGAACATGGCACAACCTTCTTCCCCATGTCTGGTTCCAACACTTAGCTGAGCACTGGGATTCAAACTTGGGGTAGCTTCAGGATCCAGGGCACAGCCTTTCTTTTCCTGAGCTTTAGGATCAGGCTGGGGACAGCTTTGGATCCAAATCAGGACCCAGGCAACCCCCAAGGTTTGGAACAAAGCAACTCCCTGCTCGATCAATGGAACTGGGCTGGGGGCGCTGCCAACTCCTGAATGTGGCTACCCTCTACTCTATCCCCAGAAGAACTACCTCCTCTTGGGTCCAGGACAAAAGGCACCTCTTTAAACAGGTCTATTTAAAAGAGGCACCCAGCATGAACAGCTGGGGATGACAGAGCTCCCCCATTCCTTCTGCTCATACCAGACATCTCTTTAATCTAGGACATGCAGCAGGGTATGGTATAGATAGAGAAAGCTCTTGTATGGGGACCATCATGACTCCAATACTGGATATCTGCCTGTGTCAGCCCATGGAACTTTTAAAAAGTGGGTAGCCATTGAGCTGAGGCTCCCAGGTGCATGCCCTCTTTTTAAAAGGTCTGGGACACTAAGCTGGGCTTTGTGACTGGGAGGTAAAGAGATGAGAGTTCTCAGCTTCATACCTTTGTTTATTTATTTATTTATTAAAATTTCTGGGGTGGCCACGACCCTTTGGATCATAACCCATAAGGAGTCTGAGGAGGAGTCTTGGTGCTCAGTAGCTAGCTTGCAGGTTGGGCTTTTGCACTATGTCCCTTCTCAGCCCAAATTCAAGATTATCTGTGTTATCTTTTTACGTAGAGGTGCTTGTTCTGGTCTTCAGCATCCTTGCCACTAGGGCTGCTGAGAATTTACCTCCCCTTCCCTGCCCTCCAGGTAGGCTCCTGAGCCTACCTCAGATGTGCCACAGCTCCAACTGGGAGTTTCAGGAGTCCCTGCAATAAATGAAGAATTGGAAGACAGCATTCAGAAGACTGTCAAAGGGACAGAAGCAGCAAAAAGCGGTAGCTATGTGGCTTACAATACCATAACTAGAAAGTGTGCAACTCCCTTGATCATAATAATAATAATTATTAAAATCCTAGCATTAATGGCACAAAGCAGCAGAATCCTTAAGTGACTGTTGCTTTACTGCTGTCACACATGTGAATTCTGGACTTGTAAATGGATCATAAAATATCCAGCAATTGTTTTTAAATGTTAGGTGACTAGGCAGCAAGTTTTGGCTAGTGGTAGTGCAACATTACATGTTCAGTCTATATTATGAACCACCTTAAGAAAAAGGTCATCTTACATGGCAGAAAAGTGTAAGAGCAGAAGATAAGCAGGGAAGGAAACCTTCCTGGTCAGAAGAGCCCTTCCTTCCAATAAGGGAAACAGGGTGGGTAATCTTTTCAGACACAAAAGTTGTACACTTCAAATGTTCTCATATTGCCATTAAGTTACCTGTTTATTTTGGAAAGAAACAAAAAGGACATTCTAGAATAACTGCATTTTTTTTTTAATCACATGCAAATAATGGGCAAAGTAACATAATGTATCAAGAACCACTGTCATGATTAATTCAAATAAGTGATCAACAGCTGGGTAACCAAAAACCATAAATACAAAAACAGGTCATACTCATTTATGACTACAAACCTGATGACTGCACAAATTTTTCCTTGCCTGAACTATTTATTGTAAAAGTCTGAAGACAAGAGGGTCCAATGGAATCAGTTGTAATAATAACTATTTTGGGCTATCAGGAAGTTAGCAGATACATTTAGGTCTCAAAATTGTAGTGAAAAGCATATTGCTAGATTCCTACATGTTACAAGAGTTGGAAAATGCAGGAACAGTTAATTTGCATACTACCTAGACAACTATTAAGGCCTTCTTAAAAAAAGGTACCTTATTATTTTGCATCACTGCAGCAGATGCAAAAAAAAAAA
>JAGPOW010002514.1:10687317-10701165 GCA_030014935.1 Caiman crocodilus | reverse complement strand
AAAAAAAAAAGTCTTTTAAAGGCAGCTGCCCCACACCTACACCAGGGTACTTCAAAATTCACTGGCAAAACACAAATATTAGCAAAGAAGTTAAACAATAATAAAACCAATTGCCTAGACAGGGCCACATGTTCAGTGACTCAAGTCTTCAAAGGGTGAGTAAATTTGAATAATGGACATTGATATTTTTAGGAAAAAAGGCACAGAGGCAGAATTAATCCTCCTTTGGTTACTCAACCTATATTTTTTTTAAAGACAGAAAGCACTTGTGGAAAGAGGTCCAAGAAGCAGTGGGCAAGCTTCAGAAGTCAGTGTTATTTTATTCTTCATTCTTATCACAAAATGAGAACTGAATTCTTGGCAAAAAGCTTCAAAGGAGTAGTTCAAAGAATGGGTAGGGTCCACGTGGTTTATGCAAGGACTTCAGAAATTACCAAGGAAAAATGACAGTACAGAAGCCTTACATTACAGGGCTTTCATTTTAAGAGTTTCATTATACTTGTGATGTGCCTACCATGCAGATTTCCAGGGCAAGCATTGCTAGCCTGAGCAGACTTGATAGCTTCCCATGCCAGTTACCCTGCTGTGATGCCAGCTGTAGACTCTTTCTGTAACACATCTCTGCTGCAACCATCATTCTCTGAGATTCATATACTTTTGCCAGCCACTGAAAACAAAAAGCAGGACATTGTTTTAATGACCCACCAAACGTCAAATATTTTAAAAACATTTAAGTTACAAAAAAAGAAAAGAATTTTCCCTTGTTTCATTTCACTTATTAACCAACAATCATTTTAAGTTTGACTACTTTAGAGCACACAAGTATGAAGAGCTGAACATGGACTTTGAGGGAAACAGAGTAAGTTTCTATGAACAATTCTGCCAATCCATTCTTTCTAGTATTGCAACTATTTATTTCACAAAGGTCTCTTGATAATATTGCCAGCCATTTACTAGTTTGTCTTGACCTCTTTCAAAAACACAAAACTAAAAAGAGACAACCTTATTTTCTTCCCATCCTATGGCTCACAGAACACAATACTTTCCAGCTCATCTGGCAACAGCAGTTCAATTAGCATGTCTGAACTACTGTTCAAACAAGTTAAACTGCTTTTTTCAAAGGGGACAACAATTTCCTATCACATCCTTCCCCTTAAACAAAATCTCCATCACATGCTTTCACCTGGGTGAATGGGACAGGGAACGGAACTTGTGCTGGAATTAGGATGGGGAGGAAGATTACACTGTTTCATAGAAAGTTGCCTCAGTTTACACTTGTAGATTTTTCTGTCCCTGGTACCAACCTACATGAGTTTCTCAAAAAGTAAATTCAGTCAGAAGAGATTGCATCTTCCCCCTTAGAGTGAAAGGGTAGGTGAGAAACACCACCTGAACAATGGTTATTGACAGCTTTTCCTCTGGAACAGCCTCTATATACCAGATTGTAGGAGATACTAGGAGTGGAGAAGCAGTTATCAAAATATTCATTCTTTAACTTCCCTAACAGACGCGACTATTTTGCAGGAAAGCTATTTAGATAGGCAAGTACTACTGAAAGACTCAGAGGGACCATTAGCTTTATTAAGACAAGACTCAGATACCCGTGGTGATGGAGGCTTCCTATAGAGGGAAAGACATCTACACTGGCTCCTAGAGAACCCTATGGGCTGTAAAGAAGTGGGAAGGACAAATTTATTATGAGCAGGTATGGCAGCCATGTAAAGCAAAACCACTTCCACTCACAGCATTTCAGAATGGAGTCTGGACTATAACAGGGTTAGTGATCATCCCAGAATAAAAATGGTCCTCAGTCATCTATGTTGCAAAATGGTGTTCAAGCCTGCAAAAGGCTATAGCAGGAATCAAAGAGTCCATATCAGAGCTGGTGATCTTTGCAGGCTGGTCTGAGTTGTCAGAGATTCTTGACATTTGAGACAATCTCTAATACAAAGGTTCTGGCCAGACAGAAGCGCAGGATTTCTATTAAGATAATCCTTTATATAGGCTGCAGTGAGGCTTTCATCTTATTAAGTCCTAAAGACTAGAAGAAGTTCCACATGATTCATATTGCAAAGTAGGGGCCAGATGTGATCAGGAATAAAATTTCTTGAAGTGTGAAGAGGTTTCCTTAACTTACCCTTCCTATCTGCAAGCATAAGAATCTCTAGGGCCTACAGGATTTTTTTTTTAAAAAAACCTTGGACACAACAAGCATTTCTCCAATATTGTTCTCATAAGATCTTGTCTTTATATTCAAAAGGGCAATTATTCCTTGCATGAAGCTGTTCATATACCACTGCTCTATAGCTACAGGTCTGAGACAGCTCAGCCACCTGATATAGGGGGCATTAAGTCCCACAAGCACAAACCCTCAAAAGACTCCAACAAGCCACAAACCTTTCCATAAATGATGCCTGCACATCCCAGAAAAGGTGGCAGCAATGGCCTAAAGATTTATGACACCTCAGCATTATCCTCCTTGTCACTGATACAATAGGCTTAATAGCCTTGCTTTATTTTCAAGCTGTAGTGCTTAACTTGACTTAATTTCTAGTGATGATAAGAGTGCCACACTTTCTGGACAAGTTTCTAAATTACAACATTACTCATTTAAAAGAAAAACCACAGAAATGCACCAGGCATCTTGTAGAGCAGCAGAGTAAGTGGAGAAAAATCTACCCATCCTGTATTGCAGGAAGACTCCTGTTTAAATTACAATGCAACTTTCTTCCTCGACAGTGACAGACTGTCAAAAGGCCTGTTCCCTGCTTAGAACCCAATGTTAAAATATGAGCCTATCACCATGGCATTATAAGCCTTTTCGCAGCAGCATTGTTTGCTAGATGCAAAACTTCTCCAGACATCGAAGAAAGGAGGGAACAAGCTTTTTGATATGAGCCCAACCTGAATGATGGAGGAAGCTTCAGGGGACAGGGAGCCTGGATCATTTTGAACAAGGGAGAGAAACTGTGCCAAAAGAACAAGCAGAACGAAAGCAGAGGAACAGTGCTGGTTTATAAGAACACATCCATTACTGTCTGGAGAAATTATTTATTTGTTCCTAAGAATGTATGTTAAGGTACCTTAAGCTAAAAATATTTAAAATTGGAGACCTACGATTTCAGAAGCTAGGGCTAATGACAACTGACAAGTTCCATTCATTAAGACAACCTCTAAACGTATACTTTTCCTGCCTTTGCCATCTCAACAGAAAGCTGTTGCAAAGAGACCTTTACTTGTTCACAGGAGGGAGCACAAATGATCAGGTTCACCCAAGATGGTTAGCAATTACTCATCTCCCTTACTAGGTGTCAGCAAGAACAGAAGCAGCATGTTAACTCCAAAATGACCATTCTGGTCCGATACTTCAGTAAGTACTCCTGTCAAAGTAAACTGCATGGACTTACATGCCAAGCTGCAACTGAAGAGCCGTTGGTCATGACTGTTTTACGGAGTTCCTCCAGGATGGCAGCTGGAAGATCTTTGTGCGACTGCAGCAACTGCCTACACTGAATTTGCCTCAAAAGTAAGAACAGGGCTGACTGCTCAGGACAACTTTTTAAACCCTGCAATCAAAAACAAAGTTTTTAATGAGTTTAAGTGAACAACATTTTCAAGAACTATATGAAAATTCTTTGTTTCTCTGTACAATCCAAAATGGAGAAAGAGGGAAGGAAAAACCCACCCTCACCTCATACTCAACCTGCAGCAAGGTCTTTGTCATGGTTTAATCTGCAACTTTCTACACACAAGGGATATTCCTAAAACAAAGTCTAGGGAATCACACAGTAAAGTTGGCAAGGGACACGCACTACTCCCTAAAGTTGGCAAGGCCCAACAAGGAATTCTTCCAAAGAACCTGCCCTCTTACACTGGAGGAAGTTTGGAAAAATTAGCTTTCTTATGAAATTGGAGAATGCAAAGGTGGCGGCTAAGGAATCCACAGTGCCTGGAAGCAAGTGGAACAATAAACAGCTTCAGAGCTGGCCTGATGCCAGAGAGCTGTCATGTAGATAGACCTGGCCTTGAGAATATTCTGAGCAATTTGTGAGTTTTCAGGCTAGCATCTCCCAATTAGGCTGGTTATTTAAACAGAAGCTTTAAATAAGGGGTTTCCTAAAATTGGAGAAGTTCCTTAAAATTTTCTTTAGCAGTGTTAATACTTGCTAGGACTCAGGTGAATGCCTCTGATCTGGCCTAGTGATATCCGACTTGTTCAGCAAGAACTTGAAAGGTGAGGTTGGGCTAAGAGGGGAGGACCAACATGAACAACACTAAGAAGGGCAGTCATGTTCCATAACCGCCAGCTGCACTTCTTTTTGGGCACAAGCAAAGTAATAACCTTATGATATGTGGGGATGAGATCAGGTGCAAGCCCTTCTGCTTTAGTGTACTGAACAAGAGTAGTGAGCAATTACCGTATGTTCTCACATGCTACAAGTCCCAGAATATGACATGCACGTAATTTCTAAAACATGAAATGAAGAAAAACAGATCTTTCTTTGAAAATACTGGCAAGTTCTCTCTGTGAATACTGTACAGGCAGCTGCAGTAAGATGAGAACAAAAACCTGCAACTGCTCTGTTAACTTCTAGCTGCAGGACATGGCAAACACTGCTGGCTGCCCATTTGGCTCAAGAAGAGGGGTGACAGTTAATAGATGCTGGTGGCCAAGCTTAACTCAGCTGAAGGACAATCCTGATGGAGCTGAACTGCCTGGTCCCTCTTCTCAAGTTGGGTGGGCCCCCAGCTGACTTGACAGACACCACTGACAGCCCATCCAACTTGAAAGGTACTCTGGCTCCCACAGAATCAGGCCCTCAGCTCTCTGCATTTCCAAACAGACATGCACCCTCACTTGCAGAAGTGGATTTAAAAAACAAACAAAGATGTGTGCTTGGCACATGTGAGTAAATACAGTATTTAGTCAGTTTTAAAAAGTCTCTCTCTCAAATCAGCAGTTGTTACATATTTGACTGTACTCTGCTGGTCATATGCAGTTTATCATTACATACAGGACCCAGGAATTATTGCTGTTTCATGATTGTGAAGTAGAACAGCAGAAGTAACTTTACCTTTGTGCAGAGAGCTTCAGCTTCTGTGAGTCTACCCATCTCTTTTAAACCAGTAATAGCTTGACAAAGAGACCAGTCTTCAAGAGCTTGGATGTAATTAGCTGGAAAGTTATTTCCTGCAACTGTAAGTATAAACATGCATCAAAAATGGATTGATGCACCTGCTCTATAACCTTAATACATGGCCAGCCTGAGTCTTAGTAACTAAAAGGCGACCTCATTATGAGGTTAGGTCACACAGGCTCAGTAAGCATTTGCTAGTTTTCACAAGCATAGTAAAATGGCAAAAGGTAAACTAAAAAACAGCATCATTTTAAGTATCATGCTTTAACTTTTAGGAGGTAAAGTTCTTTTGAATAAAAGTTTTGCAAATTCTAAAAGTCAGCTAAATGTGAGGCCCACAAATTAAAGTTGCCCTTTAAGTAAACATTACCAACAATATAGCAAGATATTGGACAGGTTTAACAACATAGGAGTTTATTCAACAAATGTTACAAGATAGTAGTTCTTAGTAGCATTTTAAGTGCGTGATTTTGAAAGCTAAGAAATCCTGAGCTAAGGATTATGTAAAGCAGCCATAGCTCTGACCTCATTCTACCATCCAAAGTATTTCATAATTAGCATAGCTAGAATTTAATGAAATTAAAGTAATTCTCAGCCTCTCCTCAATCTTCCTGACCCTTATTTGAACTGCACACAAAATTATGCTCATTTGCAGAATTTATGTAATAGTTCATTTGACAAAATCATAGTTCTTGGTGAACTATTGGAAAGTGTCAGTTCACCAAGTGCTGGCTAGTTCTTGGGCAGTGTTTACAAAGTATTCTTTATGTTCTAAGCTTAGAATAGCAACTCTAAGCTATTTGTGGAAAGTGCATTTTAAAACAGGTCTCAAATTTTATACAAATAATCTAACAAGCTATATTCTTATATTTATAAAAAAAGCAGAAAGGAAGAAACATTCTCCACCTCCCCCCAAAAGAAAAAAAACCCAAACAGTTCTATTTTTATTTGGAGAGGAAGTTCATATGAAATTTCACACATACAGAAATTACAACTGTTCCCATCCCTGGCTAAAAATGAGAGAGACTGTAGAAAACATTACATATACATCATGATTGTGACACTCTTCAAACAATGGACATGGGTGCCAGAAAGATTTATTGCGTTTCCTTCTAGAGAACAGAATGAAAGGATCCATATTGGGAGGCAGAAGGAGGAGGGGAAAGTGGTAGATAAATATTAGAAACCTTGCTACGTAGAGACATAAGGAATAAGTCATCTGGCTCCTAGCTGAATGGTAGTAGTTAGGAAGGTTAATGTCCATGTGGCAGGTTTACCCGATCTCACTTCAGACCCTGCTACTGGCTCAAGTTCCTGTTCCTTTCTCTTTCTCCAAGTAGGAGAACTGTATCCCATGAACTATGATTAGCTTCTCTTTTGGGGAGTCCTGTGTGTAGAAGTTTGCAAATAGACGACTCTGTCACCTGGCCTTCCTAGCTGGCTCACCACTGCTAACGCAGTTTCTTAGGGCCCCTCTAGATTATTCAGGTAAAAGGAAGATGTGGGTGGCAAAACATGTGATGGTGAGATCTAGCATCAGATCCTATCACGCTTCATTGCTGGTGCAGTAGGAGCCTGGGATGACCATCTCAGGCTCCTCCTGCACTGGCAAATAGCAAACACCAGCAGCTGCCAGACTTTCCACCTCTGTAATACCAAACAGCTGAGTCCTGCAGCTGATCATGGCCCTACTCAGTTCTGGCAGCACACAGTGCACCCCTGTGGCTGGTGTCAGCTGACAGAGCTCCCAACTACAGGGGCGTTAACTTTCACATGTAGCAGGGTTTAAGCTGGATAGAAACCAGATATATAGTTATTACACATTTTCCAGCTCTAACTTTATAGCTGGATGGACCTTATGGTGTGATAGTTAATTTGCATGGATAGCTGCAAAATGCGTGTAACATGAAGAGGCCTTAATCCTTGCCACAGAAAAGGACTCTCCTTCCAAAGAAAGGAGGGTGCACAAACAAAAACAACCTCCCCTCCAAACTTTTCATATATTTATACTGACTCCCTTTAGACTTTAGGTAGTAAACTTTCCCAGGCTCTCTTAGGATTTCTTGCTTGAGCCTGGATGTTCTTCCCACTTGCTGCATATGGTGCAATGACTTTGCTTGATCCCAAGTCTACTCTTTAGGGGATCACAGCCAGTGACAGCATAATCACCCAACTATCTTAGATCTTAAAACACAAGCAACACCCCACCCCAAAACATACACCGGACTCTTGTATTCTTTGTTTTACCTGGTAAATAAAACCTAATTTAGCTGCCTTGGTTACTGAGCCCAAAACCTTTAAAAAGGGACAGTCCACCCTGCATAAAACCTTTAAAAAAAGGGACAGCCCAACCAATGCATTCTATAGATGTACAGAGGTGAGTGCTTACTAGCTATCACTGAGGGAGGGAAACACCCACTTTGACCTACACTGAGGTTAGAAAAACATCTATTCACTATTTGATACAAGTCAAAACAAATGTATTTGGCCATATGCATTCATTTTCACATCTCTGGAACAAAATGAGGAAAAACTATACAGAAAACTGGAAGTAGACAAGATGTTCACTTAAAAGCACTAGTTACTAGGTGTGTGTGAAGTGGGCCTCATTTGATTCAGATTCTGACTGAACCAGGGACAGTGATTTGATTCAGCCAAATCCAAAACTGAAGATTTGATGCCAATTTGGAGAATCGGCGAGTCAGACACAGACACAGCTTTAAAAGTTCTTTCTACATACTCTGAGGTACCAGTGCAGCTTGTGATTGCTGTGATGCTCAGGTATCCCACAGAAATGCAGAGGGGCCCTGCAAGTGCAACAGCAAATCTGGAAGTGCTTCTGGTCCACTTCCGGGGAGTGTGCTGGGGCCCCCCCTTGAACCTCCCAAGCTCAGTGATTCACCACAGGGGGAACCTGGATGCCCCCCCAGACCCAGGAAGCACCAGTCACCAAGCTAAGTGGGGGGGCCCTGTGCGCTCGCTGGCAGACTCAAAAGTGGACTGGAAGTACTTCTGATCCACTTCCGAGTCTGCTGCCAAGCGCACTTGGAAGCCCCCCGCACTCCTGTGAGACATTCCATGTACCCCAGCACTCACAAGCCCCTCCTACCTACAGGAATGTAGAAAAACCACTTAAAGCCATCTCTATGTCTGAATCTCTAAAAATCAAACTGGAGGGTTCCAATTTGATTTGAAGAGATTAAAGGGTCCTCCAATTCGATTTGGATTCAGCGATTCGGGCACCAAATCGGGCTGAATTGAATCAGAGACCAAATCTTTGCACAGCCCTACTAGTTACTTTATCAGCCTATATTTCTGAGTAATGAGAAAGAGTTAAGCGATTCCCTTTAAACTGTCAATTAAAAACAGATTTGCCAACTCAAAAAAAACTTAAGAGAAGTTTGCTTTGTCAAATTATGAGAGTTCAGAAATGTCTACTGTAACTTACTTTTGGCTGAAACTGTGGCTACAAGTGTCATTTCCAAACCTGTTCGCTTAAGCTGTATGTTGCTCAAGCAGACAACAGTGTTTTCAGCATGGCAGGCAGCCATTAGCACTGCCCAGGCTGCAGGGTCATCTGAAAAATAAAGTGACACATTTTGTAAAGACACTGGCATGCCATTTGGAGTAGTCCTTACCATATAAAGTGAAGAGAAAAAGCAGTCTAGTATAAAATTTTACTAAAATAAGCCAATGGATCCTTGAGGATATTCAACAACTAAATGAGAGGGGTGGAAAAGAAAATCTTTGTAAATCAAGGCCCAAACCAATTCTGAACATGGACAAGTATATTCTATCAAAGGAAGGTTTGCAGAATTATATCAATGCTTTGAAGTAGTAGCATCTTCTATCTGAAACAGTTTTGCAAGCTTTTAGGCTCAATATCCTTGCATGCAAGTATTATAGCCATAATACAAAGGAAAAAGCTGGCAAAGAAATTAAGCAGTTTGTAGAGTTGCAAAAGTCTATTATAGTTTCAGAAACTGAGAAATAAATAGCAAAAGCCAATCTTGGGTCTGCTTTGGGATGCTGCTTTTTAGCATTTTCTGCCTGCAACAGCATTCCCACTTCTATCTCCAACACTTTTTGCCAAATGCCATTTATTATGACAAATACATTTACCTTGAAGAGCAACAAAATGTTTGTGAATCTTAGTGGTTCAGGTATTTAAATTCAGCTGGACACTAACTATAAAGAAACAGCCCTGTACTAGCATTGTCCTTGAGAAGAGGTGAACTGGAGCAGCCCACGCTTTCCTCAGACAGGATCACGTTAGTCTTTGGAAAGCACAAGGATTAGGGGAGAGAGGACAGCTGCAGACTAAACAGATGTACTGCTTTCTTTCTTGGAATACAATTTCCAGTGGTGGAAGTTTTCCATTGCTAGAACTGATAATTTGTTACAAGGCCATATAACAGGGGCACTCAATCCCTCACCTATAAGTCAGATCTGGCCAACAGGTCTCCACATGGACCTGACAAGAGTGCTGAACCCTGCCACACCGGTTCAGGTGCCCAATCCCAGTGCACAGGGATGCACAGTGCCATGAGCTTGGGGCCCCAATCCCAGAATGCTGGGCTTGATCTGGCCTATGGACTAGGACCAGCCCAGTACCACTCTGGCTCAGAGCCAAAAGCTTGAGGACCACTGCCATAGACCATTGGACAACATTCACCTAGAAAAATGGAATGCAGTCCCTGACAAGGTCTGCTGGTTTTGAACGAATTACATTAGGCTAAGTCTGTATTCTATTATAGAACCATCCAGTTACGGAAAAAGTACTGAATATGCATTATTTCTAACCCTGTACCATTCAAGTACAGCTCACAATAAAAAAAAAAAAAATCTTGGAACAGGGAGAAAAAGCCACACAAAGTGATTTTTCTCACTTCTTGCATGTTTTTAATAAAATTGCATCAGTATCTGAACAACACTTATTGTAATTAGTTACGGGGGAGCTGTAAAGGTTTCAAGTCCAAGTTTGGGTTTTCAAGCCCGAAAAAAAGGTTTAAATTAGAAGTAGAGCTTATACGATTCTTTTTTTTTTTTTTTGTCAGAGCATGGCTAAATACATTTTTCAGTTTGTGTGTAGAATAAACACCCAAGCAACTAAACCCATGGGTTTTTTGGGGGGGTTTTGGGGGTTTTTTTTTTTTAAACCAGCAAGCTTTGTAAGCTCCAGTTGAAGTTAGAAATTTGAGCTGCTATTTTTGGATCAAACATCACTATTAGTAATGAGTATTTTACAATAAAAAAATTCTTATTTGTCATGGTGTGCAAAAACAAAACAACCCCCCCTAAACTTTTCATACATTATATTGACTCCCCTTATATTCTTAGAAGAGGTTTTTCCTTCTACCAAGCCTTAGGTGGAGAAAATCCATCTTGCTGTCTGCTATTACAGAAGTTTGACATTGTACATTCTAGCAGAGACCTGTTTTAGATTAAGCCACACATTGAGCATCACCATAAAATAAAGCAAAGTTTAAAACAAAAACAAAAAGTCAAAGGAATATGATTTTATTTGCTGTCTCATCAGGGAGTTTATACACCTCCAATATATTGCAACATGCAGGGATCCTATAGACTGCAGTCTTTTACTACACAGCCTGACTCATCCCCGCCATGGGACCATCCTCTGTATGGAATGAAGTGAAAGTGCTGGTACATGATTAGGTAGATGCACAAAGGACCACACTGAGGCTGTAAAAGAAAGCCTTATTTTAGGCTGAGCAACTGACAAAAAATTAAAGGGGAATGAGCTACACTTCGCCAAAGAGCTTCAGGGATGTTTGCTAACAACAGAGAGAAACTGATGAGAAGCAGAAATCTTGGATTCCATTCCAGACTGACCAGAAGTTCAACTCTTGCAGACAGACACTTTTGCCCTGCCCCATAGCTTTCACTGTGCCAGCTTTCTCCATCCCAAGGTTGTCCCAATCCTATTCTTTTTACCTACCCAATTCTAGTTCACATTTGGCATATTTCTTATCCCATTTCTAGCCTTGTGGGATGCTATTAGCTGCCCCCTCTAAATCAGTGCCTAAGGCCTCACTCATTCCACCTTAATTAGGCCACTGCAAAATACCTGATCAAGAGAATTCTCCTAAGGAAAAAAGTACTGGAGGAAACATAAGTAGAACTTTTTCCACAAAAGCATTAATACTGAGAATTTTAGTGAAGAGCTCAGTCACCTGGAAAGAGATGAATTGCCTTTTGGATATTCTTTAGTGGGTTGTTCTTCTCATCTTCAATTAAATGACAGCCTGCTGCCAGCTGATTAACTGCAGTATTCAGTAAGGCTTTCTACAAATGAGAACACAGGATACTATTTTTTTTTTTTTTAAAGTAATGTGGCAGTTGAAGATGATTCACCTTATGGTTATTTATGGGATTAGAAAAATCTATTTAAAGAGATGAAAAAAAAACATGCCACACACCTTTCCCTGGTTTAAATCAAGTATCTGAGCAATACATCCTGCCATAGCTCCTCCCTGTAAGGTAAGATATTGAACTGATTACATAATGAATGCAGCATTTTTAGAGGAGATATTAAAATTAGATCATGTTACTAATTTTGAACAAATATGAACTAGAAAGTATGCATTCAGGTATTTTTCCTTCCACAGCAGCAAAATCTGTTCCCTCATTCATATACCCATAACTGACCTAAAACAATTATTATATTATGAAGATTAACAAGATTAAAAGCTACTGATGTGCTCTGTTGCCCCATAAAGAAAAGTCTTAGTATACAGGTGCTTTTCCTTGCATTTTGTTTTCCAGCTGATTGTTACAAATGAAAGCAAAGTGAATGTTATCTTAGAAGCTGAAGTAGCAAACAAATAAGTGAAAAAATATACTTGCTTTTTAGAAAGAGGTACATGTGCACAAATCAGATTCCTTGGGTGTGTGAGGGGGAATAAAACTAAAAAGTGTAAGCAAAAACAATTGTGCATAAAAGTTGATAAAGTATTATTGTGACTGTGTAATGTCTACAACATATGTATACAGCAGGCATTTAAAACAGCCTAGACAAATTTTGGTTTTGAATCTCTCAAAAAGTTAATTCGTGTTGAACAACTTGTACTGTCTACTCCAATGTGCTCACCTTTGCATTTTGTGGTGTATGGAGAGGAACTAGTCGAGACAAGAGAGACCAGAGGGCAGAATTATCTGGATTGCTACAGGAGACAACAAGAATATTTAGAATGATTCTGCCTCTAAAAACAGAACAAGATGTAAACCCTGCTTGTTACCATTCTGTAAGCAATTATTTTCAAACTATGTAATCTGAATTTCCCTCTCTCACCCAGCAGTCATTGAGTTTCCTTGGCTAGTGAATTAAAATGAAGAACTATCTGCACAAATTAAAATGCTTTTCAACAGAGTTTATACTACAAGTTTAGGGTTTTTTTGTTTTCTTTTAAAAAGCTGTTACAATAAGGAGAAGTTAAAGATAAGCCTTCTGATGAGCATTAAGGGAAAAAAAACTTCAGTATAATTTAAGGAGGGGGACGGAAAAAACAGAGGAAATAGGATAAAATTTCTGAAAATCTTTCAGAGACAATAGTTGTAAAGGGCATTTTGAGCTGATGCTCTAGGCTATGTAAGTGTTGCCACTATTACCACATGAGTCCATCAAACAACCTCCCAAAGTGCTTAGCTGTAAGGACATTCAGCTAATAGAATGAACTGCTCACTAAGCCATTAAAGATTAGGTTAGAAAAAGACTGAGGGAACTCTGCAAGGAGGGAGGGGAAACCCACTGCAATGCAGAGGGGCTTTTCCTACAGCATAAGCAAGAATCCTGTTCTTTACTCTTTAAAAGAAAAATATGGACTTTTTTTTTTTTAAATCAGGGTATCTTGGATTTTTTTGATATAGATAACATACTGTAAATATATCAATAAAACTGGAAGCCTATCAGTGCCTCAATCATTATAATAAATTAAATTCTAAACAACTATATATTTTGGCATTTAAATTTGGGGAGTTTAACCATGGAAAAAAAAAAATCAGAGCTTCTACCTGCCCCTTTTACACACCAGGATACAGGTCTAGCTGTGGCAGTCTCCCCCAATACTGTGGTGCTGAGTAGCCCTTCCTCTGCCCATGCTGTTGCCTCTGACTCTGAAGCCATAGATGCCCATCCTGCCAGATCCCCTCACTTTTGACCCACAGCCCCTGCTCCCCCTCCTCCTCCCTCCCTCCCTCCCTCCCAGCAGCAGCTTCCCCTGCTGGGTAATTTTGGATTCTACTAATTTTTGGTAGAGGGGATTTTGGATTCTACTAATAAAGAAAATTTCAGAACACATACGTATGAATAGCTTTGGAAGCTTGCCTCTGTGCTCCTACATTTCTGCCTTGCAGTGCATATACAGCAGATGTAATAAGGCATCTCTCATGTAAGTGATCTTTCCCTTTTACATGCTTTAGTAGTTCTTTAAGAGCTGCTGTTGCTAGCATAGCATCTTGTTTTGCCAGCCCAAGAGCACAAAGTGCTTGCAGACTTTCAGTACTGGGTTCCTTTAATATAGAGCTGTAAACGCAATGGAAGATGAGTTACTGTGGAATAAAAGCTGTACTTATCAATAGTACTGTAGGACTGATCGTCAATTTTTACTGATCAAAGTGTCCCAAGAGCAATTTATGTACACGGATTTCACTGAAAGTTGCGACTAGCTCTTGAAAATACTATAAAAAAAAA
>JAGPOW010002514.1:10671521-10682958 GCA_030014935.1 Caiman crocodilus | reverse complement strand
AAAAATTAAAGAGGAGTCATTAAGAATTATAGAAAGGCAAGCCAACGAAATGATCCCAGTGGTTCTACTCAGATTGAGCCTGGAGATGTTAACTCTTCTTGTGAGAGCTACTTCTTCCCAAGCCTTGCACAACACAGCTGAAACTACACTAAAAAAAGAGGGCATGCTTTGCAGCTGTCCTCTAGAAATTAGGATTTTTTCTACATTCCCTCAGATGAAGTTCTGAAAAACATGAATGGTTATCAAGAATGAGGCAGACACCATAAAAGTCTTGCCAGATTGTTTCCCCAGAAAAGTTGGAGTCAACCAACCCAAACTCTGAATATAGTATAAGCTGTCTGCTGAGGTTTCTTAGGAGAATTTCATTTCAGATTGCTACAGTTCAGTCCAGTGTGGGGAACCTTTAGAAGTTCATAACAAATTTCCACCCCCTCACACTGAGAATTTTTTTAAGGTAGTGACAGCCTGCAACAAATAGCTACTTGCACTCAAACTGGATTGCATGGGGAAAAAGAAAGGGAATATTTCAAGTCAGACAGCAGGTAGAAAAAAACAAAATGAGATAAAGGACAGTTTATACTTCCTTTAAACCAGCTACATAAGAACAGACAGTATTGTGCTACAGCTAACTACTTTTCATTATTTTGGGTACAGCTCTAGCTCAGAATAATAGAAGGGATTTAATGAAGACGCATATAAAAACAAACAACTTACTAAAACTGTACATTTTATGCTCACACTAGATTAAAGAGGACTACTGTACCACTAAACAAAGGATGTAGTAAACCAGTGTTGTCAATCTTGTTTTGTAGATCTAATATTTTTAGCATGAATATGAGGCCTTACTCTTGGATTATCAAAATTTCTAATAGCTACTATATCAAGTGCTCTGAAGCACCCCACCAAATTTCCTTCCCAATTTTTATAGTGCCTAGCAGAATGGGGTTCTGGTCCACACCGACTCGTAGGCATTATAATAATAAATTAAAAAAAATGGCAACTACTTACCACAGTGATCTACCATAATTTCGCATTGCTATGCTCCACTTCTCTTTATCTTCAGAGTTCTTCAGTAATGATACTGCCCTAGAAAGCAAACGTGAAGTACAAATATTTTAAAGGGTACATACAAAATGATTGCTACATTGTGCAAATGCATATTTCAACTACCAATGCAGTGTTACAAGAATTTCTGAGTTGATACTGATGGCTGTTTTTAATAAGCCATATCAGCAAATACAGATCTGATTCTGATATGCGGCCTGGCAGCATGGACAGTGATGTCTGGCTGGTAAGTCTACTGTGGCGGAAGGGAAAGGGTATGGGGGAGCAGATCAAAGCCTCTCCAGTGAGGAAGAGTGGGGCTGGGGCAGGCACTGCATAGCAAGGGTGGAACGTGGGACAGAGCCGCAAGCAGCTCGACTGGGGGTGCAGTGGTGGCAGCTCCTGTGGCACTGGGAGAGGGCTATGGGGCAAGGCTGTAGCCACCCCAGAGCTGACCGTAGCCCCCTACCAGTGCCAATGCCACCTGCCCCAAGTGCAACCTAGCCCAGCCCCCTCCCCCACCAGGAAGAGCTTGGCACAGCCCCAGCCCCAGACAACAACAGCAGCCCACCTTCACCCCACACAGATTTGGGGGCACATCCCTCATGCCCGTGTGTGTAGCAGCAGGAGCTGTCATCCCCTCCCCAAACCCCTAGGGACAAGCTGCTTGCTGCTCTGTTCCATGCTCCACCCCATCTGTGGAGTGCCTGCCCCTGCCCCATTCCCTCCCTTACCCCTGGGGCTTTGACTTGCCCCCCACATTTCACTTCCCTTGCAACAGACTTACTAGCCAGACCCAGCTGCTCTCCATGCTGCTAGGCTGCGCTCCTGGCCACCTGCATGCTGTGCTGCAGCTGCGCGCGTGCATGGGGCATTTAATGGGTGGCATTATCAGCCATATCAACCAAAAAAAAGCCGACTGCTGATACAGTCAATTTGCCTTATATCGGTACTGATCTAACACGGCACCAAAGTATTGGTGCACCTCTAATTTCAGCTACTAGGACTTGCTTCTTTACAAAGAAGCAAAAACAAAAGATTTGTTCCTGATAATGAGAAGGGACTTCATATTATGTCCTGTGCTTTAGCTATAAGAAGTGTTGTAATGCATTTTAAAGCAACCATTAAAACATCAGTATTCAGAGAAATGCCTCATCTTTCCAGGAACAATTGTTTTTATGTATTCTTTTAATTAACAAATTGCATGCAGCACAGGCAGAGCCATGACATTTTAGTTCCCTAATCCCTACCAAAATAATCAACATGCCAGAAATTACTGTAAAACCTTGCATGAAAGACATTGATTAATTCATTATCCAGAAGAGATGCAAGACAACGGCGTTAACTACTTGTGCCCTGACTGTGTGCGAGTCACGTGTAATACCATATTAAGAATACTCAGAGAGGCTCTCGGAAGAAGATGCTCCACTCATCTACTCCTGTACAATAGACGGCAGCAGTGGGGAGTAGCTGCAGGATGACTTCCCTGCCTCATGCAGAGTAACAGTGGGTGTGCTTCCCAGTAGCATCCTGAGGACAGCCACAGAAACAGCAGCCAAACCCTTAAGGGTTTAAATGTATTACTCAAGTTTTGTATGCTCGATTAACCTTAACACAATGGCACCACTTTGCAACAAGACATCCCCATCTTCCCTTTAAATGCACTAGTTAAAATGCACCAAAGAAGTGGAGCAAGTTAACCCAACAGAAGGAACATAACTATCAGACTTTTGTTTTAAAATACTCTCAAGCTAAAACGTTAGAGCTTACGTGGCAGAGTGCGGGGAGGGGAGAGAAAGAGAAGGCGGGGGGTGTACTTACCTTTCATATGCACCTGTTGCCTGTTTTTTCAGTTGCAGATATTCATTCAAATAACCCAACATTGTGAAAGCAGATGCATCGTTTTGAATTCTTTCTGGAAGATCAGAAATGACCACACTAAGGAACACTCCAGGAATGAATATTGAAAAAAAATGAAAGGTAATAAAGAGAGACTACAGTACATTGTTTTGAAACATCTTGCCAAGTCCTAGCTGTAAGAAGCTCACTGAGGTCAATGGGAGTCAGACACCTGAAGGAATGTACAAGAAGGTACCAAAATCCCATACCATCTTCAGACTAATCCAAGAGATGGCTTTAATTCTTAGCACATTAAGAGTTCCTGCACACAAGTTGTTTTACTCATCAGTACAACAATTCTAAGTTTCAGATTGGACATTCATTTTCCTTGGAAAATGAAAAGAGGTTCAATTGTTTTGTTTTAGTCTTCAGCAAAATATATATTGAACCTTAAGGGTGTGGACACAACACCTGAATTGTTCCAAAAGTGTCACTGATTGGGAACCAGCTCACCACTGTGCAGAGTGCTGTGGCCCCGACACCAGGGGGTGGGAGTAAGCATCGACCCCAACATTCTCTCAGTGGGCGAGTGGGGAGTGGCTTGCAGTCATGCTTTGGGTGGGAGTGTCAGGGGGTGAGGGACCTGTGGCTGGGGGCATTTTCACTTCTGCTTTTCCTCTTTCCTAAGCTCAGATGAATAAAACTTCAAAAGCCAGCTAATAGCTGAAGTCTTAGGTATGCTTGCCTGACTGGGGGTGGGAGCGTCAGTGCCCAGACCCATGCTTTTTGGTTCCCAGAGCTTATTAGGGGTTGCGGGGCACGCAGCATAGTGACGAGCTAAAGTCAAATAAGGCATGATAATATAGCTGGCTGTTAAGAAAGATGCCTTTTATTGAACAAGCAGTGCAGGAGAGCTCATGGTTAAAAAAAAACCCCAAAAAACTGTACAAACAAAGGGGGCCGGGGAAAGAAGTGGGCAACAGTTCTGGCTATATACCAGACCAGTCAGTTGTGTGTAGAGGGGTGAAGAACAATGCAGTGTCAGCTTGTAGGACTGACCAGACTTGTGGCACAGAACATGGTATCTATACAACAGTGAACAGGTTCAAAATAGCACTTGGATTTTCCAGATACCCCATTGAACTATTTCAGGAAGACATTTAAGCCTGTTTTAAATCTGTCTGCTTCACATTAAGCAGTATTTAAACTAAACTAATTTAAGCGTTGTGCGTGTCCATACCCTAAGATTTTAGCTTTAGTAGTACTGCTTTTGGTTCTATGCAATTAAAAATGAAGCTAAGAATTATCAAATTGATATTCTGAGTGGGAAATTTTAAGGTTCTTTTTAGAACACAGGAAGATGCACAGACAGGGTACAGCTATTTGAACAAATTACCAAAACTTAAGTGCGGGAGTATATTTACAGCTTTAGTTACTCCATAGAAGCCCTCTATGTTCATGCCTATCCTGCAGCAAATGCACAGTAGCTTGGTTGACACTCAAGCTGCCTCCCATTCACTGTGCACATGAACAAACTGGCTGCATATATCAAGAACGATAAACAGTCCTTCCAGCTCCCTACGTATCTAAAAAAGAAAAGCAAGGGTAACATTCACCCCTGCTAAACCATATAGGTCAACTGATAACTGATGCCCAGGAAAAAGCCAACCTGTCTAATGGGTATTTTGCATTGGTTTTTCACCAGCCCCAAGGGACGGCTCTGCTCAATATGGTATGGAATGGCCAGAGCAAGGGAGAACTGTTACCCTTCAATGTTGACCATGTGAAGGAACACCGAGAGGCTGGACACCTTCAAGTCAGCTGGCCCAGACAGCTTACATCCCAGGGTACTTAAGGAGCTGGCAAGCATCATAGCTCAGCCCCTGGCACAGATCTTCAAGAACTCATGGCACTCTGGTAAAGTGCACAAAGACTGGAAGAAGGCCAATGTGGTGCCTATGTTCAAGAAAGGGAAGAAAGCAGATCTGGGGAACTACAGGCCCATTAGCCTGACTTCTACTCCAGGGAAGATCTTGGGGGGCGGGAATCAAAGATCATTTTTGACAAACTGTCTGAAGGCAACTTTGAGGGATAGCCAGCATGGGTTTGTTGCGGGTAGGTTTTGCCTGACCAAATCTCATCTCCTTCTACGACCAGGTGACTTATCAGCTGCATCAGTCCACGGGCTAGGAAACTGGCTTTGAGGTTGGACCCAGAGGGTGGTAATTGACAGAAGTCAATCATCGTGGTGTGGCATGACCAATGGGGTCCCCCCCACCAACGCTCTGTCCTTGGGCCTATTCTTTTCTACATCAACAATGTGGACACTGGTGTCAAAAGCAGACTGGCCAAGTTAGATGATGACACCAAACTTTGGGGTAAAGCATCCATACCCGAGGATAGGACAGGGATCCAGGCTAGCCTTGGTAGGCTTGGAAAATGGATGGATGGAAACCTGATGGTGTTTAAACACTGAAAAATGCAAGGTACTCCACCTTTGGAAGAAAAACTCATGGCATGCTTATAGGCTTGGCAGTGCTACGCTTGCTAGCACCACAGCCAAAAGAGACTCAGGGTTCATGATTGACCACAAGATGAGTATGAGCCACCAATGTGATGTTGTAGCTTGCAAAGCGAACAAAACCCTGGCTTGCATCCATAGGTGCTTCTCTAGCAAATCCCAAGATGTCATCCTTTTGCTGTACTCGGCCTTGGTGAGGCCGCAGCTGGAGTACTGTATCCAATTTTGGGCTCCACAATTCAAAGAGGATGTGGAGAAGCATGAGAGAGAGTCCAGAGGAGAGTCATGCTCATGATCAGAAGGCAGGAAAACAAGTCTTATGATGAGAGGCTAAGAGCTATGGGACTCCTCAGCCTGGAAAAAAGTGCAGGCTTACCTGGCAGCTGCCTGTAAGCATACAAAAGGAGTGTACATCAGGAACTGGGAGAACACCTATTCACCAGAGCACCCCATGGAATGACAAGGTCAAACGGTCACAAAACTTCTCCAAGACTCTTTCAGGCTGGACACAAGGAAGAACTTCTTTACAGTTCGAGCCCCCAAGGCCTGGAACAGACTGCTGCCAGAGGTGGTGCAAGTACCTACTCCGGACTCCTTTAAGAGTCAATTGGACCTTTATCTTGCTGGGATCCTGTGACCCCAGCTGACTTCCTGCCCCTGGGGCAGGCGTCTAGGCTCAATGATCTTCTGAGGTCCCTTGAATCTACATATTACTGTGAAGTAGTTAGCAAATTAAAAGTTTTCACTCTAGCTTTCTCTTGTGGTAAGCAGTTATACTTACATTCTCCCTTAATTAATTAATCCCAATAGAACAGGTTGGAATTCTATAGTTGGGTGCTTGTAACCTCTACACTGTATTTAATTAAATCTTAACCCTGTAAAAGTACATCTGATTTTGTGGCTTAAACCATAATATTTTAGTAGCTAAAGTGCCTAATTTGTCACTGAACAACATTGAGTCAGTGCCTTGATCCTGCTGTCCTTACTAGTTTCTTCAGGATTCTTTCCCCAGTTAATAGCACAATTATACCCCATTGTGAACAGCTGATGCCAATGAAGTCCCTGAAAGACCTTATAATTAAGATACAATAAACCTGTTAATGGGCACTAGTAATGGTGTGACAAAACAAAGAAACAAAACCAAAACACAGCCCTAAAAGAAAAACCAACCAACCAAACAACAGGATACCACAAAAAGATCCCACAAAAGGTGCATAACATTTTTGGGGCTGGTTTCCATTATGCCTTTAACTAAAGGGTATGGCCACCAGAGCCACTTCAAGACACAATATCATCCTGAGACTGCAAAGGAGTCTGAACCAGGTTTTGGTGTGGTCCTGGGATCAATGAGGAGTCTCAAATGGCCCCAGTGCAGTCCAGGGGCTGGGACTAACAACATAAAATTATTGGTTCTGGCCCCAAGACTGCTTGGGTTCAGGCAGGCTGCAGACATCCAGCTTTTAACTTGACAATGAAGCCTGGGATCCCAGCCTCCCTTTTCACTGGCAAGCATAAAATAGTGCCACTAGGATCTGATCTCTGATCTTAAAATGATGCTGGCCACACATGTGGTAGGGGAGGAGGTGCGATTGCTGAGACTGTGGATCAGATCCCATTGCATTATTAAAATTAATGTGCACCAAAGGCCTAGGATTAGGCAAGATACCTACTTATCCATTTTGGTTATCTACTTCACAATTACATTGTTCCCTTGTCATTATTACATGATTGGATCACTTGGCACAGCAATAGTTCAGACATAGATACTCATGACTGCATCTTTTAGTCAAGTTCTGATACCAAATTACAGAATGTGTGTCTTTAAAAGAGTACTCACGTGTATATTTGCTCAAAACCACCTGTGCTGCTGGAATGGCATGCATCTGAATGATGTTGTATTGATACAGCTCAGAGTTTCGGTTGCTTTTATCCTGCAATGTTGAGCATACCCAGTGGGCATAGCCTTTTGCTCCTTCAGTCTTGAGGAAGAAAACAAAACAGGGTGTTATTAGCTGCTAAAAAAAAAAAAAAAAAAAAAGACAGATAACAGTGATAAGATGTAAAAAAAAGTTAATTATTTCTACTTATAGAAGTCCTCAAAGCACTCGTTAGATGAGTCAGTCAACATTTGCTTCAGCTTCACTATTGTTTAGGTTTACTACAAACCATATTTCAATTTTTCTTTAAGGATATACATTTCTGTATTGCCAGCAGATTTCATGTGCTATTGGAAGGCTATCATGCTGTGAAGATGGCACAGGAATACAGAACATGGGTGGCCTTAAAGGGAATTTGCAGTGGGTCACTAGCTTTCCAACTGTCATCAACTTTTGCCATAGGACTTTCTATAGTAACACAGGCAAAATTATTCAAAAATCATCCAGTAAGAAAGCTGTTCAAATACTTACATGCATACTGAGTTCAGTGGTGTGCCTAAACAGATCCATAGTATCATAGCTGCCTACACGCTCTGCAATGAAAGCCTAGAGACAAATTAGAAAAAAAAAAGTTTGGATTTGGTACCATACAGTACTCCCTTATTCCCACTTGGACATGTTCTCAAGAAACTGAGAACTACCAAAGTACATTCAGTCGTATACAAAACTATAAATCACAAAATGTTTACACATATCTAATGTGGAACATTTTAAAAATCACCTTTAAAAAGATTCGTGAACATATAATGAATCTTAGTTTAGAAAACTGGCATATAGACAGAGGAAGGGAGGGCACAGATTGCTGCATTTAAATTGCCTACGCAGTAGAAGGTTACTTTCAAAGCAAGAACTCAATCTTGAGTTTATAGAGCACTCACTACAATGAAGCCTCATTCCTGACAAGGGCTTCTAAAAAGGCACAATGGCTTGCAGACATTAAAAGCAAAACAACACTCCCTCCACCCCCAAAACACATTTAAATGGTGCTTTACTTTAAACTCAGCCCACTCCCTCAAAGCCAAGCACATGCCCAGAAGAGGCACTGCATTAGTTGGACCTAGCTTGTCCAACATCTCTATAGACTGGATGCTTTAGTGGTACTTTTTTGACATTTATCTAATAGCTGATTGAATCAATTATTAGATGAATGCACCAAAAAGCCTTGCTGAAGCATCCAATCTATGCAGACATTGTGGAGCCAGGGCAAACCAACACATTGCTTCTGCCAGTGAAGCATGTCTTTTTGGGTTTTTTTTTTGTTTTAAAGTCTGTAAGCAGCCAGTGATATTACTACTACTTCTCACATTTTGGTTTCGCTTATATAATAGCAGTAAGATGGACTGCATATTACAGAAGGCACCTGTGAAAGGAGGACAGTATCAATTATTTCCCCACCTTATTCTGTCTAGTCATTCAAAGGCTTCCTAGCTCCCTTTTCCCTCAATGTCAATACATGAACGTGACAATAAGACACTTTGACATTCTAGTTCCTGCAAAATGGCAAATGTCAAAGCCTTTAAATTGCTATGACTGCATAGCCTATTAAAAACCATTTTAGATGCCTGATATAGGAGAACAAACAATATAAAAAAATTCTAGTTTTAAATTTCTGACCATAATGCTTTAACATGCTGCTTTCTCCTCCCTACATTATTGCTCCCAGAAACACTATTTGGTTTTTTTTTTTGTGATCAAGGAGCAAAATTGAGTCCCACAAACAATGGTTTTGCTTTTAGATGCACTAAGCATGGAGAATGCCAGCACTTGACAATGCTACAAAAACAAGATTAAATACAAAGAACACAGCTGTTTATAAGAGACAAAAAAACTCTGTAAAAACTTGAAAGACATGGAATAGTAGGGTTTTGTCTAAGTACCCAAGCATTTATAAACTGAGGCTTAATTAAGAATTTAAGTCCTTCAAACTTTGATAAAACACTTGTTGAATCACATATTGTGAAAGACACTACATGAAGTTTTACCTGCCCAATCCAGCACAGTAAATATGAGGGCTCAAGAGACTGAGCTACCTTGAAGGCTTCGTGAGCTTGCTGTAAAAATACATATGATCAGATGCAGAGCAAAATATTTTAGAAGACTGTTAAACAGACAAAAATCTACTGTATGGGTTACTGACAGAGAACAAATTGATTAACTATTTCCGTGGGATAAAATGAAGTACAATTAAATATTTAATGAGATGTAAAGAACATGCACATTCAATCAATACTCACACAGAGTACTTAAGTACCACTTCATCGCTTTGTCTTTAAAATCAAGACCAAGATCAACACCTTCCCCATTAGCAGTGATTAATGAAAATTTATTTGCCTTTTGAAAAAAATTCAAGCCTCTGGTAGACTCCAATTCTGCAAGTTTACTTCCTTTATAAAGTGTTTTCAAACTGTTCATTCACAGTCATTGCATACAGTTTGCTCTGAATTGTGTGCAAGCTTTTTTTTTTAAGCAATTATTTATTAAGGAGGTCATATACTTAACCTTAAAAAAAAAAAAGGCCTTGTAACAAGATTAGATACTTAGGTGATAACCCATTTTCTAAATCTTGCATTTAGCTGCTTCTTTTTTTTTTTTTTTTTTTTTTTTTTAAATATAATACAATACATTTGATTTCACAGAGTAGGGGTTGATTTAGTTCTGTTCTTGAAATTTTGAAGATACAAATCAGATTCTCACAAAATCTAGGTAAATTAGTTTAATTTAAAGCCACCTCATTTTATTTTTCTCCTAAGGCTGAAAGATGTACCAAAACATGCCAAATACCTAAGCAGTCTAAAATATGGGCTGACATTTATGAGCTAGGAATTTCCCAGTTCTAACATGCTTGTGACCCAGATTTCATTCAGTTTTGGTTACCAGAATTTGTAAGTGCTAGGTTAAATATACACTCTCTGCCCAAAAACTGCGCACACAGTATTATTTTTATTTAACTAAACTATCTAAGAAAATATCTGAATTGTTTTCATTCCTGCATTGCACACATCTACATGTATACTGTAATGTGCATTTATGCATGACAAAAAAACCCATGCTTTTTAGCTAATGCGCATTTTTTAGTACCTCACAATGGAGGGCCCCTACAGACATGCAACAAGGCTGCTCCATCACACTGAAGCAGACTCAAATTAAATCAAGACTGCTAGAGCATAGAAATGAACACGCTCCAGAAGCCTCTGGAGTCACATGTATCAGCGTCCCTGTGCTAAAAAATGGGGGCAGGGCACTTTAAACTAAAACTCATTTGATGGCCTTTAGTTAAAAGTACCCTGCCACCATTTTCAGCATGGGGATGCCTATACACATGATGCTCAGGAGCTTTTAATTAGCACAGCTCACTAATTAAAGCACCCCCCTTCCCTCCTACCCTCAGGCATCTTGTCTATAAATGCCTGGAGGTACCAGATTTAATGCACCCTACCAAAAGCACATTACTTCTAATGGGCGAATCTACACATTAAATAAAATGTATTAACATAACATGCCAAAATTTAAGATTTAAAGGAGAAAAGCTTTACCTCAATGTGTCCATTTACTAGATACAAAACCCCCAAGTTGGTCCAGGCAACTACATTCTAGACAAAACAAATTAAATGAAATTAAAATCTACAAAAACTTAAAAAAAAGGCAGGGGGAAGGGAGGAGAGAACTTTAAATGCCCAGGTATAGGCAGATACCATCTGTTCTATCACTTACAATTTGCTCAGCTTGAACAGATTTGATGAAACAATGTTGAGCAAAAGCGTAATTCCCAATTGCTGAAAGAAAGACAGGAGAGTTAAATGTAACTGAATTTTGTTAACAGAACCAGGTAAGCTGTCCCCTAAATAAGCTGCAGTTTTACTTGAGTGACTTACCCCTACAGGAAGCAACCACACCAAGAGCATTCCAGTAGAGGTAGTTTTTACTGTCAAGCCTCACAGCTTTTTTGAGACACTGAGAAAAGAAAGATTAAAATGTGAATTAAACACTCAGGTGTGCCATGAAGTTTCTCATGTTTTAGTCACAGTTTCAATTACACCAGACAACATCAAAGCAATTTTGAAAAGAAAACAAGGTCTTTTTCAAGTATTATTGAAGA
>JAGPOW010002514.1:10647087-10671125 GCA_030014935.1 Caiman crocodilus | reverse complement strand
GAAGAGAACAGAAATATAGGCAATACCTGTATAGATTTCTCTAACAGTTCACTGATCTCATTTGTGTCACTACCCACTGCTGTTAGGTGTTGTGCCTGACGATAGTAGTTTATTCCAAGATCACACCATATGTTAGGTAAGGACATCAATTTTAAAGCTCTGCCATAACACCTACAGAAACATGAATAACAAAATCATTTTATTTCTACCCAAAGATGAACAGAACATTTAACTGAAGTCTGCCTGATGAGGAGCTTTTAAACAGCAACACCCCCCCCCCCCCCAAAAAAAAAAAAACCCAAACAAAAAACCCCCAACAGGTGATGGGTAACTAGCCACTTATGTGGGAAGAAAAAAAAAAAATCAGAGCATTTCTTGGCTTTGGGCATAGTAGTTCAGATATGATATGTGTATTGCTGTGACTCTCAACCAGTGTGTTGTACCACCCTGGAATACCGCAAAATCCTTTTGAGGAAGCTGTGGGGTGCCATACAAAATACTAGCACTGTTTAAGTGTCTAAACAGCTACACATGATTCACAAAATAAACCCAGAGATTTCCAATAAGAAACCACAGTGTTAAAAAAAAAAAAAAACAAAACCCAAAAAAACCACTCTGACTTGTTGCGGTCTGAATTCTTTGCAACAGAAGTGGCCTATTATTTTATTTTGTAGTCCAAAAAGTAAAAAATTAAGAGCTAGCATTTTCTGAGGGATGCCTTGAGTCAAACAACATTGAGAACCACTAGTGTAGGGATATACCATAAAAATTTCAGAATATCTTATTGTGGCTACTTTGTATCCTTACCCTTATGACATCAAGTACAGTAAATGCCATGGCTCAGATTTTAAAAGCAGTTGCATTAATTTTTTTGGCAGATGTAGCTAATACCACTCTGAAAGCCTTAACGTGTATGTAGCTAGCTGCATACACCTCAGAGGAAAACAAAAAAGACTGGCTAAAATCCAGATGCTTTTCCTGAAGTATATTTCTGTGCATGAATAGAAGGTATCAAAGTAGAAGTTATGAGCTTCATGACTGAAAACAAATAATCTCCTATTCCAGAAAGGTAAAGTTCCTGCATCTGGTTTTGGACAACTGTGAAACAAGCTAAGTTTGTCAATTTGAAATTTACAAAAGCAATTACTGTCATGGAGCTGAATTCTCTTACATCATGAGAGACTACAGAGCCAGACCTATATACGAGAGAACAAAAGTACATTTCTAGACTGGGCTTCACTTACTCACTGTAGAAAGATAAAGCTTTGAATTTTAGGGCAGAAAGGGTGGGATATTGTGAAAACTGATTTGTGGGCAAGATACACAATTAATTTTTCACAATCCTGCAGTTATTACATCTAATCTCACTTCACAACAGGTTGAATTCAACTGATACAGGATTATGCACAAATCAACTCACGCTTTTAATACTTTACTTTTTTAAAAGTACTTAAAATATTTCAGTAGACTGTGTGCCATATACTGTGAAGTACCCAATGATTGTTATTACCTCCCTCCCAGGATGAGGAGCTCACTTTTCTTCAGGGTTTGCTTGTCTGTGTTCTGACCAATAAGGTATCCCAGAACTTTAACATTCACTTTGGATGTTGAAATCACATGCGCACTAGTACATGCATCTCCAAGTAGTTTCCAGATACAAGATACATCAGGATGACTCTTTGCTGCTCTGTAAAATTAAGGAAGAAAACAAAGTAGTTCATTCATGGAAATCCTTAGCCACTCAAGTCTCAGGTCTTTCAGAAGTTTACTTTTCAAAACACTAGAATAAGTTCAATTTAACACAGGTCACCTCTGAAATAGAAAATATACTGCCTACTCAAATACAAAATAAAGAGCAACATCCATCATATAATCACTGTCACAATTTAAAGGCAATACAGATAGTGTTTGTTACTATGCACAAACTGAGGTTAGAAAGTAGACTACCATTTCTGCATTTCCACAGCTCATTAACAGGCATTCACAACATCTTTCTTTAAACTACAAGATGTTTGGGGTAAAAAGACAGTTTTTAAAATCTAAAGTCAGATAAGGCTTATACATTCTTGTTTATCAGGTGGAATTAGTTTCTTGCTTTAGCTAAAGAAATTATGTTTACTGGTATTACCAATGAAGTGCATACATTTAAGTGTCTAGAACCCAGCCAATGATGACAACTGAATGATGCTGACACGGAGACAATGCATGTGGACAGATAATTAAGTATACTGTGTCAACTCCACCCCATAAGTGGACTCATGAAACAATTACTATGGATCACTGGTATGCAGCCAGTCCCCTTCTTCTTTTAACTGTAATTTGTTCATGGTTAAATTACTGTATTTACTCAAATATAAGATGACCCCGAATATAAGATGACCCCCTAATAATTAGATTCTGTATATGGAAAATGTATACATTTGTTATAATTTTCCACATAAAGAATACAAGTATTGGAGGATCGTCTTGAATCACTGTTCCCCCTCCCTGGCTGTAGTAGGAAAAGAAATGGCTGGAGGCAGGGGCAGAGTCAGGTACCTCCCTTGCCCTCTTCCTTTCCCTGTAGTCTTCACCCTATTAGGGCCCTATTAAAAGGAAGTTTCTGAAACTTCAGAAATAAAGAATTAAGCATGAGATTTAGAAGTTTAAGATGAAAAATAAAAGACAAAAAAGTAAAAAGAAAAGCCTTCTTGTTAATGAATCTAATTTGACAACCTAATTTTGACCCTATGGAGTCACTACTTGTGAATTAGTCAGGTAAAATTTCTCTTCACCAGATCTTTAAAAGATAACGCCACCCCCCACAAACAAACAACCCCCTCACAATTCACACAAGTGAACTAAGAAGAAAGTGTTCAGAGTACAAAAGGTACTTTTCACACTTGTATCATAAAAAGGCACAAAATAAAATTTCATCCTAGGCCAAAATAACTGAACCTCCAATCATCCCACATTTTAACTGACACTACAGATTTTAAAACTTCCAGTGCATGTTAATTGTTTAATATAAAATACTAACCGTGTAAAATATTCAAGTGATTGCTCAATGAAGTCCAGTGCTTTGTCATCAAGGTAATCTGCAAGCGCAGCCCTTGCTACCATTAGGTAGCACTCACCCAGACCTGAAAGCAAAATAATTGTTACCTTTGTTATGGGAGGCTTCTCTGAAATAAGAACTTGCAAAATGCCACAGGTAAAGTAGGACAGAAACAAACAAACAAGAAAACAAGACCCTGCTGCTCATATTAATACTTCAGCTTTTCCTACCCTGGAAAAAAAAAATTAACTGAAGATTATTTAGGTTTATGTTTGGTGTAATTGTAGAAGCCAAGACTGACCCAGACATCCAGCAGTAACTCCCATTATCAGCAGCTTGATGTATGTGTTTGACTTCTGTTCTATCCCAAGTTTTCCATTCTTGACACTTTTCCCTTGCTGACAGCATAAAACTGCTTTGTCAAAATCAGGGAAAGAACTACATTAAGCAGCAAGCTATTTGCAAATATCATTGCTTTCAGTGTGTTTTAAGGTCCCGGGACATCTCATCCCTCACTGCACAGAGGTGTACAACAAAATCTGGCTTGCTCAATGAATAGGAAGGCCATGACACCTGTAACTGACTAGACATCAAATCTTGTTTTCAGGAAGAAATTCAGGACTGGACTGCTGCATTTATTTCTTTGAAGAACTCCTGACATCTTAATCCAATATTGTAGCAGCTGGTACCAGTCTTTCCAGCATTTCTACTGCTCAAGAGCTCAATGCCACACCTAATAAGCAATACCCAAGATACGAGACATGCCGGATATACCTACATTTGATCCTGGCTCTGATTTAAACCCTTCACAAGCATCTAAAGAAAACAGCTGCTGCTACATGGAACATTTTTGTCTACAGTGAGCTGGTACCATATAAGAACTGTTAAGAACTATCCAAAGTGACAGTAGAGAAGCAATGAAAACTTTTAGTCTGACAACTGATGAAAAGTTACATTGACTTCCGAGTAGATACCCCAAATGTATCACAGGAGCAATGCAGAAGTACTAAGCAGCAAGGGATACCCACTAGGGCTGTGCAAAAATTCTAGCAGCTGTTTCATTTCAGAGGTGTTTCGGGCCATTTCAGCGCCCGAAACAACAAATCCAAATCAAAACTGAAGACTCCGAAACGAAAATGGGGCATCCAAAACATTTTGGAAAATTTCAGCATTTTGGAGCTGGGCCTTCAGGGAAACAGCTGCACGCCACTGCCCTGCCACGCGACTTGGCCCCGCAGGGAGCAGAGATCTAGGGCAGTGCAGGGTGGGCAGCAGCAGCGAGAACCCTAGCGCAAATCTCTGCTCCCTGCGGAGCCAAGTCATGCAGCAGGGATCAGCAGACTTGCTCACTGCTCTACGCTGTTTCCCTGCCCCATGACCCACCATGAAAGGGATCAGAGATCTGTCCAGGGGTCACTTTGCTCTCATGGAGAGCAGGGGCCATCCTCCTACCCCCGATGAGCCATCCACAGCTCTGTCCTGCTCCCTCCAGCCTCAAGGCCCAGCTGGGCAGTAGGGCCATGTGAAGCTTGCAGCCCATTTGAAACAGATTCAGAAGAGATTTGGCCAAAACAAAACAGGACAACAACCCAAAATAAATCACTGTCCTCCAGAACGGCCAAATCCAAATTGAAACACAGCTGTTTCACACAGCCCTAATACCTACACCCACAGTACTGAAAGAATAATTCAGATAAGTTATCACCATGCAGTAACAATGACTCTTAACTTTCTTCACTAAATCTGTTTGTTACACAGCACCTCATTGCAAAGCAGGTGTCTATGAGTGCATGAATTGTGTGGGTGGGAGGAAGAAGGGGTACAAGTCCTATGACACATTTTTTAGGCTGTCCACTCCAACAGCTCAACATTCTATTGAAAATCATTTATTGATATTTAGCAAGTGCTGTTTTGCTAGTTATGAAATATGTTTTCCTATTTGAACTGTGTAAAGCTTTCTTAATGCAGAAGTTAGTACTTCAGTTTCAACATTTCATTAAATGAAACAATCTAGCTTTACTACCTTTTAGTGCAGATACATATTCCTTTGACTTCAAGATTTTCTGATATTCAGCAATCGCTTCCTTGTATCTTCCTAGAAGCTGATCGATTACTGCAGCCTGGTAAATACTGTAAACAGACTCTGGGTTCAGTTCACTAGCCTTTGTGAAGGACTTCAGTGCCGTCGTATAGCCACCTCTGCTTAAGTAGGCCTCCCCTAGAGACTCCCAGCAGTTGGAGTCCTTTGGATCTGCCCTCAGAGCTGCCTGCAAGCTAAACATGTCAAGCAATACATCAGATTAATTTAACCATATTAGTGCAAGATACAACAAATCCCTGCTTTCTCAATACATTTATCCTTGTCCCCAGAAATGTGTGGGTAAGAAACCATACACGATCAAAATATTTCTTAGGTTTTTCTGTTTTGTTGTTAATCCTGACAATTTTTAGCTTCACCTCAGACATTACAAGTATGTAATTTTGGAGAATTATGAAACTGGATTTGTTTAGGAGTGGATTTTGGCCACTGGTCTGAACATAAGACGAGATGATTTGGTAGTAGCTGCTGCAGCATCAGCAACAGGTCAGATTTATGGATAGAGAAGTGAGTTGTGGTTTATTCACATAACCTCTCCGTTATAAATGTAAATAATAAAAGCTGTGATATGACGCATCCAAATGTGGACTCAGTTACGCTCTTACTCAATACACAGATAAACTGAGGTCCTACTATATATACACATTATTCTCAAAAAAAAAAAAAAAAAAAAAAAAATAGCTTGACTGAAGACAAACTGTTCAATTGGCTTTGCACAGGCAACTTAAGCAAAACATTAGTTCTTACTCAGCTACTGCTTGGGAATGTTGATTGGCTCTCAGGTAGTAAAGACCACGACGAATCCATGCCCATTTTGCTGCACCAGCACTTGCTTTTTCAGTGACTGAGGTCAAGATTGCTATAGCAGTCTCCTGATGAAGACCCAAGAAGTCAGATTAGATACATATGCATATACAACACAGAACAAAGTTATCATTCCTGCTTAGTATTAGGTATATCTTCATACAGTACCCAATTAAACTTGTGGTAAGATAGGAGATCAGGTACTTTAACAAGTACAGGGTTTTTCCCCTTTCAAGCATAAGGCAACATTAATGCCTGGTCCATAATATACTGTGGTTATCATGCACTACTTTTACAAGAGGAATATAAATCAAGACTGGTTTGCTTAGACTGGCCTTGTAAAGGAAAGATTCCCATCTCTAAAAAGATATAAATATCCCATCTACAGCATGCTCTTCATGTAGGATTTAATTTTTTGCTATAAAGGTGGCTTTTGCTTTTTATTTTTTAATTAAGTTGCTAAAGATCAAGGCAGACAATTGATGGAAAGAAGGTAACAGAAAAGAATTTGTATCAGTCAACCTTACTAAATGGACAGAAGGACCAGTCTGCCTTCCTTCTCCCTGGTTAGTTGTCACTAGTTTTTGAGGGAATTCCAATTACACCCAAGATCTAATCAAACTTCATAAAATTTAATAAGAAACAATTATAGCAACCTTTCAGATCCAAGTGTCATTTGCCCAAATTGCAAGTATGTTAGGGTATAAACAAACATCTGCAACAAAAAAGAACTAGACATCTAAGAAAGAAGATTAAGTTGCATGCTGGTATCAAGGACTAATCTTAACTGTGTCAGGTTAAAGGGTAACATTCTTCTGAGTATTAGAAAACTAACTTTCAGAAAGCTTTGTGAAACTGTTAGAAAGTACTAGAATTTTGGTAAGAGGATGTAATTAACTTAAATTCCAGATAACATTCTCTAATAAACATTCCAAAATGAGTAAGGTACTCAAATAAAACTTTAATCCATTTGAATAGCTAGAACACTGCATCTTCCAACTAGAAGAGTATGGCCATTATAAAAATCTGGATTTCTCTATTAGCAAAAATATGCAAAGCTTTTAAGACAGAATGGTGTTAGATGCAGGCAGCAACCATATCACTGGGATTTCAAAACTCCTCTAATGTCTCTGGCAATATTTTAAGAGGGTTTTTTTCCCGCCTCCCCCCTCCCCCATTAAGTTTTATAAGTCATCATAATACTAAGTCTTCCTATTAGTCAAATTTCAAAATCTCCCCTAAAATGTGGTCAGATGTGGATTACTTTGGACTGTTCTTTTATTATCCAACACGGAAGAATCTGTTTATCTAAGCGCGTTTTTTTTGGCCTGGCAAAGACAGAAGACCCATTTAAGCCCCCTTTATACATGCAGGTCAAGGCATGGTTGGATTTAACGCATAATCCACACAATCATGCCTCCTGCCATATCACATACATGTAGCAGGAGGCATGATTGTGGGATCGCACATTAGATCCAATTGTGCCTTATTGCCTATGCAAGTGGAGTCCAATTCTGGGCTCCTAATGTATTGGCAAGCAAGCACCCTTGGCTGGAAGCCCCCTTTGTTGAGGCAACCATGGCAGCAACATGTAGATGGGATCCAGAACCCCATTAACTGTAGAGACTCTGGGTCCTGCCTGCATGCAAGGTGCAGCCCAGACCCAGAGCCCTGTATGTGCCCAGAGGTTTAATGCACCCCTGAGACTTAGGGATCACGGCAGCTGTGACGGTCAGGGCTTGGACAGTTATACCCCTGTGGGTGGGAGCCCCGTCAGCTGACAGGGCTCACAGCTGCAGGGGAGACCCTGCTACATGTGAAAAAACTATAGCTGGTTGCTATCAAGCTTTGAAATTAGCACATGTGTTTGAGGTCTCACTTTATAGCTGGTTTGAGTTTTTTTATGGTGCAACAGCCATCTTGCATGTGTAGCTGATCTCAACCTAACTGCACAATTAGCCAGTTTTACTTGTGCAATCTCTCTAATGTGTAGAGGGGTCCTTACGTTCCTGAAAGTTAAGTTTCCTAATACAAGCATGCATGCAAAAACAACCACTTGCACTACACCATTATTGTTCCGATTGCTTTCAAATTATATTAAGTCTGAATTTAAGTGGAGGTTTCAAGCATGCTTGGAACTATAGCATTAGTAAGCAGTGGGTGTGCAGGCGTGTATAAAAAACAATTCCAAAAATCTTTATATTTTTGACAAGAGGGAGCTGTTCTTTTCAGTCGCTTCACATTTTTTTCCTAATGTTCCAAAAAGAAGTTGGATATACATTACCATGTCTCCAAGTTCCATACTTAAGTCTACAGCTGCTGATCCAGCTTCTCCATCACTTCGATTCAATTCAAAAGCCTTTTTATAGCAGCCACAAGCTCTGCTTTTGTCTCCAGCTACATCTCTGTAGTAATGGCCTAAATAGCAGAAAACACTTCCCAAGTAGCTGTCCAATTTTGCAGCCTATAAAACAATTATACACAAACAGCACATTTTGAAGCAGAATTCTAATATAGAACATGTTCAACAATAGAATGCCAAATAGGGGCCACAATGGGAACCTATCCCTATTTTGCAAGTTCAACATATACAATTCATATACTTATATAGCAGAGTGCTACCAAGCAAGTCGTTTGTGAATTCCTGACATTACAAGAAAAAAAATTCAGTAGGCAGCAAAGTGTCAGACAGGTTTCCCTCAATTTATGTCGGTTCTTTATATGCAAATTCACTCTTACCCGATGAGCATATATAGACCCATAATTTGTTATATGCCAGGTAAATTCGCTCTTATACGATCAGCATAGACAGCCCCCCCCCAGCAGGTTTGTGGGAGGAGGGAAAAGGGCCATGGCCCCACTCACCCTGGCCCCAGCTGCAGTGGCTCCAGGAGCAGCCAGTGTCAGCAGCCACTGGGTTTCACCACGCTCCACCTGTTACCCTGTGCCGGGGCTCTGCTTGTCCCCACTCATCTGTTCCTGTGCTGTACCTCTGGTAGCAGAGGTGAATGGGGACAAGCAGAGCCCCGGGACAGTAGAGGACAGGCAGAGCACGGTGCAGCCCAGCGGCTGCCAGTAGCTGAAACCGGTTGCTCCCAGGGCCACTGGAGCCAGGGCTGGGGCAAGTGCTACATCCTTTGCCACCCAGGTCTCCACTTATCTCAGCCTATGCTGGAGCGGCTCAGGGAGTAGCAGACACCAGGTGCCTGTACCAGGGCACAGCGTAGTCCAGGCAGAGCATGTAGGCAGCTGTTGCCAGCTGCTCCCAGGGCTGGGATGAGTGCTGATCTGTTCCTTCTGCTTTGCTGCCTTGGGCAGCCCCAGGAGCAGCACCACTCCTCCGCCCATTCCTTCGTCCCAGCCTCACTCCCTCCCCCTCACCACCATGGGAACCTATCCCTCTGTTACACTGTAAAATGGGTTTGCTTTATGAGAATTCAATTTATGCGCCATTTTCTGGGAACTCATGTACCACATAAAAAAAAAAATTGAGGGAAACCTGTACTTCAGATCAGAGCTATTTAGTAACAGCACTAAGTTATCTTAATTGTTCTGTTTCATGTGCAATGTCAACAAGCCAATTCTGAAGGACAAATTAATCCTGAATTGCTAGTTACACAAAATGATTTTTTCTATAGCAACAAGCTTAAAAAGTATATAAACCTGTCATTTTCATATATAATGCATAAAGTTTTACTGTACTACATTCTGCAGAACCTCAGGCCAAGTCACGTTGAAATTTAAATATACACTGTTAAATCCTTGAAAGTATACCCTGTTGATTTAACTCTGAAAGGCCACAACTTGCTAGCAACTGAACTATAGTTTTGGGATGATGAATAAAGAGCAACATTATAAATGTTAAGGTATTATTTCTTGTGGGCACATGTAATGTAATCCAGGATTATTAACCTGGGGACCATAAGTAGAAATATCATCTTCTCACCCCTCACTGGTCAAACTGGTCAAAGACAGAAGCATATCAACACTTTCGCCAGCCCTTCTTCCCACCCATAGATATGAGGATTATCAATCGAACTGTGGAATGAGTGAGCTTTAGAAGTTATGCTCTGGCAGACACCATATCAGATCAGCATGCAGTGTAAAAACTCTTGATTTTTTTTAAATGCTGCTTTTCAATCAATATTAGGGTTAATAATTTAAATCCAGCCTTCATCCTTGGAGTACTGTACCACTGCTAAAAGTTCTGGGTTGGAAAAGAAAATGGAATCTCTATAGCGTAAACATGAATTCCTGCATAGGACATCCTAACATTTAAACCAGTATTTTCCCAACTCTTCCTTAATCAGTTTGTATCTTTCCTGATATAATTTTGTCCAATGCTCTTCTCTTTATTTCAGGATATGCTTCAGGCTAGATAGCAATTATCCTAGAGAAGAATGTTGCTGCTGCAGCTGTTTAAGACTTCAGCATGGCTAGCATTAGGAGCATCCAATGAATGACCTCTCCAAGAGTTTGCAGGAATATCCAGCTTTCCTGGTTTCTTTTCTTTGTCCCATGCACAACTCAGCAACTGTGAAGTAAATACTCATTCCACAGACTGTATTTTCCACTTCAGGTATAACAATAGACTATTCCACAAACATTTATGGATGCTTTTGTTACCTTCAAAAATTGACTAAGAGCTTTTGTTTTATCTTTTCTTGTCTCTTCACCCATGGACCAATAAGTCAGTCCTAAGCAGTGATGATACTCTGCCACTTCAGCTTCTCTTTCAATAGCACTTTGAAAACTAAGTAGAGGAGGGGAAAGAATGGAAAGTTAGAAAAAATGCTTTATAGGAAAACAAAACAAGAAAAAAAAAGAAAGAGACGCACACAGGTCTTACCTTCTCTCTGCCTGCTGATAGTTCTTTTGAGTGTAATGAATTAACCCCTCAAGAGCATGGGCTTCTGCCAGGTGAGGATGAGATGACATAATCTGTTGTGCAACCTGCAAAGGGATATTGTGTGGTCTGTAGTTTCATGCTGAAAGAGTTCAATTAAAAAAATAAAACCTCACACAAACAACAACATACTAACCTTTGAAGCTTGGTTGATCATGCTTTTGTTTACGTAAGCCCGACCTTTAAGAGCCAGAAGTACTGGGTCACTATTTACTCCAGGCACCTAGAAAGAATAAGCATTATCTGAATTTTCTGACCCTACATATTGACATGTACTGACCAACAGCCAACACAATACAAAGTAGTAAATATTTACCCTTCTCAGTCTCTTCCTAGGTAACAAAACACACTTAGAAAATGGCATCTTAAGAGATCGGCAGGAGAGCCTTGACAACTACTGATGAATGCCAATCAGTACCATTCATATTTGGGTGGATAGAAGGATTGAATAAATATGCAGGGGCTTACTTTGGGTTCCTGGACACCACTGGGGAAAAAAAAGTTTCCTTGGGGAAAACAAAAAGTTTCTTTTGCTCTACTGATACATCACAGTATCCAGAAGAGTGTGCTACAGCACATAAAACAACAAACAAACAAACAAAGGCATTTAAGATTTCAAATACCTTCAGGTACAGAAAATAAAAAAGTTGTTGCAAATGATAATTGAAGAGTTGTACATATTCTAATGAAAATGTTTTGTACTATTAATTCAAATTTATTGTACGCCATTGGGTTTTACAACTGAGCAGATTTTATTTTGGTCAAACCCCAACAAAAAACAAAAACAGAACACCTTCGGGTAAATGTTGCAGATTAGCCACTATTAAACCTAATAGACCTCTCCAAAGTCAGTCCTAAATAACTTAAGCTAAGATGCTGAGTTCACATGTGCAGAACTGCTTCAATTTTCTGTAGTATATTGTGATTTATGATGCACTTGAGGGCAGAAGTTAAGAATACTGAACTTGCAATTTCCCATTAAATAGTCTTAAAAAGAAACCTGTATCAAATTAAAAATCAGGAAAAACCAGTTAAACATTTAAGTGATATTGATGACTCAACGCATTACTAAAACAGCTTAGAACAAAAGTTAGATAGGGCTGTGAAGAACTACAAGAAACAGAATGCTAACCAAAGATTTTATATAGTTTAGCTAGAAAGTATTCAGCCATGTTGAGTGTAGGAAAATGGAAACAGATTTAGTAGACAAGAATGACAATTACATAGAACAGCTCTGCATGCATCTTGATGGTAATGACTTATCATACTGTAAATATAATATAATTTGGGCAAGAGAGAAGAAAAGGCAGTTACAATACATGTGAAATAAGGCTGACTAATTGAACATGAAGGATGGTACTAATGGAGAGCTTTGGTTAAAATAAAGCCACATAGATAAGAGGGTTGAAGAGACCACAACAGTCTTACCATGCAAGTCATTTACTACATGATAAAAAATGGCCAACCAGACAAATATGGTGACCCTGTCACAGATATGTAACTTGTTAAATGTAGAACATCTTTGTGACTGGCTTGTAATGCACTTTAATAGGAATGTGGCATATTACACATCAAGAAATAGGACTCTGCCATGTCCTCCAGCATCCTGAAAAGTACTGCCTACCCCACTTCCCCCTCCCCTACACTGAAACCCAAGGAAAAGCCTGGGTTTATCAAAGCTGCCAGCTGCCTGTGCAGGTGAGGGGGAAAATGCTCTTCACCTCCTCATCTCAGCAGATGAATAGGAGCTGTGCTCGCTGGCCTGGCTACTGCCCCAAGACAGTGCCCAATCTTTTACCATTCTCTTCAGTCCTCTGTGAAGTGAATGCACCTCATCCCTGCTTCATCATTAGACCAATATAGGCCTGGAAGCAGCAGGGGGGAGGAGGGGTGCATTCTCTGTGCCCTGGGCCACCTGGGGAGGATGAATCTGAAGTGGCTTTTCCCCAGCCACTGCTATAGCAGCAGGACATTCCAACACTGCACAAATAGCATGGGGGAAGAAGGTCATGTTTCCCTGCCCTGAAACATTGGTACTATGCCCTCTGCTGCTTCTGCTTCCTCTCCAACCACAAGCTCTCACATGGAGTTGTGTCTGGGGAATCTTGGGAGGGTTGCAGCCCTATCACTTCTTCTCCTGTTCTTGCATGAAGCTGATCCAGTTGTGTGTGAAGGACAGAAGCAGTGGGGCTTTCAATATTCAGGGTACCACAAAGATTGTGGAGGGAGGGAGGGAGGAGGTTGGCACCTGAGCACTTCTGCCCCTTCTCACCTTCCTTTTACCATCATAGCAAAGTACGGTTGAAAGAGACCTCACAACATCATCTAATCCAGCCCCCTGTTCAAGGCAGGATCATTCCTGACTAAACTATTTCAGCCAAGTGTCTATTCAACCTGCTCTTGAAAATTTCCAGCAATGGAGAGTCCATGACTGGTCCAGGTAGCCTGT
The DNA here is from genome assembly GCA_030014935.1 of Caiman crocodilus. Lineage (NCBI taxonomy): Eukaryota > Metazoa > Chordata > Crocodylia > Alligatoridae > Caiman > Caiman crocodilus. Next base: position 10,657,831 of record JAGPOW010002514.1, on the reverse strand, counting down.
TCCATTCCTTAACCATCCTCATAGTCAAAGTTCTTTCTAATCTCCAACCTACTCTGCTGCAGCTTGAGGCTATTGCTTCTAGTCCTGCCCCATACAGCCACAAAGAACAGTCTATCTGCATCCACTCCGTAGTTGCCCTTCAGAGATCTGAAGAACAATAAAATGCTCCAGTGTCAGCTTCTCTTCTCCAAACAAGATAACTCTCTACCAATTTTTCTTCATAAGTTTTGCTTTCCCGACCTCTAATCTTGGTTGTCACTCTCTTCTGGTCTCCTTCCATTCTATCCACATATTTCTTGAATTGCAAGGCCCAAAACTGGAAACAGTACACCAGGTGAGGCCTCACTAGTACTGAATTTAGTGGAAGAATCCCTTCCCTTGATTTGCAAATTACACTCCTGTTAATACAACCCAGTATGAAGTTGTCTTTTTTGGCGGCAAAACCACACTGTTGGGTTATATTCAGCTTATGATCTACTGTAGTCCACTTTCCGCCTCCCATCATGCCCTTCTCTGCAGTACTGCAGCCCAGCCAGTTGTTCCCCACTGTATTTGTGCATGGAATGAATCTGTCCTAAGTACATTACTGTGCATTTGTCCTTGCTGATTTTCATCTGACAGGCTGTGGACCATTTCTCCAATCCATCTGGGTTATTGTGAACCCTAGCCATACCCTCTAGAGCATCTGCATCTCCATGCAATTTGGTGTTATTCACAAATTTGCCAAACATTCACTTAACCCCTCTGTCCAAATCATTAAAGAAGATGGCTAACAATGCAGGAACCTCCCTGGACACCTCCTAACTCTACACTGAGTCATCATTGTTGAATGTGATAATCCAACCAATTATGTATTCCCCTTACAGTCCTTTCATCCAATCTGTATTTCTTGATTTGTTAATGAAGTGTTGCAGAAGACTGAGAAAAGCCTTGCTAAAAATCAAGTCCCGTTTCCACTGAGTCTGTCACCTTATCATAGAAGGAAATTAGGTTGGTCAGGCATGACTTGCTCTTGCTGAATCCATGGAGGCTGTTCCTGATATTTTCTAAATGCTGACCTGTTCTTTTCAATAGATTCCTTGAGGGCTTGCTCCTTGATCTCTCCAGATATCAAGGTCAGACTGATTCATCTGTAATTCTGTGAATCCTCCCCCACACCCAATCAAAGATGAGGGGAAAAAAAAGAAGAGAGATTTGGCATTTTTCAGTCATCCAGGACCTCACTTGACCTCCCTAAATTCTTAAAGAGGATAGCCAATGGCTCCAAAATTACCTCAGCCAACTCCTCCAGTACTGCAGGGAGTATCTCATCTGACCTTGATAGCACGAAAGCTTCTAGTTTGTACAAGTAGTCCCTAACCTGTTCTTCCACCACTTTAAGTTATTTTTTTTCTTCCCCATCTTTGCTGCCAACTGTACTTGTCTTCTGGTAGCCAACCCTATTTATGAAAGCTGAAGTCAAAAAATGCATTAAATACTTCCATCTTCTCTGCATCATCTGTAACTAGATTTCCATCTGCATTTCGTAAAGGGCCTATGGTTTCTTTGATCTTCTCATATTTGCCATTACTGTAGAATCGTTTTTATTGCCTTATGCCGCTTGCCAGTTGCACCTTAAATCACATCCTGGGCTTCCAAATTTTCTCCCTGCTCACTGGCGAGATACTTTTATGCTCCTTCCTACTAATTTGATCAAATTCCTATTTTCAGTAGGATTCTTTTTTTGAATTTCATCTCACCGAAGAGATTGCTGTCTAGGCACACTGGTCTCTCATTACATTTCCCATTCTTCTAATCACACTGGGATAGCTTCCTCTTGCATCCTTAATAAAGCTTCCATAAAATACAGCTAGCTCTCCTAGACAACTTTTCCCCTGAGACTTGCCTCCCAGGGGATCCTGCCTACCAGTTCCAAGTTTGTTCAAACCTTTTCTCAAGCCCAGTGTCTTTACTCTGCTACTCCTTTTCTTCCAGCTCTACACAGGGGGAGTTGGAGGCAGGAGTAAATGCGCTCCCAATGTTCTGGATGTCCTAGAATGGTTGGAGAATGGCACAGATGTGCCCCAGGCAACCTGGAAAGGTTGAAGTCCTGCTGCTTCTGCTTCCACCTCCCCCTCCCTGCACAGTCACCTTTGTGTAAAGGCTGGCTGGGCAGAACTGGCAGGGGTCCCTATGTCCTGGGAAGGATGGAGTCCTGTGTGAATGCTTCCCACACTTTGTATAGACATAGGCCTGCACAAGAGTGAAGAGAGCATCTCCTTTACTCAGGGGGACCCTAGCTAACAAGATGGTGAGCTCAGAGATAAATTTCTTATTGGTAGTCTAGTGGGGGAAGTTAAGAGGAGGCAGGAGGTTGAATGATAGCCCATCAACAGCTCTTCAGTTCCCCCTGCAAAAATTCCCAAGAGCAAAAAAGTTCCCAGAATGCTTCCCCCCCCCTCCCTTCTAAATAGTTTACCTTGTAAAGCAAGGCCCATGAGATTTCTATTACATAATATTATCCATCTACCAGACTTCTTTGTTCACCATAAGAAACAATGAAGGTGACTGGTTTGCAAATACAAGAGAGGCAGATGACCATTTACAGACAAAATACTGGTACGAAGATCTTTAAATACATTTATATCAAAACATGGCTTTTGCTCTACTGTTCACATATAGTGTTACTATAGTGTAAAAGCACATTTACAACCCAAAAAGAACACTTAAAACCTGAAGTACACAGAAATATTTAACAAAATACTTGATATGGTAGTGGGGAAGGAAAAAAGTCAAAAGATTATAATGAGGCTGCAGACCTAGGAGATGGGAAGAATAAAAAAATTGTTAGATAAAAGGAAGAGGGCAGGATGAGGAGAAAATTTATGGGAGAAGGAGGGCAGAGTCACCAAAACATAAAATTAACACATTTCAGTGTCAGAACCAGACCAAAAAATAAGGGGGGGAGGGGGGGAAAAGGTTTCCCTGATTTAGAACAATGGTTTCTGCAGGGTGAAGAGAGCCTGGAAGAGACCCAGGACAGAGCTGGAGGGGAAATTTAGGACCCAAGTAAGAACAGCATACATTAAAATGCAAGACAAAGAGAGAGAGAGAGAGAGAGAGAAAAGGCAGCACCCGTCTCTTATTTGGTCCTTTCTATATTTGTTACTGTAAACAGACAAGGGAGAAAAAAAACCACAAATCCTTCAGGATGTTTCTGACTTGAAGGCTAAGTACAGACAGTCAAAAAGCCCAAGGAAATGATGCAAGCTTTGCAGGTTAGTCTAAGCTGCATAGACTGAACTGATAAGCAAGTGAACAAACATTCACTTAATTCCAGAAATGTAGCCATGTGCCTGCAGCAGCCCACGCCAGAAGCTGGGGAGTTCTAGAGCACACTTCTTTGCTTGGCTGGAGCAGACAGCTTGGGTCAGGGCTAGCCCACCTACCCTGTAAGTATGTGTTTACAGGAAGGGTGCAAAGCATCCTAGGATGCTTGGAAACAAACTTGAATCTGGAGGGTATCAGGGACAATAAACCATTTTAACTTAAATCAGCTTATCTAATACTACATCCATCCAGGTTTACCTTGAAAATTTTTCATCCCTTTCAAAAGTGGTTTATGTGCACTGAACTTTTGTTATGTTACTGATTTAAACCAGTTTCAGATCACTTATACCAGTTTGTGTGTAAATGTTTGTCCCTGAAGTGAGCTACAGGAAAGAGATCAGCTTCAAGAGAAGCCAGAAGACAAAGCAGCAAGAATGGATACATTAAAGGATCAAGCTGAGGAGTTGCATAAAAGTGACCATCAAGTGATTAAAATAGATGCGACAAGGAACAAGAAGCAGGGAGGTGGAAGGTGAGGAAGAGACAAAGAAAAAACACTTTAGCAAATATTTTCTTTATAGAAGAGTTTCTGAATGTGGAATAAAAGTAGGAGAGAAAGAGTCTGACAACTTTTGGGTCCCAAATGCAACAGAAAGGGAACCCAACTTTTTTTTTTTTTTAAATGTATCAGTTAAAACCAGTACCTGCTCAAGAGTATCAATGGCATCTTCTGCCATGTCAGCATCTAATGTTTTAATCAAAGCCTCTGCTTTCAAATGAAGTGCAAGATTTTTCTGCTCAAGGAGGGCATCAGGATCACCAAGCTGCTCTAACATCTTAAGAGCTGTTTAAAAAAAAAAAAAAAAAAGCAGCTTTTATTCTAGTCCTAAGCTAGCTTTAAAATGATACAATTAACTTGACATTTTTAAGCCTATTAGTTTCTGACACAATTTGAACATTACTAGAACCACATTTAAGTTTTAATTAAGGGCCTCTTCTTCCATAAGAAAATGAAAAAAATATATATTTTTTTTAATTTTTAACTAAAGACTTTTTCAGAAGATGAGAAAATTAATTGGCCGAAAGAGAAACAGACTTTATACTAGCAGCTCTCAGGTATGCTGAAGACACTGGAAACAGTAGTTTGAGTTTTGATACACTTGTAAAATTAAGTTTTATTTCATAGTATTCGAACCTTCTAATATAAGAAATTAGCTTTCCCTTTACTTGTTTAGAGAAAAAGTGTATTTTATAATCGAAAGCAATGTTAAACTTGTTACCAGTATTTGTGCCAATAAACAACAGCCTCTCATCTAAAAAGATCAAGACAACATACCACCTGTAGAAATCAAATCACCTTTAAGAGGTAAGCCATGTAAATACAGTCAATTAGATATTACTTTACCCTTCTCTTTATAGGTTCTTTTGGGAAAGAAAAAAAATAATTACCATGATTGCAGGAAAACACAGCTTCTTTGTATTTGTGCATTTTCATTTGTGCCTCTGCCAGATAATACCATGCTGCTGGATACTGGCTGGTCTTCTGCAAACCTAGTTTTCAAAATTAAAGTTGGTTTAAAATAAAACCTGAGGATGCAAAATAGATTTGGTGACTGTTGGAAGGCTGGCAGAATTCTATCCCATGTACACCATCATAAAATATCATGCAAAACAATATGAAACTTAAAAAACAGTTCTTCATTTGAGGTTAAGTGTATGATATTATCTTGATGTTTCCAGGAAGGGTTGTTAATATGGAGGTAAAAGTATAAGTTTCACTATTATGCCAAGCCCACAGTGTCTATCTTCCTTCAGTAAATGAACAGAGAGGAAGAACAGTAAATGAACAGAGAGGAAGAAAAATGAGTTTAGAGATGCATACATCTTGAATGCTCAAGAAGCAAAACAACAGAGTTTCCATTTAACAGCAGAGGGACATCAACATCCCCTAGACTGTTTGAAAACTTCTCCTTGGGTCTTTGTCATTAGAAGAGCTGCAGAAACTAAAACAGTACAGCCAATACCCAAATTCTAAAAACAAAACCAAGAAGTTCCTCTTCCTTACAACAGGAACTAGTGTTTTTTTTTTCCTCTTTTCAAGGACTTAAAAAGAATCATATGCCTTCCTGGATGGGACAAGATCACCATGGAGCCTAAGTGGCTGGAGTGGATGTCACGCTAAGAAGGGCAAGTAGGATGTAAATATTTTATAAAAGTGGCCCTAAATACCAGTTATCTTGGCTGCCAGTCATATATGTCTACCCATCTAAAGAGAAGTCAGCTTTGGCCTGGGGTGGTACAGACACGAAGGTGCATAGTTGACAGCCCAGAGGTTGCAAGTTTGAGGCCTCAGCAGAAGTGCTTGCAGTATGGTCCTGGTAGTTTCCAACAAATCTGCAAATTCTGCTAAGTACCTCATTGTACACCGAGGCAAAAAAGAAAGGAGAACTTTGGGCTCCGAGGATAACTAATAAGTTATTTGTAAATGGAAATTTTAGCCTACCCATTACTTAAATATGGAGCATCTTGCATGTTCTGCAAAAAAGAATGTAAGTTATATCCACCACTAGCAGATTCAGTGGTCCTCACTAGGCCAGAGCCTTGACTTCCATTTTGGCCTCAGTGATCAGAGGTACATAAAATTAACAGAATACACAGTATTTGCTTCTTTCACATCATATAGGTAGGTTCAGGTTTAGCAGAAGCAAATAAGAAGGTATATGGAGAGAAAAAGGTTTATGAACAAGCTATACTAAATATATCTGAAACCTGTGTCTATGAACAGGAATGAATGAACGCTTGCAAGACATGTCTAACATACAAGTGTTTTTAAATAAGGTTTTTAAACAAGGGTCTGCTTTTCCAAATTGATCTTTCATTAAAAGCTGACTGTCTAAACATTTAAAAGGTATAGTGGCCAAGAATATGAAATATTTCAATCTATACGTTCTATTGTGGTGCCTCATCTCCCCAGCCAGATTTCATAGTCATACATTATGACTTCTTCTTGATAAGAGTAGCAACGTGTCCTGGGATACAGTCTGATTGGAGAGCCCAACCCACAAAGGTGGGTTGACCTACAATGCCCAGAAGACAGCCCTACAATACTAGTGAATTAAAATGTCAGAATTTAGCTTCCAAAAAAAATTAATGAATGAGACCGTCACGGCAGGGTCTTCCAGGAGGGCCGTGATCTCCTGAAGGCCCTCCATCCACGCCAAATCCGTCCCAAGGCACCCTTGCCCGCCACGACTTCATCTTAATAGGTATATGATGGGAGGCTGCCTTATACCGCCTTGGGCGCGATGTACCAGGACCTTTGTCTCTCTGATCTCCCGGACCCACCGGGATGTTCCCTCTGTATGATGGGGGCTCTCTAGGCACCCCAGCCTTAGGGCCAAATGTGGCTCCTACCAACTCCTGATACTACATCCCAAGCCTTGCAGATGCACTGGACGTTCGTGTGTCAAATGTACACTTGTCCCCCCCGCCCTAGGGCTCCCAGTATTATGTACTGCCCCTGCCTAGGGGCTCTCGATGCCCACTGTGAGCCTCCTCTATATATTCGCCTGCTCTGGGCCTTCTCTCTCCAGTCTCTTAGGCCCACCGCATGGCTACCCTCTAATAAGGCCAGGCATACTGTGCTGCTATCCCTCTTTGAGACCCCCGTCTCTCTCGGGGTCCACCGCAGCAGCCAGCCTCTAGCCGGGGTCTGACACCACACTAGCCTCTTGCCGGTTCAAGCTGCCCCTTGTGGGCTCCTCAATCGTTGCCCCTCGCGGGCTCCTCAAATAGTGTCCCCCTTCCAGGGGCCTGTTGTGCCCAACTTGGGCTCCTTACCAAATGCCCCCTCTCTGGGGCTGGGGTCTACGCACCCCAGTGCTGCTGCACCCTCACGGGTGGCTATGACCATACTGCACCCCCACAGGCACCAGGATCCCCATTCTGCTGGGGTCCCCTTATGAAGCCTCCTCCTTCCCCTAAAGCCTCACCCAAACCACCGGTGTAAACCACAACCAAAACAGAAGCCTCTGGCTATAACTTAAACATCAGGCCATAACTACATAAGCCTCCTGGCTCCTACTTAGCATCATTGCTCCAGCCTCTAGAGCTCTCATGAGCTGCACTCACATTTCTGTCCTGGAGTTCCTGCCCCTCTGGCTGATGGCAGAGAACTATCAGCCTGACTCTGGCTCTGGGCTTTATAGAAGCCAAGCCCTGCCCCTTAGGGTCAGCTGACTCTCATTAGTTGTCCTGGCAACTCTCAGCTGAGCTCATTCTCTCTGCTGGGGCTTGGCCCCAGCAGCTTCTCCCTCCTCTGGGAGCAAGGCATGCACACCCAGTGCCCTACTACAATCTATACAAGTGGTTGACACATACTGTGCTCTGCCACAGAGACAAAAAACAAAACCAAGAACCCACTCTTGTTTGCCAACCAGCTCTACACACAGACTATTTTAAAAAGAACCCTGTCATATCCCATTATAAGCAAACTCAAGTCAAATCCTCAGTGGTTAATATAGAATACTGTAGTAGTTATAGCTGCTGTAAAAGAACTTTAAGCTGTTTTTTTTATGCCCACAATAAAGAATATTTAGCGTAAAACTGTAAAAGAAAGTTCTCTTTTAAAAAGGGATGTCATTAACTTGAAAAGAAAAAACTATCCCTGTTCAGTTCCTCTTAATCAGTTGTATTCCAAGCTGCTAGAGTACAACTGAAAGATTAGGAAGATGTTCATTATAGCTTACACCTGCCCTGGATGAGGGGAAAAAGAATCATGTTCCCTCTGCTTTTTATTTGTGTAGAACTTTAAACAATAGTTCAGAAGGAAAAAAAACACACCCCAGCAAGTTGGAAAAATTAAGAAAATACTGTTAGAGATTAATCATAGAACCAAAAAGGAAACTTAAGTGGAACATAGTACACAGTTACTCAACTTTTTTTTGTTATTGGTTGGATTTCAGGTTGTCAACATCTTTTAAAAATGCATCTTGCCTGGCTGATTTAGAAGATAATGAACCAATTTTACTTTGTTCAATATTTTAAAGGTGACCCATACAAATTAACCGTTCCACACAGTAGAAATAGTTATCTTTGTTGTATTACACGTTTACCTTCAGACAGAAGTTTAGCAGCCTCCTCATATTTTTTTTCTTGGAGGGATTTGATGCCCAAACCAATAAAGCCAGGGCCACTGCTTGAGTCCATTTCCATAAGCCTGAAACAAAAATGCAGGGCTTCTTCAGTGACAGTACCTAGTATAATAAAGAGAAACAATTTATCATAACTGCAGTTTGATAAAAGATATAGACAACAAAAAGCTTTAATATATTTTACTCAAGAGATGGATAAAGAAATCTATTTACTTCAGATCTAGCTTGAGATCTAGTTCTCAAACTTAAAAGTAGCTGAGTTTTTAGTAGCAACTTCCTAACATATAGCAGCTATTTTTTTCCAGAAGTGTTATACACCAACTGAAGAAACTGCTGCTCAGCACCATCAAGCCATATGCCAAAAATGTTAAGCATGTAGATGCTGGATTTATTCACTCATATTAAACTACTAAAAGGTACACACCCTCATCAAGGGAAATGCCCCCTGGCTGATTGTCATCTTAGCCCAGCTGAAGATCTCACAAAGACCTGCCCTGAATTAGTCAAAATTAACTCTTCCCTGAAAGAACATTTTGTGATCAAATTTTCTCAATCTCCTTCTGCAGCTGAATGCAAGATTCATTACAGTGAACTTGTGGAACAGGCATTCTCCTCTAACTGCTGACCAAACATACCCATTACACTTACATTTAGTTCTGCCTGTAGGTTGAATACTTCTTGTTTAGAAAAGGTGACACCATTAGACTTAAAATTATCTTTAACCTTTATCTTTGGAGAATTAGAGATATCTTTCTTTGGTATAACAGTTAACTTTAATTTGCTTATGGCTAAAGGTGAAAAACACTACTGGTGGGTTGATGGAATGGTATAATGAAGAAACAGATCATTTAAAGCACTGTGGTCTAGCTATAGCAACTCAGTGTATTAATACATAACATTTTCAAAATCCAGGCTTTCTTATTGATATGGACTGTGAAAAGGGGTAGGACTCACAAAGTACATGCAGAACAATGATGTATTAACTCCCACTCTTTAGGGAAAAAGCCATTTGTAATGATGACTGGTTAGAGCTTTTCCCTTAACATACGATCCTCACTCATCTTAATTTCAAGCTCAATTCTGGTATTTACTTATCAGACACCTGCATAATTTCATATAATAAAGGCTTGTGATTTGGTACTCTAGCAGTTATGATTAGTAAGAACAGGACTAATATTTCAAACAAAAGCGTTTATTTTTAGCTACTAGATACAGGTAGGTTCTTCCTCACTGCTGGACTTAGACCAGACTTCAGACATACAAGGTCCTTTGCATCACGAAGCTGTTACCTTTGAATAAGACCACTCATGCACCAAGAAAACTGTCTTTCAGCAGACTTTAAACTGGGGATAAGCAGTCATGGCATAAACAAAAATCAAAATTATGATTTTTTTGCCTTGGCTGCAGCTTTCAATGTTTTGTGTTGTTTTTTTTATGTCAGCTAGGATTCAGGCTCTTGAACTTGCTCCCTTCCCCTTTCAAAACACCTAACTGAAAATTCATGCCTGATGGTCTTAGAAGACTCTATAAACAGGGAAATGCCAGAGGAAAAGGACTGAGCTACATAGCTACACTTGCTAATTAGAAATTAAAGTAGAACTTAGATACTCTCATAGCAGGCACATTTCAATTCAAACACTTGTAAAACACATGAAGTAATATACAGATTGGTGAAACACAGGTCTTTACTGAATCAGAGACAAAGAAGAAACAACAGAGGCTGTTGTTTCAAGAAGTCCACTCAGGAATCTTTACAAAGATGAATGTTCCACTCTATCTACACATGGAAAGAGGGAAAGGTACCTTTTTTTTCCCCTTACATAGTTAACGGGTACAGGAGAGCTGATCATTTGATCTAGTGCCAACCTGCCCATTCCATTCTTCCCCATTTTTGTAGGGGTGGGGAAGGTTATTGTCAACCCTTCTGCAGGCAAGACATCTTCCTAAGTAATCAAGAAGACTTAGGTTAAATGAACATGACATACATACATTAATGCAATGTGAAACATTACATGCTGTGCGACAGATCAGCTGCTGGAGCAATCTTCATGCTGTGTACAGACTGGACAGGTACAGTTAAATCAGGTAAGTTTGTGTGAAAACTCTCATATTTTACAAATGCAGTCCTTTATACACAAAAATCAGTCTTTAATACTTAAACTAATATTTATAGGTAGAAGTGCTGTACTGTGTCAGACCACAGGTCTATCTAGCCCCATAACCTGTATTTCACAGTGGCCCAGTGGATGCTGATCAGCTCTCCTGTATATATATATATATAT
>JAGPOW010002514.1:10627319-10646625 GCA_030014935.1 Caiman crocodilus | reverse complement strand
GAATTTATTAATATTAACAAAGCTGCTTAATGTGAAAAAATAGCCATGCAATTAAAACTGGAAAACTATGCCGTAAATCTGTGGGCAATCTACCAATTACCTGAAGGATTATATTTTACTAATAAGGTCATGCTGCTTTAATGTTCTCAAATGAATTTCAATTCAACTGTCTAGGCTGAAAGTTTTCAGGATACTGGGCATTTCTGCAAATGTTCATGGAATAATGAAATTATTAATTCATAAGAGAACCATTTTTATTTCCTGAAGCAACAACATAAATCACAAAAATGTTCTCTTCCAGAAGTTTTATACAGTTCATTCAGTTTCAAATGCCAAAATGTTACATTGTCAGTGAAGACAGTAAGTGCATTTGACTGATGTTAAATCTGCAAGTGTGCATATTTTATGTACATGCATACACATGTATAAATATATACAAAAAGTTATAGCATCCTTCTATCAGAAAAGAGAAGATAAACTGGAAAGGTTCTACTCCTAGGTCACATATTTTTAATTTCCATAACTGTAAATAGATGTAATTATTTTCTTACTTCTTTGGGTTCAGTACTCCAGCCCTATTCCTGGGCTGTTTGGCAGAGCTCAGAAGACAAGGAAAAAATAGCTTTAAGTCATATTTTATGCTGCCTCAATTCTGAGGTGGAATGACAGTATAGGTTACCTTAGGGCCATGTATTTAGAGGCTTAACTAGAAATTAAGGAGCTTTATCTTTAAAGTTTGCATCTTCAAAACTTTGGGATAAGTTTTTTATAATTGTTTAATTAGAACTCCATGTTGTTTAACATATAGAAAAGGTTAAGTAAAAACAAACCAATAATACTTGGAAAATACATTTATCTTCTGTGTCAACATACACATTATATTTTCTGATCTTTGCAATGTGGGATATAACTTGTTATATAAAAAAGCAGCAGATGTGAATGCATGCCATAAAATCTGCAGCTCCATTATTAAGAAATAACTTCAATAGCTCCGATATGTTAGTTCAGTATGGAATTCTGGGCCCTGACCCCACAAGAAAAGCAACACTGAGAGCCTGCAAGAATTGATGGGGGATCAGTAATGGGATAATTAAGGTTCATTTTAGTAAGAGAAATCAATGTAGTGCTTTTATGCTGTTTTGTTGTGATATGTCCTAAAACTGTGTACTATTACTTCTGACAAAGGAATTATTCGGATTTGATTTGTTTTTCTGGTTTCCTTCTATTAGGATAAACACTGAAATTAAGACTTCTGTATTATTTCCTTCACGCAGCCTACCTCACTGGACACAAATCAGGGGAGTATGTAGCTTTATTATTTGAAAAGCACAGGAACTTCTGTGTAGCTCTATACCACGTTTCCGAGTTTTATGTGGCTCTCTGTTATACAGATCATGTTTAAAAATAATTTTGACTGGTTAACTTTAAAGTCACTTCTGGTCCTTTTAAATTATCAACTGTGGCACCTAAAAATAGTGGCAAAAATCACTAGTCACTTTGAAAATGTAAATCCTGACCTCCAGTACAAGTGCAATATTAATGCTATAATGACTACTGAAAAATGATTATGTACATTTTAAAATCCTAGCACTATCAAAGACAGCATGCTGCCCTCAGAAAATTTAACCAAAAATTTGGCCCTTTCCCCGTTTCATTCGAATACCAATTTACTTCCCCTGCACCTGCAAATCTTTCAGAGAAAGATTCATAACCCTCCTACTAAAGGAAAGGTATTTTCTGGGTCACAAATCACCTGACTTTGCCTTTATCCAGAGCTTTAACTGTCATTACCCTTTCTACTGTAGATGAGCTAACAGGATTATCTTCAAGCTGGTGAAACTAGTTTTCACATTTTTGGAGAGGTTGTTTTTGAGCTCTATGAAGCACTGCCCCAATATGATTTTGTATGCTGCAAACTAAAGAATCATGATACCAAAACCAGATATAATAAAATACTACTTTTTTTTAAAAGTCACTTCATAGTACAACAGCACCAAGTTTCACAGCCCTGAGACACTGTACTTTAGGTTAGAACTAAAGGAAACATAACATCTTCCAGGCTAGTGGAAACATGACATCTAATTGAAATGATATCCTCAAACGGAAAATGGTGAAAGCTGTCTCAAACAGCATATTCCATCAGCCAACTAAAGGAATAGACCATGAAGGGTTAGTTCTGTTGTGAGACATGATGGAAAGGGAGAATGGATACAGAACCATGGCACAAAATTTGTAGTAACAGAAATAAACCAAAACCATCCTACTCACCTGACTGAATAAAGTGCAAGCAGAGTATTTCTAAAGGATAACTCAAGGTAGGATACAAAACCATCATGTCATCACAGGCCTTCTTCAACCTAGCTGTTTCATGAGGAAACTTGAAAGAAAAAGATAGACACAGCTTATTTAGCTATCCATGTGTTACTAAAAAGGAAAAGATTATTTTTCGTGTTACTAAAAAAGAATACAAATAATAGTGGCCTTACTTTTGACAAACACTGAATGAAATCTCTGTACAGAATTTGATGGTCTTCACTGGGAATCATGTCTGCAGAGTTCACTGCATGTTCATATGCAGTCAAAAGCTGTAATAAGAAGTCAGTAAGTGTACTGCAGTATGAATAGGCATGAAATATAATAAATATTGAACATATGAAATTCTTTAATCATTTTTCAGAAGGATATAATGTATACTAAAATAGTTATACTATGAAAAGAGAAAAAAGACATAACAGAGGGTTTCTTTAAACAGTATTCAGATACGCTCAAGTCCAGCTATGCCTTTAGGTGGGTAAGTAGCACTTAGGTGACTGAAGTGAGCTATATAAGTGACATTTAGGACCACTTGCATGGATTTTAGATCCTCTTGCCCCCAAGAAGAAGCATAACTCCATATAAACTGCAAAAAATAAAGGCAGCTAAAAATCTCCTACGTTTTACCTCAAAAGCCTAGTGGATAGGGCATTTAACTAGGGAATAAGAAAACCGGGTTCTAAGCCAGTGATTCTCAACCATGATGCTGTAACATTCTTATAGGTTTGCTGCACATATTAGCACCTACACAATTCACAAGATAAACCCAGAGATTTCAAATAGGAATCTTTAGTGTTAAACATGTTCTGATCTGCTGTGATTTCTCTGACCTATGCAACAGAAGAATTGCTCTAGTATTTTTCTGTAGTCAAAAAACTGACTTAAGGCTAACAGCTGGCATTTTCCGAGGCGTGCCTTGAGTCTAAAAATGTTGAGAACTACTGTCCTATGCCCTACTTTGATCTAAACCTATAGCTCTCACCTCCTAGAAAAGTGCCTGAAACTTCAGGCCATGGGTCAGGCATTGCTAAGAACCTCTTCTACTCTCCTGTTGAAGCTGGGCGAGTGTTTAGCCAAGAGGAGATCTGTAGGCCAGAAAGACCAGAATACCACTTACATGACTAATTTTAATCATTAAGTGCTATTTACCAACTTAAAAGAGAATTGGATTTGAGACATAGTGTTCAAACGGTAGTAAATCTACTGCTAGTCGTTGAAGTACACAGGTGTTAAGCCATGTTAGTTTGAAGTCAGGTAGGATGTAGGGCAGACATCCTGCTTGGAAACTAACTAGTTCAGAGACATGAGCTTTCTCAGACAACAACCTACTTCAACAGATGCTACCTAAAGTACTAAAATAATGTAATAGAGGCACTAGCATAATAGATATGCATACTAAACAAATGTGAAACACTATTTATCATGGAAGCTTTCAGATTTAAAAAAGCATTAAATATTTTTATGCTAGTTGTCATTTTGACTCTCCTAGCTTTTGTGACTTTAAGATGGGACCTCAGCCTTGATCATAGGTACAACTGTTTTTTTCTTTTATATACCTACATACACATACCCTATACACACACATGCGCGCGCGCGCACACACCCTGCTTCCCACACATCTACACAACTGTGTATAGATGTATGTTTAAAATATAACAACATATGGCCACAAGAGACCTCCTTGTAAGTCCTTAACTTCTGTCTTGGAAATAGCCCAAAATCCAAAAAGCATGGATGCTACTACACCTACCTGTGCCAATCCTAATTTTAAGTGGCCTGCTCCCTAATGCAGAATCAAAAATCATGTTACATACATCATATAGTACCTGGGGAGACTTGGGCATCTTAAAATATAATGCAAAAGAATCAGCATATGGAGTAGGGAGTTGCCTACTTTTACTCATAAGCAAATGCTGAGGAAAGAGTTGCATCTTTAATCTTACCTCTCTCCAAGATTTGGGTACCTTATTAAAGCCTGTACTGAGATATTTTACTCCATTTGAGAGTCACAGCTCAGAATCCTGTCCTGGAGGTAGGTGCCTTTTCATAAAATTGCTCAAAAGGCAAAACACTCAGCCAGGAAGTGAGAAATCCAGAATAAGGCCCTCATCTACCTTAATGCACACCATTTACACCTATTACTTTTACCTCCCTGGAACATGCACCATCTAGTACAGTGATGCTCAACCTTTCTGGCTGGCATGCAGGATGGACAGTGCCCTGTTTGTCTGTGGGCTGGATCCAGCTGGTGATCCTGATCCAGCTATGCATGGGGAAGGCACTGTGGCCCAGCTCCATGGGGAGAAATACATGGCCCAACCTCAACCCAGCTACACGGGGAGAACAGGACATGGCTCACACCTGATGCAGCCCTGTGGGGAGAAAGGCATGTTGCTTGGCCCTGATCCTGCCATGTGTGGGAATGGGGCATGGCCCAGCTCTGCAGAGAGAAGGAGGTGTGACCTAGCCCCATTCTAGCCACACAAAGGGGGCATGGCATGAACGACATGTGCCCCTGGCAGTTGGGTGGAGCACGGTGGCCGTGGGAGCACAGCAGCAGTAAGCTGGAGCTCCCGGGGAGAAGTGGCAAGTGCCAACCAGGGGTTGGCAAACACTCACAGATGCTGCTGGCAATGTCCGCAGCGACCCACAGCAATCGTGGACTGTACACAGACATCAGTGGTGGGGTAGCAAGCGGTGACTGCCCACAGTGTCAGTGGCACCTTTTGGTACAGGGTGCACTACCACACTCAGGGGGTGCATGTACACCCTACATGTCGCAACTCCAGTCAGCATGGCAAAGCTCCAGTCTGCAGGGGAAAGGAGGCATGGTCCAGCTTCAATTTGGCTGTGTGGAGGGAACAGAATAAGGCCTGGCTTCATAGGGCTTGGGAGTTTGGCAGCAAAGGAGTGTGGTGGTATTCACTGCCACTGCTCCCCCACTGCCCAATTTCCCAACCTGTGGGGAGGCCTGTGGGCTGCATACTGTGGCTCCATGGGCTGGAGGTGTATTTTAGCCAATGAATGTTTGATACAAAATCTATAAATAGCCTAAAGAGTAGGGACTGAAACTCGCTGCTTTTCTCCAACACAGGATCACTATCCTAACCTAGAGAATCATGCTCCGTCTTGCTGATGCAATGAGTTCTTTTGGCTACTTAAAAGAACGTCAGGAGGCGATGGGAGTAACCCTTTTTCTTTCCCCACCCTCTCCCCAAGCAACTACAGTCCTACTCATTAGGGTACTCTCTCCAAGTAAGAGATGTGGGTTTGAATCTCCCAGAGAACAAAGCAGTTTACCTAGGCCCTCTCCATCCTGGACAAGGCCTGTAACTACTAAGTTATTGTTTAAATGGGGTGAGGTGGAATGGTACCACTACCTTTTGAATTCTGAAAGAAAGCAGGTACCACCACAGCATTTTGTGTGGATCCCAACCTGGCAGGCATGCATGCATGCAGAATCCCTACTGAAGTGATCCCTTCAGGAGTGATGGCAAGGCAATGCTTTTTCTGGAGTCAAAAGTGTTTTAGGTATGAGATACACTCTGAACACCTTCTCAGCCCCGTTAAGACAGAGATCTTTCTAATCATACACAGAAGCAGATTATTAGATACTAGGAGACTTTTAATGTGGGAAACTGGAGGTGGCAACACATTTTAGGTAGCAATTAAGCAAGAGTTTTCGGAATCAGTATTTGGACTGAGGTACCTAAATTCTACTGCAGATATTGGTGTTCTTTTTTGGATCTGGCCCCAAGTGATTATGTGCCAAAGGGGAATATTTTCAAAATTCACTTTTGAGCCCTAGGAACATTACTGAAAGTTAAAAAGCACTTAAGAAATTTCCATTCAAACCTAGCTGTGTAGAGCATAAGTGAGAAACTTTACCAATTGCTGTGTTTCATTATCTTGATTCTGTGTACTCTCTGCCAGTAACTGGATCATCCTCTTCCATAGCTGGTGAAGCTCTGCATTATCTACACCTTCCTCCTGCTTTATCTTAACCAATTTGTGCCATGTCCGAGCTGCCTGTCAATAAGAAATGCACTTTGAAAATCAGAGGCTTTATCTGACCTTTCCAAATTATATTAACACCTTAAAAATGTGAGTAGTTATTGTTTCCTAATTTAAATGGCCAGGAGAGCCAGAAAAAAAATCAGGGCTAGTGAGTTAGTACTATACAATGATGTTTAGTATAGTGAATAGGACAAGGAGCATTTGAACTTCTGAATTAGTGATAGTTTACAGTTTCTAAAATTGACTATTTAACCTTGTATAATAAAATACTACTACAAAAGAAACCCTTCAAGTGTTTCTTGTAAAAAAGTAATTTCTACTTTTACATACAGTGAAAGCAGCATACTAACCATGTACAGTAAGCGAAGTTCTTGCTGGAAGCATACAACAACATGATCATAGAACATATTTGTTAATGCCAGTGAGGAAAAAAATTGCATCCCAAACAATATTTTTTCTAACAGTAAAATGGCTCAACATCTACTTTTGATTGAGAATGAATATCTGAGAGTACTGTTAACACAAGTGGAACAATGCAAGTATTATCCAATCCCAAAGAAACCCCATTTATAAAATGTGAATTTGAACGCTAGAAGGTGGACCACACAAAGGCTTATGAATTTGTTACTAGCATTAAACTACTGAAGTCGAGTCTTGTTGCTCAGTAAATAAAGACTTGTGTTTTTATAGATCAAGACATTTCAGGTTTGATCCCCAATGCTGATGATTGAAGCAGAGGTGTTACATTCCATCTACCTTTCACTGTTTTTAAAGGGTTGAAAACAAGTACACATTCCAAAATTTCCTTTGTCATATTGAGGCTATCCTATAAACATAACTAAAGAATTCTTTAGCCAAAAACTACTTTTCTGAGAGACAGAGACTAGTGTTAATTCTCAGAGCGTCAAAGAAATTAAAATTCTCCAAAGAAACAGAAGTAGGTGAAAAAATTCTCTAGAAAAAGGAAGTACAAGATTATATCTACTAATGCATGAACATAAAGGTACAGAATTAATGCTAATGCACCCTTAATATGGCTATAAAAGCGTGGCTTGCCTCTTTAAGGGCCAGGTGGTCTGGGGGGCCAATTAGGAAGTGGTCAATTTTTCCTATAAAAAGCCTGAGAAAGAGCCTGAGGAGAACTTATAGGGAAAAGAATAGCTTTTCCAAGATGGTCTTAACCAGTGATGATTGCTGATAAAGTACTCTTTGCCCCAATTGAAAGGCAAAGGGTACTGTTCTTGTTTATACACTTTCACCTTATTTCAAGGCAAATCATAAAAACTGTGCCCTTAAAGAAACTTGGGGTTTCTTTCAGCCCTTTCTAGACTGGGATAACAGGTCACCTACTTAAAAGAAGACAAGCAATACACTGTTATGTAGTGGTGAGCATAGTTAAGTAACTAGCTCCTGAGCAAAGGGAAACAAAGCCAACAAGTCTTTGTTGGCTGTGATGCTCCTACGCTACTTGAGAGATGGGGGAGGTAGGGAATGACTTCAGGAGTTGTAGCTCCAGTTTCTGGAGGCAGGCAGACAACAAAAGCAGAGCCTGGAAACTAAACAGGCACAGGTGGATTTGCAGCTGTAAACAGGAATGCTAGAAAAGCAGCAGCAAAAGTTTATGAAGTTCTTGTAGGAAAATGTCAGAATCCACAGATATAGAGAAGGAAGACTCTAAAGACCATGACGACTGACGTCTGGTATGTTTTGTCTGTGGGCAGAAAAAGAGGGGTTGCCATTAGGAAAACTGCTGTGAATGTTGCTCTATGAAGTAGAGCACCAAAAAACTTAAGAGACACTGGGTGGCATTTGCTGTGTTGTGAAAGTGTAGGCAGAGGAAAAAAGGAGTGCATTGCTCTTGTAAGGGATGGACTCTTTGCACAACACTATTCCAAAAAAACTCAGGTTCTCCTACCATGCTAATGAAGAAGTTCCAGGTGAAACTGATATCATTTCTAAAAATGCTTTCTTTGTTAAGGTTTGTCAGTTCAATAGATTCCTCTTTCCACCACCAAATCCGGAGACAGAAGTAAGAGGTTTACAAAGTAGTGTTCTTTACTAAAAAAAAAAAAAAAATCTCTAGAAAGGAGAGAGAAATTGGTGACCAACCTCCAAATGTTTCTTTTCTTGGTGATACAGTTCCACAAGTTTTTTGCATACTTCACACCATTTCTGCTTGTCACTATGAAGACATGAGACATACACACTTCAGTCCATTTTCTAAAAGCAATGTTTCCATTACCAACTTGAAAACTAGTCACAGTCTCACTTTTTAAATGTGAAAATTAACTTGTTTTGGGTATTACTGTTGGCAATAAAATCTGGCAATAGGAATATTCCAATCTGTTACAGGAGTGCACCACCACAACTTTTTGTTGTTTGCCACAAGAAATTGAACAGACATAATAATGATACTTATGCTACTAACTGAGACAGATACTTATTTAACACATTAGGCCAATAGATACAAGCGTGACATGACAACAATGCATGATATTACTAAGTTAGTATTTATTCTATTTTGAAAAGAGTGGTAACTTGCATCTAGTTCTATTTCACATTCTACACAAACCATAGGTGGGGTAAGCCATTGCACTCTATCATGGGAGTTAACATTTAATATATCTTTTGTTATGATGCTGTTAAAGCTGGGCTTTTCCCTATATAATTAGAATTGTATGGTAACAGCATATAATATTGAACTTGAAATTCAAATATTCCTTACCTTTCATAAAGTTCCAAGAGCTTTTGATAGACACTGGCCAAGTCTCCTTTTGCATCAGTTTGGTTAGATTTTTCATACAAATTTGCTAAACCCTAAGTAAAAGTAAAATGGACCTTTTTAGCTTCTACATCTGATGCCCAAAAAAGAAACTGAATGAATGATGGCAGGCTACATGTGTAAATGAATCCCAATACTTTCAGTGGGGTTCAACATAGGTAGGTAAAGGGATCTGCCTGTCCACATAGCACTGCAGATTCAGAACAACATGAAAATGGTAGTTACAAAATAAAAATGCAGCAAGCTTTTTCCTAATTCCATTTCTGAAATTACGAGTAGAGTAGAATACGGACTGAGATGTAAGTTTTTCTATTGTTTTACATTAGCTTATAGACCAATAATAAAACCACGTGAATTGTGAGAAATGGCAGGAAAAGCGTTCAATGTCCCAATATACTACTATTTTCCACTAGTTCAATGAAAGGTCAAATTTAGCTACCCAATGATAACTCAGAGAAAAATGTCAGTCCTTATTAGTTGGTTACTATTCTTTCTCTCTCTTTATAGTTTAAAGAAATATAAATTTTAAGTTTAAAATATACTAACTATTCCCTTTTCTTCTACAGAAAGAACTGGCCTCCAGCCAGAAGTTTCACCTTGCACTCAGAGAGTGCAAGTGCCTGTTATAACAGCTTTATTATAGGATGTTGCATATATAACTTAATGTACATTTCTCTCAAGACTGCACATTACCTATTGTCATGGGAGAACAAGATAGAAATGTACAAACTAGAAAGGCCTGTCAAAGAGCAACTCACATCATCAAGAATTAGCCTTGGGGCAGAGGAAGGTCAAGCAGAGGCACTATGGGTCAAACTTCAAGGGTGGCAAGGCGAAAGGGATCTGATGGTGGGTGTCTACTATAGATCACCCTGTCAAGGGGTTGAGATGGACCAGGATTTCTCAGTACAGCTTATGGAGGCAGTTAGGTCTAAGGATGCCATTGTCATAGGGGACCTAAACTACCCAGATATCTGCTGGGAGAAGCAGTCAGCCAGGTCTGACTGTTTGTGTAGGTTCCTAGCTGAAATACAAGACCTCCACCTTACCCAGGAGGCGCACAGCCCCACTAGGGAAGATGCCTTTCTGGGCCTGGTCTTGGCCACTGGGAATAACCTGGTGAGGGGACTGCAGGTCCTTGACCACCTGAGTGACAGTGATCATCACCTGCTGGAATTCACCATCCAGTGCAGCTTAGGAGATTAGTGGGGGAGGCACTGAGGGCCCAAAAGGTAGAGGAGATGGGAATCCAGGAAGGATGGTCATACCTTAAGGGGACAATCCTTCAGGCTTAGAGTATGACAATCCCTGAGAGAAAGAGGCGGGTAAGAGTGCTCTGAAACCCTCACGGCTCAAAGGCATTCGAGGAGTATGAGGAATACTCCTCCTTGGCCCGCAAACATAGGATAGCCATTAGGAAAGCCAAGGCAGGGGTAGAGCTCAGGCAGGTGCTAGCGACCAGAATTAAGGACAACAAAAAGTCCTTCTTCAAATACACTGGGAGTAAGAAGCAGGCACTGGGTAATGTAGGGCCCCTGTTAGTCTCAAATGGTAATCTTGTGGCTACACTAGACAAGAAAGCCAAAATCTTTAACAAGTTCTTTGCCTCTGTTTTCTTGGACAGGGAACAAGACAGCTCTCCCACCACAGGTAGGGGCAATCTTGAGGATAGCACTGCCAGGCCTCAGATCTGCCCAGAAGTAGTTAGGGATCTTCTGGAAGGGCTAGATGTTTTCAAATTTGAGGACCCTGATGCCCTCCACCCACAGGTGTTGAGGGAGCTGGCGGGGGTCACTGCTGTGCCCCTGGCCCAGCTGTATGAGCAATCGTGGTCCACAGGCCAAGTGCCCGGAGACTGGAAACTAGCTAATGTGGTCCCCATCTATAAGAAAGGGAGGAAGGAGGACCTGGGAAACTATAGGCCCATAAGCCTCACATTGGTCTTGGGGAAAATCTTTGAAAAAATCATTAAGGTGCACATCTGTGAGGGGCCAGCAGGGGAGATCATGGCCAGGGGAAATCAAGCTGGGTTCATCAAAGGCAGGTCCTGCCAGACCAACCAGATGGCCTTTTATGACCAGGTAACTAAATCCCTGGATGATGATATCACTGTGGATGTAGTCTTTCTGGACTTTAAGAAAGCCTTTGACGCTCTCTCTCACCCCATTCTCATTAATAAACTGAGCGATTGTGGCATTGATCAAATTGGCCTACATAGTTTGATGGGTCAAAAATTGGTTGATGGAGCGCACCCAAAGAGTGGTGGTGCATGGGTCGTACTCGACCTGGCGAGATATGAACAGTGGGGTCCCCCAGGGCTTGGTCCTGGGGCCTACACTGTTCAACATCTTCATCAGCGACTTGGACAAGGGGGTGGAAAACACGTTGTTTAAGTTTGCCAATGACACCAAGATGTGGGGAGAGGTAGGCATGCTTGAAGGAAGAGAGAGGCTGCAATTAGACTTAGACAGATTACAAAAGTGGGTGGATCTTCAATGTAGATAAATGCAGGGTGCTGCACCAGGGGAGGAATCCACAGCATACATACAAGCTGGGGAGCACCCCCCTTGTGAGCACAGAGACAGAAAAGGATCTTGGAGTCCTTACTGACTCCAAGATGAACATGAGCCACCAATGCTAGACCACAGCCAGCAAAGCCAACTACACCTTGTCATGCATTCAAAGATGCATCTCAAGCCAGTCCAGAGAGGTGATACTCCTCCTCTACGCGACACTGGTCAGGCCGACTGGAGTACCACGCTCAGTTCTGGGCACCGCACTTTGAGAAGGATGTGGCCTGCCTTGAGAGGGTTAAGAGGAGGGCCACCCGCTGGGTTGGAGGGCAAAAGGGCAGGCCCTATGAGGAAAGGCTGAGGGACCTGAAACTGTTCAGCCTCAGCAAGCGGAGGCTGAGGGGGGATTTGGTGGCTGCCTATAAACTCATTAGGGGAGATCAGCAGCAAATAGGAAAAGCCCTATTCTCCCCAGCAGCACCTAGGGTGATGAGGAACAATGGCCAAAAGCTGCTAGAGAATAGGTTCAGGTTAGAGATTAGGAGGCACTATTTCACTGTCAGGGTAACTAGGATCTGGAACCAACCTCCTAGGGAAGTGGTCCTCACTCCTACCTTGGGTAAATTAAAAAAGAGGTTGGATGAACACCTGTCTGGGGTCATGTGATCCCAGCATCTGCTCCAACCAGTGGCAGGGGGTTAGACTAGATGATCTATTCAGGTCCCTTCTGCCCCTAACTACTATGAAACGGGACCGGATGAGATTGGAAGGTAATGTTATTTTACAACTGTGTTTTATTTGATGCTTTGGCTCCTAAGGAAAAGTTTTTGTGTTGCAAGGAAAAAACCACAGAAAGCTCATGAGTGAATAGGAATTTTTTTTCTGTTTAACTGGTTTACTTTTGTGAAAGTGTGAAATATATTTGATCATTTATCAGGAGACACTTGAATATACTTAAACATACTGCAGCCAAATCTGTTCTTGAATTTATTTGTAGACACTTAGTCAGAGTACAGCAATCAAACTTAAGGAGCAAAATCTGGGATATAATCCCAGACATTCTACACATAGCTATCAGCAGTCCTGAAAGTGACCACTGTTAGAAGGGTTTTGGCACTGTGTGACTATATGCATTTTGGTATTTCCAGAATCAATTTTTAAATTTGGGACAAAAATCCAGTTGCAGGAAATCCTTGAAAATGAAGGCCTGAAATTTAAAGCTGGCTAACCATCCCAGATAATCTAGGACAACCCAAACCAGATTCTTAGCTGGTATACTGATGTTACAGTTTCATTGTCTTCAACAACTTTATGACAATTCTTAACACCCAAAGACTGCTCACACAAGACACTCTCACTGTAACCCTGTCTTATTCCAGTATGACGTACATAGGTAGTTATTTGATGGGTAAAAATTAAATAAAACTGGTGAGATACAAACCTGCCATGCCAGTAACTGGCCTGGTTCAAGTTCAGTAGCTTTCCTGTATGCCCCTTGGGCCTGATCAGGCTGTTCTAACTCTGCAGCTGCCAGGCCAATAAACACCCAGGCATTGTAGTTCTTTTTTTCTTGTTTCAGCACTGCCTACAAATATAAAACATTGTGTGAAACTAAGCATACTAAAATGTCTTCCACAACAAATTTGAGTTATCCACTTTTTTTGTAGAGAAGAGCTCCTGATCATTCCAGTCCAGTGCAGAAGGGATAGAGTTCTTCATTTATATTTTATATACAGATAAAAATGAGATCTGTCCAACAGCACTGCTACAGTGGTAATACAAGTGAGGACACTTATCAAAATGTATAACTGTTAGCTTTTCTGCTCATGAATGCTATGTACCTGAAGTGATCTGATACCAGAACTAGTCACTCCAGTCTACAGATAAATAGACTTTTGTCACTGACTTTTTTTAGTATAAATTTAATCTGTTCCAGGATTAAGTATCTGCAAAAAGAAAACTGCTCACTTGGTCTAAACAAACTAAAACTTCCAACTAATGGAGTCAATGCCAGACTTGACGAGCCCATTTTACAAAATAGCAATAAGAGCTAGTATTTGACTTATCATCGTAACAGAGACTCACTATTCCTATTGTCCTATTTCCTTTTCATGAAGGAAAGGAAGGAGGATCAACCCACAAGGACTTCATCTGAAATCCTACAAAGAACTTACTGTGACTGGTGTTAGGATATAGGTTAGACCACAAATCAGCCCTCTATCCTCCCCAGCTGCCATTCTGATCTTGTTCCCCAGCCTGATCTACTGTTCTGCTTCCTGCCCCATCTGTTGCTCTGCTTTCTTCTCTAACGGCTGCTGTGCTACTTGTTCCCTCCCTGTTCTGTGCGTCACACACAGGCTGCCTGGTGCCATCTGTGGTACATGTGCCAAGTGTTGGACCATGGGTTACACCAGGGGTGTCAAACCCATCTGGGCTGACAGAGCCAGTCAGTGGACTGGATCCAGCCCATATTCTTCTTCCCCTCCCCTAGTAGACTTGATCTGGCAGCTGCAACAGCTGGTTTGGGACCTACACTGCATTCAGCACAGATCCCAGAGTCTGGAACAGGTGGCAGCTGTGCTGCATATGGAACCCATTCTGGGACACGTGTTGCACATGCCTGACCTGGCAGATCTGGGACTGCACTGCATACAGTGCCTACTCCAGCTAGTCCAGAACCTCCATGGCATGCAGCATGTATCCTGGACCAGACAAAGCAGGTGCTGTGTATCGTGCATGCAGTGGAACAGGTGCAGTCCAGCTAGGGTGGCCACCACATACAGCACAGCCAGACTGTACCCCACACAGCACCCATTTCAGCTGCTCCAGGATCTGCACTGCAGGCACCACAGGTCCAAGACTGACTGAAGCAGCCACTGGATCAGGTATGCTGGGGTGGGGGGAGTTAAGGGAGAAGGTCTGTAGGCCTGATGTGTGACACATCATGCCCTGTGTGGGTCTGATCAGATTCAGCAGCGCTACTGTGCTAGATGGCATGCCTGTGCAAGCCAGTTTCAGCCCACAGACTATATGTTTGATGCCCATCTACATGAGGATGCTTAAGAAAATTAAGACGTTCTACTGTCACTTTACTTCTGAAGGACAGAAGCTAACTTGGGTTTTAACTTACATTAAATGACTTTATACCTTTTGTGGATTCAGCTTAATTTTCCTAAACTGTATACTGTATTACTGTATAGGCTAGCCCTTAATGCATACTCTACACTTTCTGCAGCAGCATGCAAACCTGACAGAAGGACATAAGTTGCAGTTTTTATATTTGCATAATTTTTTTTTTTGATCCTTCTAGTACGTGCTCTTAATAAAATATTCCTTCATAAAATAAATTATTTTATAAGTATTAAATGTGCATGGCAAACATTGTAATATTATAAAAACCTTAGTCTGTCTGTCCGTAACACTCTATATGCACTCTGACTGGCTGTCTTGGTAGCCAATCAGAGTGTTCTGCACAGACAGAGACAGACGGTGGAGCCTTGCCATGACAGCAGGGACTGAGGGCATGGGGACAGTAGTGCTGGCCTTCCCCCCAGCGCTGCTCCTTGGAGACAGAGAGGGAAGGCAGGGCAGGGACCAGAGCGCTGCCATGATGGAGGGGATGGAGCTGGGGGCCGGGGGGAAGGCCAGCACTGCTGGTCTTGCTCCTTCAGCCCTGCTCCTTGGAGGTGGTGGCGGTGTGGGGTGCTGGCAGCACAGTGCTGGCCTCACCCCCCCACACACGCAGCCATGACAGTGGCCCCAAGGGGCCAAAAGTGGGGCCCCTCCCCAACAACAGCCAGCAATGCAGCATGTATGATTTGCAAGGTCTTTATATACAGGGACCTACCAAATTCATGATGTCACGGATTCTGCAAAATCCAGCACTGCATGTGAAATCTGCGGGGTGGTGGGGAAATTTATGGCAGGGTTTTGGGGAGCATCTATTCACCAAGGCCCCCAAGGGGAGAACAAGAAATAATGGGCACAAACTGATTGAAGATTGCTTCAGGCTAGATACAAGGAAAAATTTCTTTACAAGTTGAGTGCCAAATGTTTGAGACAGGCTCCCCACAGAGATGGTAGAGTCATCCACCCTGGCAATCGTCAAAAAACTTCTTGATGCCCATCTTGCTGAAGTCATCTGATCCCAGCAGTTTTTCCTGTCCAAGTACAGGTGGGGCTGGACTCAATGATCTGTAAAATCCCTTCTAGCCCCTAACAAACATGAAACTATGAAAAGAAAATGCTGGCTCCTCACAGGGAGCCAGCGGTCCTCAGTGCACTGTGGCAGCCTGGTGGGGCATAGAGCGGGGGCTGCCAACTTGAAGGGTTTGTGGGCAAAATAACAGCTGCTCTTGGCCCTCACTGCTGACTGGCAGTTAGGGACACTTGTCATTTGGCCCTGCCTCTCCACCAATTGGTAGAGGGGTGGGTCTGCATAACAAGCAGCCCTTGTAGCCAACCAATGGTGAGGGGCAGGGCCCCTGCGACCCCCCTCAGCCAAAAACACAGCAGGGGCCCACTGTACTCTACCCACAAAATGGCTTCCCAGACCCAAATTCTGCCCCTGAAATCAGGCAAGCAAGCCCCTGCAATTTAGGCAGGTCCATGACGGTGGTACAAGGCCCAGGCCAGGGGCAATTCTTGAAGAGAATGACTTCTCTTCAGCTTGGACAGTTCAGCTGCTTTTTTTCAGAAAATACTGATGTCAAACACCATAAACACTGAGAGCCTGGCATTTCTGAGTTCAGATTGCATTAATAAAAACAATTTTCCCCCTTGTGTACAAAGCTCCCTGTGCATTTGCACTTCTGCGGTTACTCAGGGCATGAAAACAGGGACATCTGGAGTGTCACAAGGGGAACACTTCAAGCCAATGGCAGCTACTGCGTTCCAAGTGCACAAGTTGGGAATGACACTAGTGTAGCAAAAACCACTGCGACTTCATCCAAGCTTAAAGCTGATGCTACTTTTTGTACGGTGTCAGTCGCAGTTTCACTGCACTGAACAACAGGAACATAAGAGCCACTGACTTTTTGTAACCTCAAAGTGGGGACAGAGAAGAGACTGTCTCTCCATACTGTCAGGCTATGACAGACATAGCATTTAAACTATTTTAAATAAAAAAGGGAGATCAACCTATTGTTCAGGAACAGCAGTTACTTCTTCTTACTGGACAGCTACTTGGCCTTTGCACTGAGCGCAGTGAGCTGCACGGCTGTACCTTAACGCAGGGCTCAAGTTAGGAGGGTTTTGCTCTGCTTGTACCAGTCCAGCTGCTGATGGGTGTCACTTACCTCACAACATCTCGCACCAGGACAGCAGCAACAGTGCTGAGGTCCCAGGACAACCCCAGTCGCGCTGCGTGGCACTGCTGGGGGGAACAAAACCGTTACAGAAAAGATCCATCTAGAACATGGACCTGAGTTTCCCTTCCCGCCTGCTTCCCCTACAGTCATGGGTTTTAGCAAACAGGGTTTTGGCTTAATCACTCCTTTCTCCTCAGGCTCAGAGGCGAGGCTTCCCCTGCCACTACCTGCGAGCACAAACGTACCAGACGCTTCGGGCGGGGGGCGATGGTGTGCATCTTGGTGCTGCCTATGACCCGGGGCAGAGAGTCGGTCAGACTCGCTTCCCCCGGCCATCCTCCCCTCAGCAGCCCAAAGACCGAGGCCTGCCCGGGCGGCCAGCATCTCCCCACGAGCAGCCCCAACTACCAGCTCACGCACCTCTCCTACTTTACCTCCCTCCGCCGCTGCCTCGCTCCCGGCCTGGCAGCAGTGCGCAGCCGCACTGACGCGTCCCGCTCCTGCCACGTGACAACAGCCGAAGTGCTCCGGGGGCCACAATCTTGATGTCACTAGAGCCTGCGGCCTGCAGCGATTCGCCCCATCCCTCGGCCGCGAGGCATGGCGGGAGCTGTAGTTCTCCCGGCGGCGGAGCACTTCGGGAGCTGCAGTTGTTTGCCCGCTGGGAGCTGTAGTCTGCAGGGGGGTAGGACGCTCTTGCGTGACGTGGTCCCATCCCCCATCTCCTCCGCTCTGATCTGAGTATGGGCGCGATGCGCGGGCCGGTGCGGACGCTGTTCCTTCTCGCCGCCGCGGCCGCCTGGGCTGGGGCTGGGCTGGGGGTGCGGACGCGGCCTGTGGGCCGCAGGGACCCCCGCGCCGGGGCCGTCCGGGGGCCTCACAACGTCGTCATGGTGACGAGCGACTCCTTCGTAAGTGCGGGGAGCATCGGGCCCAGCTGTCGGGGCTGCAGCTCCCCGCACGTCCCGGCCTCCTCCTCCCTCTCCCGCTCCCCGCTGCACGCACCGAGGGTCCGGGCTTAGGGGGCGCCCCGGGCAGCTCGAGCTGCCTCCCCTCCTCCCCTGGCTGCAGTGGCTAGCAGTGGCGGGGGCTTCGCTTCGCGAATGGCCGAGCCGGGCGCGGGGGTTGAGCGCCTGCAGCCGTGCTATGCACGCCGCACGCGCACACGGGGCTGGACTGGGTTGGCCTCGGACACAGCGGCTTGCTACTGCCTTTCGTGTCTTTCTTTTTTTCGTGTAGCGGCTGGCATTAATGGTGGGCGCCTGACGCCTGCCTGGCTTGTGCTGCCAGGCAGTTGCTTCAGTTGTACTAGTCAGCGAGAAGCTGGGCTGGAAGGGACCTGCCGAGGTGATCTAATCAACCCCTGGCTGAGGCAGGGTCCCTCAGAAAGGCACCCAAGGTACTGCTGCCAGTCCATCCCTCCACCTGCCTGAGGCCTGTTGCTCTCTGTCTCTTTGTACTTCTTGTTTCAGTGCCAGTGTTGGTACTTTATAGCTCTCCTCCGTAGATTCTTTCCTGTGAAGTGTGATAGGTCCTGGTGACACCTTTTTAGCCCAGGCCCTCACCTGGATCTGCTCGCCCTATACAGCGTTGCTGCAGGGATAACGTTTGTAACCGGTTCTTTTGATCGCATCAGGACCTTGCTTTGGATTCTGTCCCTGACTCCCCTTCCTCTGCTGCATCAAACGCCAGCTGCTTGCGTGCAGCCTGTCCTTCGCAGCCTGTCACATGGCAGCTGTCAGCTCTTGAGCTTGACCTTCTGCTTCTGAGCTGTTCCTGATGCTAGCTTTACCAACTCATTGACAGTTTTCAAACTTTTCAAACAGTCACATATCTGCTTTCTCCCAAGGCTGCTTTTCACCCTTGTGGGGAGCAGGGGGGGATGACACACACCTCCGCCACCACAGCAGAGCTAACATGTTCTCTGTTAAATCCTCTCTTAAAATTCTCTACTGCTGTGCTTGTGGCTACGGAAGTTAACACTTTCAAGCGGATCAGCATGGTCTCATTGTTTCTTTGCGTCCCTTTTGTTTACCATATCCATCTGTTATTTCCTGCCTTGTATTGAGATTGTACACTCTTTGGAACCAATAGCCACTTTGTATCTATATAGTGTCTAGTAGAATGGAGTCTTGCTCCAGGACTAGTGCTCCTAGGTACAGTACTATGATAAAACAAATACTGCTAATAAATTCTTAGGCTTTGGTTCTATTTGTTCTCTAATTTCCTCCTAGGGGACTGTAGTAATCTGCTGCAGAGTTACTCCAGTATAGTTCAGATCAGTATTTGGCCCCATGTATTTGAAAGGCTTTACAGCATGTCACAAATACTGAATGCACATGAAGCAAAGGAAGATTTTCTTTCTTGAAACT
>JAGPOW010002514.1:10609690-10625845 GCA_030014935.1 Caiman crocodilus | reverse complement strand
TGGCTTAAGCAATTTTTTAACCTTGACCTCAATAGGAAATGGTTTTTGCTGTGTGCACAATTTAAATAATAGCCCTGTTAGTTTTGAATGTATTAAGTTTATGATGGGGTAGGCAAAAAAGTCAAACCGCTCATTGAAACAGTCTCATTTTAAATAGATTGTTTTGTGTGGGTCTTGTGTGGCTTAGGGGTTTGCATTTTGATCTCCTGGCCAAAAGGTTGAGCGCCCAAGGTTGGGTGTAGACCCAGAGGCTCAGCTGGGAAGTGGGTCCCCTGGTAAGCATGAAGAAAACATTTGACAGAACAAGGAGCAACAGTCTTAAGTTGCAGTACAGGAAGTTTAGGTTAGATATTAGGAAGAATTTTCTCACTAAGAGGGTAGTCAAACACTGGAACACGTTACCCAGAGAGGTGGTGGAAGCTTCATCCTTGGAGGTTTTCAAGACCTGAATAGACAATGCTTTGGCTGGGATGATATAGTTGGGGCTGGTCCTTCTTTGGGCAGGGGGCTGGACTAGATGTGACCTCCTGAGGTCCCTTCCAACCCTAACTTCTATGATTCTATGAAGTTAGGTGAAAAACTTTATAATGAGAGCCAGTGCACCATGATTTAATCTCGTGTTCTACAAACATAGGCTTCAAGTATACTTGAGTAACTTTACTCTTGTGAGTTAAGTGGAACTCTTTGTATTCCTCAGGTTACTTTCATGTGGTTGTGAAAGTATAGGTTTACAATTGTGGAGTAAAGTGCAGTCCTTTCGTCTAAGAGTTCAAGGTCTAATTTAAGGCATGATGAATCAAGAGAGCCTAGCAACTAAAGGGAAAGAGAAGAGCAGTAGTAAAAGGAGAGTGTGGTTACCTAGACTACATATGTGAACAATTAGCTGGTTTTAAGTTGCTTATAGTTGAAGGAAAGGTTGTTTTAAAAATATAGCAAGTGTTAATGATAAAAACATCAGTTGGACAAACTGGCAAATCGAAGGGCTCTTGAAACCTTTCAAAAGTGTATTGGAGGCCACTGCATCTTAGACTGCCAGTTGGAAAGCATTTTACTTTGACTGGGAGTAGGGAATGAGTAGTGGATGAGAGGAAGATGCACACAAGCAAGATTAAGCACATGTCAGTAATAGGCCAAAAAAGCTAACCTCTCATTCTTGTGTGTGTTTTTTCCCCTTTTATGCTGCAGCAATAGTGAAGGAATAAAATCAGCCTATGACTTTACAATATATCTTTATGCCTAGGTTATGGCACACAGTGCTATTGAATTTGAGTTACATCACCTGAAAGGAAAAGCATGTTCAAAATACCACTAAATTTGATATGCAAATCTTTCTTACTGGTAGCTGGCTTATCCATAATGGAGGAAATATAAATAGCTAATTCAGTCCCGAGGAAAAACCTTTTACTAAGGAATTTTTAAGGATAGTTAACTAGATTAAAAGTTTAACTTGGCCTTTGACATAACTAGCAAAGGATCCTAGGAGTTTGGTTTACAACAGAGTACTATCAAGACCTTATTCTAGTAAGCTTGCAAGCCACTGTAAATATATCTAAAATAGCATAGGCAAACCATATCATGGTAGGTCATAGGAGAAGAAGCAATCTCTGTGATAATCAGAGCCTAGAGCAGTGGTTCTCAAACTTTTAAGGCTCAAGGTACCTGTTGATAAGATTTATGGCATCCCTCAGAAAATACTGGCTCTAGTTTCCACTCATTTTTTTACTACAGAAAAATAATAGAGAAATTTTTCTGTTGCAAAGAACTCAGACCACAACAGGTCAAACTGTTTTTAAAACTGTTTATTCCTATTTGAAATCTCTGGATTTTTCATGTGAATCAGATTTGCACACCTAACATTGCATGGCACCCCATGGTACCATTGACAGGATCCCAAGACACCCCAGGGTGCCACAGAACCCTGGTTGAGAACCACTAGCTTAGACTGTTGATATCAAGATCTTAACTGAATCTGAGGGTGGAAAGAGAGTTATTTTAGCATTTGGAGCTTCAGTTTTTCTCATTTTCTTTTATTTGATGGGTGGTCTAGCCCAGGAGTGTCAAATGCACTGGGCATCACAGGCCAGATCCAGACTGTAGGTCAGATTATCTGTAAGCAGTGGCAACTGCTGGGGCTGGTGTTTTGGCACAGCTTTGGATCCCAGGGGGTTAATGCTCCTGCCACTTGCTGTCTTTTCCTCTCTCCTTGATTTCAGTTGCCAGAGGCAAGTAAAATCCCCAGTTTTGGCCTGAGTAACAGTGTAGTGTTGGGGAGCCTAGTAGCTTCAGTTCCTGAGCTGCAGCAAAGCAGCTGAAATTTTAACACTGCTGCAGTAGGGGCTCCAGCAGTTGCAGCAACAAAAGTCCTGCAGGATGAATTTGGCCTGTGGAAGTAGAACCTCAAGAAGACCTGTGGGCTGGATGACCTACTGCTGCAGTAGGCAATATCTGACCTCTGAGCTGTATATTTGACACGCTTGGTCTAGTTCATGTTGGAGCAACTGGAGTTTCCTTACAGCTTTTACTTTCATCCTGGGTTATGGAAAGCAGCATCCCAGTAGTCAAGCTTGGAGGAGAGGAATCTTCAGATCCCAGCAGTTGGGTCTCTATTACCTCATTCAGACCACTCAAGAATGGTGAATACCCCAGAATAATCATCATCTTGACTCCTGGAGGGAAGACTGTCAATTATTAAAGGCAATTTGAATTCCTAAACAACTAAGCATGTTACTTACTCAGGTTTAGTTGCTGTCAATGTTCTTCTTCCAAGTACTTGTCTCATTCAGGTAAAGGGCAAGTTAGATGATAATGTTAGATGATAATGTAGATGATAATCTTGCATTCAATTGAAACACCTGTAGAGCTAGTCTTGGTTTCAGGCTGCAGAGTCATGAAGTCAAATTAATTGCACATTCTGTGCTAATGAATAAAAACATACCATGTATAAGATGAGGAAAAATATTAACTATGCAGTTCTTCCAAGGCAAGAGCCTTAAGGTGTGATCCCTTGTCATAATTCTCTGGGATCAGCCTGGGAAGAACTGAGGCCAGTTCACCCCAACCACCAAGTACCATGCGGCTCAGCCATTCCTTGTTACCATTCACATGATTTTGACAGTTTATATGCTCATGAGTAGGAGAGATTCTTTGCCAATGTAGCAATGTCCCATACCACTTCCTAATTTGAAACCTTTCTTGAGATGAAGATGATTGCAAATTTGGGAGAAATACTTCAGAGGCTGCTGGAGATGGCTCTTCAGTCAGCCTGTCCAAGTGAAAGACTAGACACAGGTAGTTGTTGAAATCATGTATCGGAGGTTTTCAGAATAAATTGTGAAAGGGGCTTTTAAGTGCAAGATTTCATAGAATCATAAGAGAAGTAGGACTGGAAAGGACCATCTACCCCCACTCCCCCATCTGAGGCAGGATAATCCCTATCCAAACCATCCTAAATAATCCATAATCTAAACTTTACATAAGACTCCAGTCAGCCCTGACACAACACAGACATAATACTGTGGGCCTGCTACGGGTAAAGCAGGGGAATTTTGACAACCATCATCCTGCTTCTATAAAAGTTTGTCAATACATGCTCAAGAGATCTCAAGTGGAGAGCCATATCCCCTGCTACAGACGAGGATGAAAATTTACACAGTCTGTACCAATCTGACTGTGGGGTAGAATTCCTTCCTGACCCCAAATATGAGATTGGCTTGATTCTGGGCAGAGAGACAATACCCTCTGACAAGCCAGGAACCTCTAGCTTTGGTTCCAACGGGAATACTGGCACACCCTATTCAAATTCCTAGCCTTGGCTGTAGCCAGCACCCAATGGCTCTGGGGAGGCTTAAAAACACCCTGACACGTAGCAGAAAGGGGCGGGGTAGGGGCTACCAGCAAAGCCCAGAGGCATGGGAAATACCCATGGCTGATCATAGGCTTAGCTATGCCTAATTCATTTCTCACCAGTGGCTGTTCAACTTCTTTTTAAACACCTCCAGCGATGGAGAGTCCACAACTTCCTTAGATAATTTGTTCCATTGCCTCAGTTTCTTTTCCTGATATCCAATCTAAACTTACTTTGCTTGCAGCTTGAGGTCACTGGTTCATGGTCTTCTCTCTGCAGCAATAGAGAAAAGATGCTTTCCCTTTCTTTTATGGTAGCTCTTCAAGTATTTGAAGACTGTTATCATGTCTGCTCTTAAATGCCTCTTCCGTGAGATGAATATATCTAGCTCCTTCAGCCTCTCTTTGTATTACTTGTGTTTTAAGCCCTTTGTCTTTGTTGCCTATCTCTGGACTCTCTCTAACTTCTCCAAATCTTTTTTAAAATGTGGAGCCCAGAACTGTAAAAAAACATTTCAGATGAGGCCTACCCAGTGCCAAGTAGAGAAGCACTATTACTTCCAGTGTCTTTCACCCAATGCTTCTATTAATCAGTTTGATGACTGTATAAGTGCAGATTTTTATCCTGCTGTGGTTGCAATGAGGATTTCATTATTTATCTAATCTACAAGATAAGAATTATATATATTTCTTGGACATCCAAAATATGTTTGATATTTGTTTCATTACATCCAGAATAGTAAATTTGCCTTATTCTGTAGCTTTGTCTCATCATCTTAAGATCTGTGATTCTAATAACTAAAGAAAATGTTGTTATTTATTTTAATATTTAAACTCATCTCTTTGACTGCAGGATGGAAGGCTGACGTTTTATCCAGGCAATCTCACTGTGAGTTTGCCTTTTGTAAATCTCATGAAAAAACATGGTACACTCTTTCTCAATGCTTATACCAATTCTCCAATTTGTTGTCCCTCCCGGGCAGGTAAGACCATATTAAAATCCTATTAAATACAATAAGTACCTATGTGGAATAAATTTAAATATGCATTTTGTTTGGGCAAACCTCAGAAGGTTTGATTAGGTTAAGCCCCACATTTTTAGTGCATATATGAATTTTGCCTCGTCTTTTGAAGATTTATCCATTTCTCTTTCTCACTTTTCTGCCTCAGACCTGATGAAGAATGTCTTGCTTTTGAAAGCTTGTCTAACTCTATTCCAACTATGTAGTCGGTCCAATAAAAGATATCAACCAAAGAAATCTCTGTCTCATGCTGTTTCTTCTAACCTGCACTCCTCCATACTTCTACCTAGGCAAATGCATTCCTGGTGACCTTGCATACACCATGATTCAGAAGGATCAATGGTTGCTACTACTATTACTATTCCTGAGCTTGCAAATCTCGTTCAGAGTTAAGTACATCTGAGGATATTTAAGAATACAATGGCCCTGGCAATTCGCTGTTGTGACAGCCTTTTGGGCTGAAATAGACAAATGCAATCAATGCTTCATGTGTTCTCTAAAATAGAGGTGGCAAACCTATGGCATATGTGCCATAAGAGGCATGGGCAGCCTCTGTGTGTGGCACATGGCAGATGGGAATGGAATAGGCAGCACAGTAACATATAGGGTAGGAAGCAGAAAGCAGAGGAGCTGACTGGAGGGAGAAGAGGATTAGAGTGATACTTGGGCAGGGTGTGGGCCTAAAAGGTTGGTTCTACTGATCTAAGAACATATCCTGTAGTATACAGCATTTGATAGAAAATAATGCTTCTAAATCAAAACCCTGATTCCAATACATTTTTAGCCATTATGGTTGTAAATAAAACTTTCCAGCTATGAACTAAGTGTAACTTGTTCAGTGACCTCTTGCTAAATCTTCAGAGGAGTGGTGTAATGGAGCCTATGGCTCCTGATACTCATAGAGGGAACAACAAGGGCAAACAGTGCCCTGGCAGACGAAGAGGGGACTAGCTGTAAAGAGATAGGCAGCCAGAGCCCAGGAATGGAGAGCACCTATTGTGCTAGTTGTACAGCAATAGTAGAGTAATCAGTGTTAGCAGCAAGAAGCCTACTGCAGTGCTAGCAGATTCCTGGTACTAGTCTTGTATATGAGACACAGCAAGGCTACAATTGCTAGGTTTGCTACTATAGGCTACCCTGAAAGCCAGTAAGCAAACCTAGTTAGAAGATGCCTGTAGACACCCTTGGAAGTCATGTGACCAGAAAGGAGCAGGGCTTTGGTGGGATATAAGTCAGGGCCAGAACCTGAGAAGTCAGGCTGTCCCTTGAGGCTGAAGAGGGAGCTCTGCAGTAAGATGTCTGCTGATGAGAGACTGATTGAGATCCTGCTATCCCTAAGAGATATCAGTGAGAATCTGAGGGCTGGCAGGGGATTAGATTCAATATGGATGGGGATTTCAGAAGATAGCCAGCGTGCTTAGAGAATTAAGTTATAACTAGTGCACTTATATTTTGGTTTGAATTTTAACCAGTAGACTGGGTTTGGGACTGTATGGGAGGTCAGGAGATCTTAGTAGTGCCAGCAAGGGACAGGAGGCTTGAGTCTGCCAGGGGGCCAGGGCAAGCTGTAGTACAGTGTCTGTGGAGGGCAGAGCCAGGGCCAGGGTCTCACAGCAGCGGGGATGGGACCAGAGAGAGACCCTGGTGCCCAGAGAGGGCCAGAGAGTGGGGCCTAGGGCCCACTGAACTGTTTGATTGTTACACCTGCAAGGCATGTGCATGGCTACAGGGTAAATTGGAGGCTGTGATTAGCACATAAGGCAATGGGTGCTCTTCAGGAGCACGTGCAGGCCAAGAGGGCCCACCAGAGAAAGAATGCTTGAGAACAGTGGGGTCTGAAAGGGATTCATGGGCAAGAGGATAGGCTAACAGCTTGCCAAAAGCAGCCTCCATGTCCAGGTTTATTAATAAAAACCAAGTCGTGGAAGATGAGAGCAAAGGGAGGGTACCTTAGAGAGATTGGTGCAGGAGCCAAGTTGCCACCATGGGGCATGATGGCCACCTTTGGGGCACTGGACCTGTTACAGATAGAAACGGTAACCGTAAAGGTGCCTGCTGCATTCATA
Organism: Caiman crocodilus; assembly: GCA_030014935.1. NCBI lineage: Eukaryota > Metazoa > Chordata > Crocodylia > Alligatoridae > Caiman > Caiman crocodilus. The sequence goes on along the minus strand of JAGPOW010002514.1, from coordinate 10,618,914 downwards.
TCAGTAATGTTTTAATTCTGAAAATGAATGCAGTAAGGACTGCTTCTAGTGAAGCATTCATGCATATTGTCAAGGCTACAGAATGAAGTACTTCTGAGACCTCTTTAGTCTCTCTTGAATGCACCTCTGATATGACAAGCCTGATTTCCATTCTGTGTGGATCTCTGGACTGCAGCATCTCCTCCTTTCTATTCATTAACAACATAAGCTCAATCAGGTTTAGACATCTGTAAGAATTTCCTTTTGGGAGCTTATGGTATTAAGTGTTTATAGTGACACAGGCAGTGTCTTTCAAACAACGCATTATTTATTCATACTTCAGAGAGATACCGTATTCAGAGAAATTGATTAAAAATTTACTTTATGTTGTGATGCATAGCTCAGGGAGAGCCAGCCTATGCTTATCTCTGTGTTGGGACAGGCAACCTATCCTGATTGCATGAGGTTCTTTGCATCTCTCAGTCAAACAAGGTTTAAGTTTCCATCTAGTAACAGCCCACTTCCCTTCCTCAGTCCTACTGCCAGCATTTTTGGTGGGGGCGGTGGGAAACAGAGTAGGTTTCCCTTTTGTCTTAGGCTTGATCAGTGCAGGGTTGGGATGGACCCATTTTAAGCTGAGCAAAGCAAGGCAGTGGTATTCCCCAATTGACAGCTTTTTCGTTGTTTCCTTCAGGTCTTCTGCCTGAAGCTTCATATCCTTTTGGTTTCTGTCTTAAAAGTAATTTCCTATGATTTAACAGCCTCCTTTAATTTACCTAACCTGGAAGTTGGGTAAATTACTATCAACCGGATCACGTGGCATTACAAAAAAAAAGTACCCCTTAAGTCCCTCATTTTCCACATATGTTTAACTTCAAAAAGTCCATTGAAAATGAGGGAGTTGCTTACTCACTTAACCATGTGCTGCTTAGTGCTTTGCTGCAAGAGGCCTAAATTAGAATATTATATTATTTCTACAGTGAATAAAAATATTAATTTTCTAGCAGGAGAAATTTGTGTTAGTGATCATGCACTGGCTAGAATGACAGGATTGTGGTCCATGACTAGAGTTAAGAATTACTACAATTAAAGTAAAAAATCATGATCATGTCATGGATTCAGGAGATCTAGATTTTATTCTCTGCTGTATTGACTTAGTGTTAACTTTTTAACTCTCTGTACTTGAATTTTCTGCTCTGTCAAATGAAGATAACATTTATATACTTTTTAGTGTACTTATTGTGTATTAAGCCCTATAGAAGAAATATGCAAGAGAAGTACAAAGTCCTATATAAAAACCTTTTTATACATGTTATAAAGACATTGTTAGATACTTATTTGTGACGTGCTCTTTTTTTTTTAAAGCTATGTGGAGCGGTCTCTTCACTCATTTAACGGAATCTTGGAATAACTTCAAAGGCCTGGAGTCAAACTACACAACATGGATGGACCTCATGCAGAAACATGGCTACCATACCCAAAAATATGGGAAAGTGGACTATATTTCAGGACATCACTCACTGAGGTAGGCAGAAGATTAACTCTTCTGTGGTATAATATTTTTAAACATGGTTAAGAACAAATAGATAATGGTACTCAGTTTTCAGTTTTCGTTAAAACAAGTAACTTTTTGTAGATAAATGTTGTTAAAAATTAATAAGGCTCCAACCATGTAATGCCTAAACATGATACTTAGCAGTCATAGCCGTGCAGTCACTCCTAATGCAAGTTGAGGGGAAAGGACACTAACTAACCTTTATAGCTGTCAGAGCTGAAAATAGTTGTGTGTAAGAAATCTTAATTTATCATTAAGTTTGCTTTCTGGATATAATCTGGATAAAACTAAATTGAATAATTTAAAAAAACCAGTCTCATGATTCGATTAGATGAGGATGAATCATAATAAAAATCCTAAATCTTGAACATATTTTGCAGAATGTTGTTCCTGGGTATTTATTCATCTTATTTGGCAAGTCATCTATCTTTCCAGCTCTTTTTGTATGTCACTTTTCTTTTTGTTATGTTAAATTAAAATCTGTGATTTATCTATTTAGAGCTAATTAGTCCTTCACTAAACTAGACTGGTATTTTATGATCAAAGTTATAGTCTACCTTAATTAAATTCAGTTTCAAATCACTGCAGGAAGTGTGAACTATTGAAAAATCTTCTTAACCATTTGTCTCAATCTGCTAAGCTTTCTTTCATTTTTGTGTTTTTTGGACTATTACGCTTTGTCTGAGGATCATAGGAAAGTAGGGCTGGAAGGGACCTCACAAATTCATCTAGTCCAGCCTCCTGCTCAAGGTAGTATCATCCCTGACTAAACCATTCTAGCCAAGTGTCTGTCTAATCTGCTTTTGAAAGTTTCCAAGCATGGAGATGTCATAGCTTCTCTAGATAGCAGGTTCCAATGCCTGATGACTCTGAGTCAGAAAGTTCCTCCTACTCTCCAACCTGAATTTCCCCTGCTGAAGCTTGAGGCTATTGCTCCTAGTCCTGTCCCCTGGAGCCTCAGAGAAAAGCCCATCTCCATCCTTTTTATAATCATCCTTCAGATACTTCAAGACTATTTTCAAATCCCCACCTCAGTTTTCTCTCCTCCAGGCTAAACCCCAACTCATTCAGCCTTTCCTCATAGGTCTTGCCTCCAAGGCACCTACTTATTTTTTTTGCCCTGCACTGGATTCTTTTCTAGACTATCCACATCCTTCTTGCAGTTTGGAGCCCAAAACTAGACACAGTGCTCAGGTGAGGCCTCACTAGTGCTGAATGGAGAGGAAGAATCACTTCCCTCAATTTTCAAGTGGCATTCCTGTTAATACAACTTGGTATGCTGTTGGCTTTTTGCAACAAAAGCACAGTGTTGGCTCATATTCATCTTATGGTCCACTGCAGCCCCCAGGTCCTATTCTGTAATGCTGTTGCTTAGCCACTTAGCCAGTCATTCCCCAGTCTGTATTTGACCATGCAGTTATTCTGTCCCAAGTGGAGGACTTTGCACTTATCCTTATTGAATCTCATCTGATTGACTGCATACCATTTCTCCAGTCCATCCAGATCATTTTGAATCCTAGTCCTGCCTTCTGGAATGCCCACAATTCTATGCAGCTTGGTGTAGTCTGCAGATTTGCTAAGCAGGCACTCAATCCCATCATCCAGATCATTAATGAAGATGCTGAACAATTCCAGACCCAAGACAGACCCCTAGGGAATCCCACTTGATACCTCCTCCCAAATAGACGTTGAGCCATTGAGGACTAAGTATCAGGATGATCCAAGCTAAATGAGTTCTAGGCGCCAATGTATAAAACAATACAAAAGTGCTGTACACCCAGAAAAATAGTGGTGCTAGGGTTCTCTCATTTTACCATTCCCCGTGTATGGATATTGTATAGTAGTTGTTTAAAAAAAAAGGTAAGATGGCAAAGAAGGGGAAAGGAGTGGATGAAATAGACTAGTGCTAACCAACTTTTTCTGGCATACAACCCACAAGATAAGCTGCTTCCCTCTTCCCTCCCCTGCCCAGTGTCTTGCTGATTGTCTTGCCTCCATGCCCACCCACCCCCACAGCTGCTTCAGTTTTTTATGCTGAGTGAGCCCTGAATTTGGCAATAGTTAAAGTGGCAGGGAAGGGTTACCCTGGCTCTTTGCAGTGACACCTGATGCCTCTTCTCTCACCAGTATCCTGCCCCTGCTCTGCTCCCTGCCTTCATTCTAGTACATTTACAGAGTACATTTATTAATTTAGCTTTTTAGTAGTTGTATAGGGTGGCGGGGGGCTAATGTATGTATGTCAGCATGTTCATGGTGCAGGCAGGGACATGGGAAAGCCCCTTATATTGCCGGTCCCCTCTACCTTAGGAGTTGGAATACAGACTGTAGAGCCAGCAGGCTGTGCGTTCAAGACCAGGCACATGCCTTTAAAGCCCCATGGGTAGGGGCTCGCAAGAAAACTTTTTCTTTTTCTTACTATGACACATGGTAGCTGCCACAGACCCCACAAGCAATCAGAGTGGCAAGGCTCCAGGGTGGAAAGATGCAGGCCTTGGCATGCCGTGCCAAACCATTTGGGTTTTGGCATGCCACGATGAGGCCCAAATTTAGGCCCATGCTTCAATCGGAGTGCTCGACGCACCTCTGAGGGAAGGGGAAGTTTGTGGCGCCAAAGTGGTTTTTCTTGCTGTTTTTGAATTTTGGGGCAGGTGAGACAGTTGAGACCCAAGCATGAAGAAGCCATCAGCCTTGTATGTTTTTGTTGTGTTGCTGGGGATCTGCATGATGATGTTAGGATGAAGAAAGATTTTTATGGGTGCCTATGGCCTCTTGCAGGGCACAGGACTGTCAGTCAAGGGTGTGAAATTTTTTTTTTAGTAGTTGTAGTAGTATTAGTACTAGTACTAAAAATTGAATAGGGTGATGATGGGGTAATGTATGTATGTAAGCATGGTCATGGTGCATGCAGGGACATTGGGACAGGCCATGAAATTGCCCTTCCACTCTGGCTTAGAGGTTTATACAGACTCCAGAACCAACAGGCTGTCAGTTCAAAATCAAGTACATGGCCTCTACTTGAAGGACACAGGTCTCACTGTCAAGGGTTTGATTTTTTTCTGAGGCAGAAAGTTGAGGCCCCGGCATTCACGTTGTGCCACGCCAAGGCCCAGATTTAGGCCCTTGCTTCAATTGGAGCACTTGGAGTGTGTGAGGAAGACAAAGTTGTGGGGGCCAAAATGTTGGGGGGGGGTTGTAGTTTTGTAGTTGGGCCAGCTGAGACGATTGAGGCCCGAGCAGCAAGAAGCTAGCAGCCGTGGAGGCTTTTGTTGCATCTCCTAAGCGTGCATGATGCTGGCTGGCAACAGGGGGATGTTGGTGGGTGCCTATGGCCTCTTTTTGCAGGGTACAGGCCCATTTGAGAAGGGGTTTGGGGTTTTTTTTATTATTAAGTGTGGGCTGGAGATGGGCAAACATACGTACATGACTGTGATGCTGGGGAGAGCAGTGTGGGAGTGAACGTGTCACTGGCCTACTTGTCTGGCTTAGGGGGCAGGGTCCTTACTTTGGAGCTGCAGTTACTAGTTTAATCCTCGCTATATGCTTGGGACTCAGCCTGCAGGGGGTTTTTTGTTTGTTTTTGTTTTGTTTTTTTGCACCATGAAACTCCCATGGATAGGGGAATGAAATGAAGGTTTCTTCTTTTCTTGCCACAACACATGGAAGCTGCTGTGGGCCCCAGAAGCAACTGGAGTAGTGGCAAGGCTTCAGGGTGGAAAGGTACAAGCCTTGACATGGCTTAAACCCTATGCCACTACAAGAAAAATTCCATCTTTTCCATAACAACAGATTTTGACAGTACAGTTCTGCACTGTCAATCAAAAAATGTAATTTAATACAAAGTAAAATAAACTAGTTATATAACAATAAATCGGATCACAGTACTGATTGTATTATTCATTTTCATATTTAAAACCTTGTATCACATAAACTTTGTTTCTCCTTGCCATAGTATTAGGTCCAGCTTTCTACAGAGAACACAGGGCTCTGCATGTAAACAAGATTATACTTATTGTGAATCCCAGGAGATGCATGATGCCTCCATTAAAGAACTCTCCTAGAATTCCAAATAAAGTCTATGTGTAACTGCAGTATGCAGATCTGGTTTCACAGTGGAGGGCTATAGTGGAGACTTGGAGAATTCAGAGGGTTCTTTCAAATGAACAGACTTAAAAGAGATCCATTCAAATGTTCACTCTTGAGAGAAGGAGACGCAAGAAATTCAGTCCTGGTCTACATGTGGTTAAAATGGATTTCTATTCTGAAGAATTGAATAAAAATGTTGTTGTAGCATTCCAATGTTTATATATTAGCAGTGCACTGTTTAAAAAGATTTTATCTGCCAACCTTGCAAATTCAACCTTCAATCTATAAAACTTAAGTTTCTGATGTTTTTTGGGTTTTTTTCTCCCATTTATGTTTAGGAATGGTCTCAAGCTGCAGCAAGTGAAGTTGAGGTTAGATATTAGGAAAAACTGTCTCACTAGGAGGGTAGTAAAGCACTGGAACAGGTTACCCAAAGAGGTTGTAGAATCTCCATCGTTGGAGGTTTTTAAGTCCAGGCTAGACAAAGCCTTGGCTGGGATGATCTAGTTGGGGATGATCCTGCTTTGAGCAGGGGGTTGGACTAGATGACTTCTTGAGGTCCCTCCCAACCCTAATTTTCTGTGATTCTATGATAAAATGGAACCTATTTAAGATAATTTCCTAAAATTAACTGACAAAACTTCTCTGCAGGAGGGCTCAATGAAAGGTCAGATATAAAGGCTACTCCGTGACACATGGTTAGTCTTTTGCTATTACTCCTTTCCTGTTACTCCTCTGCGGGCACACAATGAACTGACGTGACTGGAGAATGCAGCCCTGCATCTTGAGCATTTTGTGTCAGAGCAGTTGACTATTTTGGAACCAATTCCTCATAAGTATTAGCATTAGGTGTTAGCATTTAAATAAATGCTCAACTGTTCAGAAGAAGTGTTTGAAATAATTGAGCTTGTATCAAAGTCTGGGAAATGAGAAGCAGGTACAATGTAGGTTTTCACCAGATTTGTACCAGCCCAGTTGAAGGCTGCTAGTCTTATTCATTGATTATGTGATGCTATATTCCTGTCCTTTATCTCTCTATTCTTTCAAGATAAAGATAAAGATCTTTGGAATGCCATCTGCCAGCAAAGGAGATCTAATCCCACTTGATTCTCATTAGGAGTTATTAAACCATTAGGATTCATTTGCAAAAGTTTAAAATAATTATCTGGTAAGAACTCCTCTTCATCTAAATTCTGAGGTCTGGTGATTTATTCTTTTATTTTTTCAGCTTTGGGAAACTTTCACTATCATCATCGCAGAAGGAGCATTCCTTTAAATAATAATCTGATCTTTTACTGTGAGTTAGTTTAAGATTCCATGATGTATAGTTACAAGAATACATATTACTACCTTTGACTTATTCCCTTGATTGATATGTTACTCCATTAGTATTTATTACCTTTCCATTCTTGTGTAAAAAGGTAACTAAAATGGTTCATTCTAGAGGTTGGCCAATTTTCTGCCCAGCTGGCTCTTTTATGGTCCTTTACATTGCAATAATAATCTCTTTCTGCTTAAAGATTTGTTTTTTCCTTGGACCTGTCAAAACATGCCCCACACTGGTCTAATAAGTGAAAGGGATGTATTCTGTTCTTTTTTTTCCAGTTCCAAACTCTGTTTATCTGGATAACCAGTGTAACAGGAAGCCAGAGGGCTCCTGTTACTTTAAGAGAATGCTGCAACAGGCTTAGCTGCTCTGGAATGGCTGGCAGCTCGGTAGCAGGCTAACTTCTAGTGAACTAGCTGCCAGGAAACAGGCAGACTTGTAGCCATACAAAGAGGCTACCAGGAGGGAGTAACTGTTCCAAAAATAGTTGCAGAACAGTAAGCTGTGCCAGGGTGGGCATCTAGGTAGATCAGTTGCACAGAGCCACAAGCAGCTGAGCTAAGTCATAGCAAGGAAAGGCAGACTGGTCATTAGTAGCAGTCTACTTAAATCACGGGTTTTGTGGAAACTGCAAAATCTGAAATTGTCTATGAAATAAACAAAAAAATTAATAAATGAAATGCTGGTCCTTGCTGCTGTAGCCCAACTTTGCTGCCTGTGAGGGGAAGACACTAGCTGGCAGAGCAGCATGAAGGACAGCAGAAACATGGCCACCACCCCTTTGTCCCTCCTCTCTCCTGTGGCCTCTCCACTAGTCAGTGCCAAAGGATGGAGCTACTGGAGCAGATCTGCAAAATGTCTGTGGAATTTGTATTTTATACTGTGACCAACATGCAAAAATTGGTAAGTCTAACCATGATTTAAGTAGACCCTTAGTCATTGGGCCCAAAAGGGAAAAACCCTGTGCATGACTGCAGAGCCACTTGATGGGAAGATGTGGGGCTTTTGAAGCATATAAGATATGTGCCTGAGACCAGGTATTTTGTCTGGCCCTGCAGGCAGCAGAGAGAGGAGCTCCTGAGCAGGATGGCTACAGAAAAGCAACTGACTGATACCTGAGCAGCCCTGGAAACTGCAAATAAGGAGCTTACAGTGCAGGGAAGTATGACCCAGTATGGCAGGGGTGAGCAATTATTTTGGGCAAAGGGCCGCTTACTGAGTTTTGGCAAGCCATCAAGGGCTGCATGACAGGCAGCCCAGGGCAGATGAATATTAATTTTCTAAAATGTTTAGGGGCCCCATGGGCCAGATAGAATGGCCCAGGGCCACATTTTGCCCACCCCTGCAGTATGGGGAGAGTTTTGTTATACATAAAGGTCTACCCAACTCAAGGCAGCCAGATGATTTTGCAGGCAGATCATGGGGCCTACCACCATGTTTATAGGCTTATCATGGTGGCCCTCCCCATGCCTCTGATTGGCCAAGGGGCCCTGAGCCCCACTGCTGATTGGTGGAGAGGGCTGTCTGTCTTATAGCCCCACCCTTCAGTGCTGATTGGCTGAGATGACTGTCCATCATGTGGCCCTGCCCCTTGCAGCTGATTGGTGGAAAGAAACAGGACTGTACAACAGGCAGCCCTCACAGCCAATTAGCAGCAAGGTGTGGAGACAGTAACCATCTTGCCTACTTGCCTTTGTGTTGGCAGCCCCTTTTGTGCTGAGCTACACAGCTGGGAGGACTGTTGATTCCCACTGGATACCCAGCATTTTATTTTTAGTAAGGTTTTGGGGGGGTTTTCCCTTCAGATTTCATAGAGATTGTCCAATTTTGCAACTTCTACAGAATCTGTGGAATCATGATTTGAGTAGGTCCTTGGTTATACAGCCAGTGGGCTTGTGTTTACATTTGGATCAGACCAGTGGACTGGAAGTGGTTACAATGGGTGATGAGGGGGCCATTGGGGCGCCCAAGGGGCACATGGGTATTTTTGTAGATTTCATAGACATTAGGGCTGGAAGGGACCTTGGAAGATCGTTGAGTCCAGCCTCCTGCCCAAAGGGCAGGAAGTCAGCTGGGGTCATAGGATCCCAACAAGATAACAATCGCATTTTCTCTTGAAGGTGTTCAGTGTAGGTGCTTGAACCACCTCCATTGGCAAGCTGTTCCAGACCTTGAGGGCTTGGACAGTTGTCACAGGCCAGCTGGGCACTGTGAGTATATTCATTTGGATCAAGGAGGCAAGTAGGGAGTGGAATAAAGGCAAATTTACTATAGCTTACA
>JAGPOW010002514.1:10598735-10609590 GCA_030014935.1 Caiman crocodilus | reverse complement strand
TGGCTCAGGGCCACTCACAATCTTGCCCTATAGCTGTTACCCTATGGGATTGAAAGGTGTCAAAATCATCACAAAAGGTTACTACCCAGACTCAGGTTTGTCCAATAAGCAAATTATGATGCAGCACTTTTAGGTTTGAAATTGACATTGCTCCGCCTAAATCCCAACTCCTTTTAGGCTTCATTTAAATACACTTTCTTGGGTGTCACAGGGGGAAAAGCCCTGGGGGCACTCCAAAGCTCTCCAAAGGAGCCGCGGAGGCAGATGCGAGCGGCAGAAGGAAAGGAAAATGGCAATTACTCACCATAGGATTGCCGAAGAGCCCCACACGTGGTGGGAACAACGGCCTGAAACACCTGTCATCGGCGGGTGACGTCAGCCTGAGGCACCAGGCGGAGAGGATAAAAGAAGAAGCCGCAGTCAGAAGAGGGGGGAGCACATGGCTGCCGGGCGGAGGCCACAGCAGAAGCAGCTGAAGTGGCGGAGCGGGTGGAGCAGGCTCTGAACGGGAGCGCGAGCCTGGGAGGCACGGCTTGCCGGAGCTGGCTGCCGACGCGTGCTCTGGGCGAGAGAGCAAGCCCGGAAGACGCTGGACACCAGAGCCAGCTGCCAATACGTGCACCGGCTGGGAGAGAGAGCCCGGACGACGTCGAACAGCAGGACCAGCAACCGACGAGCCATCTGGAGGCCGCAGGTGTTCCCAAGGGAGATGGAGGCCGAAGAGCAGCGTACCCAGGACGGGTGAGCCAGGGAAAAGTGGGGAGCAAGCCACAGGCACGTGGAAGGACCCATGGATCGGAGAAGGCCCAGAGGGACGACTGCATCCCGAAACAGACCCAGGTGGGAGAGAGGAACATTGGGGCTGCTCAGAGAGAGAACAGCCAGACTGGTGGGAGCTGGAAAAGAGGATATACAACAGGGAGAGCACAGAGAGGGGGTCTCTCCCAGGGAAATAAGATAAAGAGCGGTGGGTAGCTGGCCAGGGAGGCAAGGGCTAGCAAGCGGAGTTGTGGGTAGCGGCCCAATGTGGGGGGCTAAGACCCCGTTAGGGGAATAGTAGCGTTTAAGTTGTTAGAGCGTTCCTTTGTTTGTGTTTCCCTGGATACAAAGGGGCTGTGGTGTGGGAGTAGGCGGGGAGGAAAGCCATTCCCCATTGGTGGTGGCCGGAGAAAGCAGCGGCAAGAACATCTGAAACCACTGGGCAGGGTAAGGGCGAGGTGAAAGGGGTGGAGGAGCCTCACAGATCTTGACTACAGGTAGCCAAAGGGGACATCCACCCAGAGGGAATGAACACTGGAAGAACAAAGTCGTGGCAGGAAAGAAAGGGGCGAACTCTGGTGCGGAAAGAGACCTGTCCCAAGGCTTCCTGAGATGGCTAGCCGGACACCCACAAATCCACGGGGCAAAGAGGCCCGAGGTAAGATGTTCGACACCCAGCGGCTACATTGGGATACACCTTCTTGGAATGTACTTGAGTGTGCCTGGCAGTTAGATCCAGGTTTTATCGCTAAGGCTGAACCCTGAGCAAAAAAACTACGGTAGTTTATAACTGTTTAACCTCATCATCCCTTGGGGCGCTCTGGTGAACACCCCTGATAAACTTACAGGTGGCCACCAGATCACCTCTGAGCCTGCGCTTTTCCAAGCTAAAGAGCCCCATAGCTCTCAGCCTGTTATCATAAGGTCTGTTTTCCTGACCTGCGATCATGAGTGTGGCTCTTCTCTGGACTCTCTCAAGCTTCTCCACATCCTTTTTGAATTGTAGGGCTCAAAACTGGACACAGTACTCAAGTTGCAGCCTCACCAAGGTTGAGAACAAGGGGAGAATGACATCCCGGGATTTGCTTGAGAGTTGCTTCACATGTATGGATGTGAGCCAGTGTTTTGGTCACTTTACTAGCCGCAGCATCACACTGAAGGCTCATGTTCATCTTGTGGTCAATCATGATCCCCAAGTCTCTTTCTTGGCAGTGCAGCACTGCCAAGCCTATAAGGACACTGCAGGTTTTTCTCCCAAGGTGGAGAACCTTGCATTTTTCAGTGTTAAAGACCTTCATGGTCTCATCTGCCTATTTGCTGAGCCTGTCCAGGTCAGCCTGGATTGCTCTCCTGTCTTCACGTGTGAATGCTTTGCCTCAAAGTTTGGTGTCATTGACAAAGCTGGCCAGTCCACTTCTGACTCCAATGTTCACATCATTAATGAAGATGTTGAACAATATAGGTCCAAGGACAGAGCCTTGGAGGACCCCAATGGTCACAGGGCAGCGTGACGATTGACTTCTGTCAATTACCACCTACTGGGTCTGACCATGGAGCCAATTTCCCAGCCAGCGGATCGTGGTGGGCCCAAGGCCACACTTGGCCAGTTTTGCCAAGAGGTGATCATGGGATACCAGATCAAAGGCTTTTTTGAAGTCAAGGTCTGTTTTGGGCCCTATCAGGACTGGGCTCAAGCAAACCAAAGCCAGGGAGGTTAAAGCTTGCAAAAGTGGTGGCCTGAAGCTTAGAGGGCTAGGGCCAGAGCCTGAGAGGGGCAAAAGCAGAGCTTGGGACCCAAAGCCTGAGAGGAACTGGTTATGAGCCTGAGCTCATAATTCTAGACCTGATACAGTGGGCTTACACTCTTTCTCTCTAGGTACTACATGATATCTAAGCAGGGCGTTGGTGACCATGGTCTTCCACAGATCTTTTCTCTTTCAGGCATACAGAATTTCCACCATCAATACATTCATCCATTTAAATAGATTCTTGACACAAATTAACCTCTGTCTTCCACGATCTCTCCTTCCTCTGATCTTTCCAGCTATGATCAGACTTTCCTCTTTCCTCATAATATGTCTGAGCAAGTCCAACTGTCTCTTTCCGCTGTTAAACAGTAGCTTCTGCAGCCTGTTCTTAACAAAATATCTCTATCTGAAGTGTGACTTGTCCACCCTACATTCAAGATGCACCTTAAGAACCACATCTCACTTGCTTCAACTCTCTTTTCCATACTTGGTAATATTGTCCAGCATTCTGATGCATACATGAGGACTGGCATAACATAGCAATTCAAAACTCTTAACTTTGCCCCCTCAGAAATGTTATTATTTGTCAATATCGTTTTCATTTTCAGAAATATGTCCTTTCTCTGTTTTATTTCATGATCACATTTACCATCTGATGTTATCTAGCTTCCCAAGTAGTTCAATTTATTAACCTGCCTTATCTATTCCTTTTTCACTTTGATATTGCATACAGGAATGATCTTTGTAATTACCATGCGTTCTGTTTTTCTACAGTTGATACTTAAACCCTTCTTCTTGCTTTCACCAACAGTTTTATCTAAAATTCCTTGCAGCTTCTCTTCTGAATCACCTATTAAGACTGTGTCATCAACATAACACAAGTTTTTCAAATTCTGTCCGCCAATGATCAGCCCTAGTCAATCCTCAATCTCCCTCAGTATTTTCTCATTGTATAAGCTGAACGAGTCAGGTGAAAAACAGCTTTGCCTCACGGTTCTCTTAATTTGGATGAAATCACTTCGTTTATTTTCTATCTTCACTGCTGCAGTTTGGTCCCAATAGAGGTTTCTTAAACTTCTCAAGTCTTTACCATCAATATCTAATTCTGCCAGCATTTTCATTAACTCCTCATGCTTGACTCTATCAAAAGCTTTCATACATTCAATAAAACAAGAAAAGGTCTTCCCTCAATTCTATTCAAAAACATTCGTACCATGAGGACAGCATTTCTTGTACCTCGATCTTCCACAAAACCACATTGAACTTTTGCACTCTCCAGTCTTATTCTACTTCTAGCTCTCAACATCAGCACCTTTAATAGGATCTTTGTCACATGGCTCATTAAACTGATGGTTTTATGGAGTTCCCATTCAATGGCTCCAGGTCTTTTGGGGAGCTCGATAAAGATCAATTTACAGGGGTCCTGAGGTATTTCTCCACTTTCATAGCAGTTGTAATCTCAGTGAGAACAGTTGTTAACTTTTCTATACCAAACCCTTACAAACATTTAATTTGTTCTACTGCAATCTAATCTGGACCTGTAGCTTTATTGGTTTTCATTTGATTGATAACTGTTTGTACTTCCGACTTAAGAATTTTCAAACAATCCATGTTCTTCTTAATAGATGTTTTTTCTTCTCAACACTCGTAGAATAACTCTTCAATTTACTTTTCATCTTCTTAATATTTGTTCTTGTTCCATAATTAAATCACCATTCTTGGCTTTGACATATCCCCTAGCAGTACATCCTCCTTTGTCTGTGATGTCTTTGATATTCCTGTATATTAATGTAACATCTTTATCCTTTTGTTTTTCTATCTCTATGGCATTTTTCATTAAGCCATTTTTCCTTTTCTTCATTGCACATTAATCAAATTCTTTTGCGCAGCTTCTTATACTCTTCCACACTATTGGTTTTCATCTTTCTTTTTTCCATAAGTTCAAGGATTTTTTTCAGTCATCCATTTTTGTTTCTTTTGCCTTACTTTTGATGAAATAACCTCCTTGGCTGTTTCAACTAGTGCTTCTTTGAAAAATTTCCCAGTTGGACTTATTTCTTTCATCTTCAGGTTCTTGAAAACTATTTTGACTTTAACTGTGTACCTTTTTATCAGCTCTTTTTCCATTAGAATTGAATAATCAAGCTTCTTTGTCACTTTTAGTTTCTTAAGTTTCCTCAACCTTATCTTGATGATACATACTACAGGTACATGATCACTTCCACAGGCAGCCCCTGGTAAGTTTTCGACTGTTGAACTACATTCCTGAATCTTCTGATGATGGTGATGCAATCAGTTTGGTTTCTAACATTATCTCCACGGCTTCTCCACATATACCTTCTTCTTGGGTAGTATTTAAACCATGTGTGCAAATGATCAAGTCATTGTGAAACATACCAGTCAGTTTCTCTCTCTCGTCTTCTATTTTTTTCTTCAAGTCCATGAGGTCCAACAATATTACCCACTCTGTAGCCACCAAGCCTCATACATCTTGCCTCGGGCTTCCTTGCCTTGAGTGCTCACCGGTGTTCAGCTCATCATCACAGGTGGCTGCCTGGGAGGTCTTTCTCGCCTGCCACGACTTGGAGCTTTCAGTGGGTGGGACTTCATGTAGCGCCGTTTAGGCTCGTCAGGTACCTATGTCATAGATGTCTTCTGCGAGGCTCCTCCTCCCCTGCACCTCGCCCTCACCCAGCCCGGCGGATCTTGGCTGTTTCTGTGGGTGCTCAAATAATTCCCCAGCTACGCAACGAAGAAGCTCACTCCTCGCTCCCACTTCCTGCTGTCGTGCCTTTAGCCCTTTCTAACTTGGGGAAACACAAGAAGGAACCTTTCAAAACTCAACTAAAACTCTGTGGGCCTAACAAGAAGTGTCACCCTGCCCCTATTATGCTTCCCAGTGGAGCCAGTAGCCTCTCTGCTCCCCTGCTTAATAACTGGGTCACATGCTTGTGGCTCGGTTCAGTACCCTCTCTTTCTATATCTGATTCCCGCCACTCCTTGCCCGGTATTTCCCAAGGCGACCCTCTCTCTGGGCCTTCCCTGGTCCGTAGTCCTCTCTCTGGGTCCTCCTCGGACCACAGCCCTCTCTCTGGGTCTTCCTTGGTCCGCTGACCCCTCTGCGCCGCTAAGGCTCTTACCGGTCTCTCTCCCGGCTCACCCACCTCTGTCACGCTGTCTTCAGGCATTGGCTTGTCCCCAGGCCTCTTTACCTCTCTGTAGGGAGTGCCAGCAGTCAGCTCTGGTGTTCTGCACTTGCAACTGACTCTGCTGGCCAGGCTCCCTCCCGGCAGCCACATGTACGCCCCGCTTCTTTCCACCGCCAGCTCTTTTATCACCGCCGGCCAGCTATTAGGGGTGACGTCACCCAGCAACCGCAGGTGACATAAGGCATTGTCCAGGCCATGCACAAGCTTCTCTGGCCATTCCTGCTCTTCCTTGCATCCTGCGGTAAGTTATTTTTTTTCTTTTCTTTCCTCTCCGTTCTGTCCTCTGTCTGGCTCTGGTGAAAGAAGTGTTTTTTAAATCAAATCTTTCACTCCAGGCTTTGTTTATGATGCTTCTGGTGCCATTCACCCTGGCAGAGAAGCATGGACATCTGCAGCTCTGGTCCAACCTGTATTTTAGAATCTAGTCCAAAATGTGTTTTAGAAATAAAATTATATTTTATTTAAAATGATATCCCGACCGTGTGCCTCTTGGATCCCCAGTTAATCTTTTCCTCTTCCTTTAGTAGTATTATGAACTGGAGTCAGTGGAGTCATAACTAGAGATTTTGTTTCAAGTGACAGTGTTTTAAAAAGGAGTCATCTTTATCAAATTGAAAGAGTAGTATTGATTCCTCAGACAAATGACTGCCCCTTGAGGTATGCTCTAGGGCAGTGCTTCCCAAACTTTTCATCAGCATGACCCCAGTTATGACCCCATTTTGTCAGCATGGCCCCTCATGCCCGAGCCCTGCCTGTGGAACGCAACAATTGCTGCAGTTGGAGCAAGGTGCAGAGCCCGACTCCCCCTCCCAAAGCCAACCTCCAAGAGGTAAACTGCATTTTCCCCATGTTTTTCAGTCTGGAACACCCAGATCCTTGTTTATCATGATACCATCCACTGATGTTGCAGCTCCATTTGGGGTTGTGACCCACAGTTTGGGAACCACTGCTCTAGCGTATTGAAAGGAGCAAGTATTTTCTTGCATGTTGTACATCCCAAAATAAAACACACACCTTGCTTTTGGAAGACAGAATGCAGAAAAAATGTTTGTTTGTTTTTTCCAGGAGTGGGCCATGTCTGACCCACAGGCCACATTGAGCCCATGGCAAACTCTATTTCCCAGCAGAACTGGCTCTCAGCCAGTTTCCATGGGACCCCAGGAGCACGGAAACATAACAACACTGGCCATAACAGCACAGGGCTACTGATCCGGGGCTGTGCCTCAGCCCAGCCTGGCCCCATGCTGTCACAGTCCCATGCTTCTGGGGTCTCAGTGGAGACTGGCCAGGAGCCCTGTGGATAGGGCACATGGCCAGGTAGGGAGCTGCTCTGGGGCTGGGATTTCGTGGTGACAACATGGGGCAGGGCTGGGGCAGAACTGCAATCTGTTGTCCGCATACCCCTGCGACAAGCACGGGTTCCATGGGCAGGGGCGCACAAGCAGTGGATCACATCTCTGCTCCAGCCCCACCCCATGCTGTCACTGCTGCAAGATCCCAGCCCTGGAGCATGTTCTTGCCTGGCAAAGTGCACTACCCATGCGCTCCTGGCTGGTATCCATACAGACCCTAGGAGCGTGGGGGTGTAACAATGCAGAGCTGGGGGCAGAGTGGGGGCTGGGGCAGAGCCCTGGATCCGCAGCCCTGCACTGGTGTGGTCTTGTGTTGTCACATCCCAACGCTCCTAGGGTCTCCGTGGAGATGAACTGGAAGCCACGGCTTCCTGGAAATGGAGTCAAGCCAAGCCAAATCTGCCATTTTTCCCATCCCTGCCCTAAACCCTTGTGAAGAGCAGCAGCAGAGGTGGGTAGTTCTTTCTATGAATTCCCATAAATACTGTACTGTTCCCATACCAGAAGCATCATCAAGATGCTAGCAACAGCCCACTTCCTGCTTTGGGCACAAGCTGTAGTGCTCAGCCAATAGCTACAGCTGTGAGAGGGTAATACAAGTCTCCTCCCTTATAGTTTGCTTAGCAGACATAAGTGGCAGCCCTCTTTGCAGCTGCATAGCGTGCACAGGGTTTCTAAGAGTGCTCCTTGGGTGTGCTGATATTGGAGGAAACGGTGTGTATTGTATGTTTGACTATAAAAAATCAAGACCAGATTCATCACACTGAATGAAATTAATCTGTACCAGACAGTGAAAAATGAAGTAATAAGATTGGATGTGCTGCTCCCAAAAGTTCATCCGCAGAGATGGAACTGGTGGAAGGCTCAGAAACAGAAAAAAGGATAACATACAGGAAAATGACCATAAATAGGGTGATATAAAATTTATAAGTGAAAATTAATAATTTAAGTGCCAGATCCAAATAGGCTTTGTAGGCACTTGAACAAGATTTAAGTACTTGGATCACAAAAAGCAATTCTGATGGACTAGGCTTCAGCAACACCAAAACTAATTAGGTAGTCTGATGGGCTCTGGGCCCAAAAATATCTTTTAATCACCTAGACTTTGGCTACTGTACATCTTAAAAAGCAATTAGTATTGGTCATTTTAGAACCCAAGTTCCAATGTGAGTTAGATCAGTTCTGAGAAGCACCTAAAGTCCACTTAAGTCTTCACATTGACAGAGTGCATATATTAGTAGTTAATTACAAAAAATAGCAGGAGCAGAAGGTGCCTACCATTTCTCCAGTAGCTGAGTGATTAGAGGACTCACGCAGGTAGTGGGAGACATGTTTAAGCCCTTAGCTGGAGGGGTTTCAAAATTGCACGTCTCATGTCCTAGGAGTGTCCTAAACACAAACCTATAGAACAGTCTGGAGCAGAGCAAACCCCATCCTTGCAGCTGGGCTACTGCACTCTCAACAATGCAAGTTTATGGGACCAAAAGGAGGTCAAGTGAGAAGGAGCCTACCTTGGTGATATGATCCTCATCTGGGGAGGAAGAAGCATGGATCTATTTCTTTGCTGCTTTTTTTTTAACTAATGATCACATAATGTAAAATACAGAGTCCCAGCAATAGGTTGTAGCTACGTTTTAAGCACTGCAAGGCCTCAGTGGAAGAATCTTTGTGGTCTGGTTCTAAAACTATGAATAATGTCAGTTTTGGTTATTTGAATGGAATAATACTGATTCCATTTATGGAATCTGCAAAGAAAATACAGTTGCAAATGTGAGAGAATGTTCCTTGGAAATTTTAAACTGATGTGGAATAACTAACTAGATGTTTAGTTGCAGAACAAGAGGAGATGCTGTCCACTGACTGCAATTATTTTAATTTTAGTAATCGTGTGGAAGCTTGGACTAGAGATGTTGATTTCCTGCTTCGACAAGAAGGCAGACCCATGGTGAATCTTACTGGTAATAAGATGTATGTGAGAGTGATGGAAGAAGATTGGCAGAATACTGATAAAGCAGTATATTGGATAAGGAAAGAGGCTACTAATTTTACTCGGCCATTTGTTCTGTACTTGGGTTTAAATTTACCACACCCATATCCATCGCCTTCTGTAGGGGAAAATTTTGGGTCCTCTACATTTAAAACATCTCCCTATTGGCTTGAAAAGGTATGTAGAAATTTACAGAAATTTAAATCTAAATGATTTTGCAACTGAAATCGTGTGTTCTTCATGTTGTATAATTCACATCATATGGAAGTCAACTGCAGTATTGATGATATTGCAGTAAACTATGAAAAGGTCTCTGGATGAGATGATAAGTTCATGTTTTAACATTACACATGTAGAAATGAAGAATCCTCTGTCACTGCAGGGAGAGAACACATGACTGTTTCAGTCAGTTGCCCAGCTTTATATGATTTAGCAAAGAATTTTTGAAGCAAAAGGGTAGGGATCTATATTAACCTAAACAACTAACGGTTCCCTGCTTGCCTGCACAATACATATGCTACTGTTCTCTAGCTTATTGTTTATAAAGTGCTTTTTAACAAGTTATATATATAAGATGCTATGCAAATCAGTTTGCATTTCTGTTCTGTTGCTTGACCTTGCCCATGATTTGTGGAGGTTCTGTGGCAGTGACATTGTACAATGCAGCTTTTTGTCCTTTCTGTTTCCTGATGCTCTCTGCTTTCTAATCTAGGTCACTGTAATGCAAAGAAAAATCCAGCTACTTTCATATTTGGGAACTCAGCAGATGCCTCTTTCTCTTGGAAGAGCAGTAAACAATTTTTGTTTGCCTCTTGTATGGTCCCCAGATGCAGTTTTACTATTGTTGCAAAACTGTATAAATTAGTTACCATGACTTCTACTGCATAAATGGCAGCAAGATTTCCCAGAGCCCAATAACTAAGCAATAGGTTTTGAGGAGACACTATTTCCCAGATCATTTGAAGTTTATATAATCTGCCTTGTCTTTACTACTAGGGTATTGCTATCTCTATTTGTCTAGGCACAAAAAGAATTATGAGAGGTGTAAAAAACACGAGTAATTAAGAAAGGTTGAAGGAATTTGTTTTATTCAGTGTAGAAACGAGAAATGGGGGAGGGGTTTTAATAGTCTTTCAGTACATAAAAGGTTGCTGTAAAAAGGACAGTGATCAGTTGTTTCCCATAGTTACTGGGGGAAAGACAAGAAATAGCCAGCTTAATTTGCAGCAAAGACGATTTAGCTTAGATATAAGGAAAAATCTTTTTAACTATAAAGATGATAGTCAGGAACAGGTTATGGAATCACCACCATTGAAAGATGATAAGAAGTGGTTAAATAAATATCTGTTTGGACTGGTATAACTATGTCTGATCCTGCCTTCGTGCAAGGGTCAAACAAGATGATCTCCTAAGGTTCCTTCCAGCCCAGTATTCCTATAATTATGATTGTGCCCTTTATAATAATATCTGAGAACCTTTCCCACCCTTTAAAATAGAGATATGATCAGACTCCTCTTTGTTCATCGCCAACCAGGGGACACACAGTTTGAGTAGCTATTCAGTTTTTCAAAACCTATTGTTATTTTGATGTGTTTAGGGCACTACGTTATGGACTGCAGTATCACAGAGATGGGTTTCACATTGAATTTTGAATGCAGCAAGGCTGCAGTCTCTGAACTTCAGGAGGGAGTTGCTAAATCCAAGTGTAGCTCCTTGTGCAGCTGTTGTGGTCTCTCAAGCATTTAGGACTAGTCTTGTGGAGTGTTTTGACTCTTAGGACAAAGACCTGACATCAGTTCT
>JAGPOW010002514.1:10569326-10591484 GCA_030014935.1 Caiman crocodilus | reverse complement strand
GGTTGATCTGGAGATATTCATCCCAAAAGTTGGTCCCCGGCGTTGATTAACTCAGGCCAGGGCTTCTAGCCCTTGATCAGTGACATTTAGAGATTTCCGGGTTGTTACATTGTCTTCTATTGATTTCTTCGGTTGATTGATCTGCTGTTTCCTTAGGCGTTAATTGCTGTCTGTTGCTACAGTGTTATACATTCAATCGCTGATTCACTCGCTCTTTCAGGGGCTAGCCTGATACAGGGAAGCGGCAGTTTGACTCCTGCCCTTGTTAACATTGTTACTAAACACATTTATATTTGAAAGGTGAGGAGGATAAAATATAAGCTACAAGAGTAATGCCATGGTGCACAAATAGATTAAAAATATGAACATACATGGGGAGATACAAAATGCACACATACACATTTTAAAACACAATTCCTTATCTTAAAGTGAAGAAAGAGGAAGGAAGAAAAGGTAGAACTGGAAAAACATATTTGAAGAAGGGAGAGCAAATGCAGGCAGGAGGAAAAGGGGGCTTTCTGCTACACTCTCTAGACCCTGATTTAATTGGCAATCAAGAAATTAAAGGTCTGTTTCATTTTACCAATCTCCTGTGATGTAAAAAATTATATGTCCCAGATCTGGTACTTGTATGTAGGGATCTACTGAATTTGGGGCAGATGCCCTGATTTTGTTGTTTGATTGCAGCACTGGTCACCATTTTTGTGGCAGAGCATGGCACCCCCACCACACACACACCTCTATCAGAGGGGCCCCGGAATTTCCAGCCCTCCCCAGAGGCAAAAGTCTATACCAGCAGCAGTCTATTCCAAACCTTGGGGGCCTGGACAGTAAAGAAGTTCTTCCTTATGTCCAGCCTGAATCAGTCATGGCAGAGTTTGCGATCGTTCGATTTTTGTCATTCTTTGGGGCGCTCTAGTGAACAGGCAGTCCCCCAGATCCTGATGAGCACCCCTGATAAATGTATAGATCACCCCTAAGCCTCTGCTTTTCTAGGCTGAAGGTCCCATGGCTCTTAGCCTCTCATCATAAGGTCTGTTTTCCTGACCTCTGATCATGCTCTCCTCTGCACTCTCTCAAGCTTCTCCACATCCTTTTTGAATTGCAGAGCCCAAAATCATTTTGGCTTGTGCCATTGAAAGAGAGTTTGATGGCAAAAATATAGGTTGCAAAAGCAACTCAACAAAAGAGAGGGAATAGGGAAAAAAAAGCGCCACATACTACTGAAGGGATGTGGGAAGAGAATTCACCAGCTAGGACTATTCATATAGAGGGTACCCTTAAAAATGAAGTGACTCCTCCATGTACCTGCAATAACTTTTAGATAAAATGTGCACTACCCAAATCTATCATGAAGTAGGCAATGTTGAGTTCTTAATCAGTGTAGATTGTATTTGGAAGAATAATAAAAATATTTCACATATGTAGTACTTTTGATGTTAGTAGGCACTTTGGCATTTAGAAAGCAGAGAACCTGACTCATGCTAATCTTCCTAAATAAAGAGCAACACCAGGGCACATGCTCAAGACCCCTCTCACTGTCTACTATGCCTAAATGCCAATATTGGTTATATGCTGAGCAAAAGTGGGCAGAGCTTGATTCTCAGCAGCAAAGACAGGTATAAACCTTCCTGTAGCACATCTTAAAGACTTGCAGCTTCCTAATGATCTCTGTTGAAATGAAAAAACTTCAAACTCTGTTGAAATGAAAGACTTGCAGCTTCCTAATGATCTCTGTTGAAATGAAAAAACACCCATACTGTGACTGAGCTGAGACAGGCCCCCACAGCTGCATAATGTAATATAAAATTGCATGGAATTTGTTTTACTGTAAATTGCAGTATACTAACAGAATAACCCTTTCTGCCAGGACTTCTGCTCGCTCTCTCTTCTCAGTAGCATTTGTAAGGAGGTGAGTAATCAGGGCTGAATTCCTTTACCTCCCTGTATTTCAGCTTTTCCATTTGTAAAGTGGGGATATTGATATTGAGCTCCTTTTGGAAAATATTTTGTGACCCACTGATGAAAAGCAATATATATGGGGTACAGTAGCTGCTAATTCAATGCCTGTGGCAGAGGAATCCTCTTTCAGTTAATCCTTAATACTTGTCTGGCTCTTAGATGATGGTCTTACCAGGAACCAAATTTAGAGGACATGTTTTGATTCACTAGCATGTTCACTATGTATCGTATTAACTCAAATCCAAGATTAAGTTCCCCCCTGCACTCCCTACCAGTCAACCTAGAAAGAAAAGCACCTCATCTTAGATGTGTGTACCAAGCAGGGTGGGAGGGGGCAGGCAGCTGCTGCAGCTCTGACTCAGGCCCTGAGCCCAGGCTGGAGCCAGTCAGACCCACAGCCTCCTCCCTGCCCCCTCCACTTGTCCTCTGCAACTTCTGCCCACTCCCTGCCCCACTTATTGTCATTCATAGCTCAGCCCCAGCTCAGGCTGGATTTCCTTCCAAGCATGGAGTACATGGAAATCCTGTCCCCAGCCCAGCCAGTCAGCAGCGCTGACATTACTGCATGCCCCAGCAAAGGCTGAGCTTCTCTATGCTGTGCTCTGGGAGGGAACAGAGCTCCAGCAGTATCTGACAGCCAGGTGGGAGGTAGGGGAAGTGGGGAAGGAGAGACTGCAGAAAGCAGGGGTGAGGAAGGAGCAGAGATTGTGGAGTGGAGGGGGAGGGGAAAAGGCTATGGGGAGCTGGGAGTACAGGGGCAAGAAGGCTGCCTGACCCTCGCGCCCCACCTTCTATTTTCCCCGCTCCAATAATTGGGGGGGTCATCTTAAAATTCAGAGACAACTTAGATTTGAGTAAATACAGTACCAAGACTTCATTATTGTTGCTAGCATTATTTAAGAGAAGGTTTAATAATGTTTGTCTTTGTTTAGATATAGCTGGAATCCCTCTCCCTCACAACCTCAGTGGGTATTCCCTGATGCCTCTGTTATCTGAAAAGGCAGACAAAACCTTATCCAGAAGCCCACATCCAACATGGGTACTAAGTGAGTTCCATGGATGCAATGTGAATTCTTCCACCTATATGCTTCGAACTGACAAATGGAAATATATTGCATATTCAAATGATCACTCCATTCCTCCTCAGCTCTTTGGTATATTAACAACTTTTACTTTACTAATTTTTTTATATTTCTCAGTTTTGTTTAATTTTAAAAATACCTTGGCAAACTATTAACAGTTCTTGTTTGTTGCAGACCTTTTTGCCGATCCAGATGAACTAACAAATGTAGCTACAACATACAGGGAAGTAGCACACTCCTTGGAGAAAAAACTTCGTTCCATAATTGACTATCCAAAGGTCTCTGCTTCTGTCCATGAGTACAACAAGAAGCAGTTTATCAATTGGAAACAGAGTGTAGGACAAAACTACTCAAATATTATTGCGAACCTTAGGTGGCATCAAGACTGGTTAAAGGACCCAAAAAAATATGAACGTACAATTGATAAGTGGCTTAAATAAAACATTTCTGTATAGAAAAAAAAGTACAGAAAGGAAGTGTTGACTCTCTTATATATAATTTCTGTGAAATAAATTAGTATAGTGAATGCACTCAAGAAATAAAATTAGAGTTGGGTATTTTGTGCCCAAAAGCTTGTCAAACTTCCTTCCCAATTATATAGTTGTTCTAATTGTACTATCTAAAGATAGTAGCAATGCAGTAATTCAAAGATTATCATCACAACCATGAGATCCTTTAAAGCAATAATCACACAAGGCACATCTACGCATGATGCTACATTGCTGTAGCAATGTACTACAGCAAGTGTCCGCATACAAAACCTGTGACACCGCAGCTGCAATCGCTGTAGCAAACGCGCTCCCCCAGTTGCATCGTTATGGCAACATAGTGCCTAAAAATAATCAGGCACAGTACTGGCTATAACTGCGCCATAGCAGCACATGTAGATGTGCCCACAGACTTGGATTTTTCTGTTAGTAAGACATGTATATTATATAATCAATCATGTTACCAAGTCTACATTCCATCAGATGAAACTTTTAGTTCAAGGTTAATCAATTTTGATAGTTGGGAAGGAAAGTGCATCAATATAAATTAATTTCCATAAAATAGTCCTGATTATTGAGAAAATGTATGATGCTTTAAGCAATTAAACACTAAAACCCAATGAGAATGTGCATGTATATGAGACATTAAGACCTCAGAATTTGGCATAGTGGGGGACAGATTATGGTAATGTATCATAACATCAGGTCTGTGTCTAAATATATTTGCCCGGGTCAGCGAACATACAGCACCAGAAAGTATAATAATTAGTACTGGTCTGAAAAAAAATTCTGAGATCCATTCTGGTATCTATCATGGCAACCTTCTCTATGCAGACCCAGTGGGACTCTTCTTCTCCAGAAGTGTCTTAGTGGGCAGCTTCTAACCATTAAGACTTGGTGCCTGCTCTTGGGAACCTCTGAAGTATATGCAGATGACAGACAAATCACAGAACAACAAATATACAAACAAAAAAACAAGGTTTTGTACACTAGTGGAAACTAACTAAACCGAAACCAAAACGCGTGTGTAGAAATTTAAGCATCAATATTTGCTTCCGTGCAGCAGAAAATAAAGACAGACTCTGTAAAGCCACAGTCCTGCTCTTAGCTCCTGCAGGTTGACATTTGTTTCTTCATGAATCTGCATGCAGAATTATGGTCTAAAATATACAAAAAAAGATAGGATGCAGGGGATGCCTAAAAGAATGATGAACTTAGTTGTTACTATTCTGCATCACATCACAGAGATGTATCACAGAAAATAAGCAGTGCTACAAAAAAAAAAGCAGGAAATTAAATTAGTTTGTGATTAACACTGTTTTTAATTAAATCCATCATTAAATCAGCACATAAATGTACAGTTTATTGTTGTATATAGCTGTCCACAGTAGTAGCTATTCAAGGTCATATAATCCTTCATACTTAAACTGACTTGTATAGCATCCTATAATAAATCAGGCTGTTTGCAGAGATTTAAGAAAAAACAGCCACACTTTACTGGAAGAAGTAGCACATTACTTCGACCTGACTGCAGCGTCTGAATAGATTGGGTGCTGCAGCAGGGCTTTTTGGCATTTTTAGCGAAAGCAGAGTTAATCAGCTATTAGATAAGTGACAAAAAAGCCTCACTAAAGTGCCCAATCTATACAGATGTTGGGCAAGCTGGGTCCAACTAATGCCTCTTTTGGGCATGTGCAGGGCTCAGCACAGGAATGCACTGAGCTTAAAGTAAAATGCCGTTCTTTATTTTGTGGGGGGTTGTTTTGTTTTTTAATGTCTGCATGCAGCCTCAGTGATAAAATTAGGCTGGCAAAAATGGACATGAAAATATCACTTATTTATTGACTTAAACATGGTATATGTATCCAACAAACTGTTTTGATAAACTATGTTTTATAGCTATACTATATTATACATTTGCACTAATAAAACCTTATATTTCACTTACTGCTATTACACTATTTCTCCCTCAATTCTTGTTCCAAGTCTGAGGATTATAAATGAAAAGGCCAAAGCTATTCCCTGAGCAAAACAGTACACACAGTTCTTATTAAAATGGGTACACACATCAAATACAGATGGAATCACTATTAGCAAAAGTGAAAATTAGGAAAAAGATCAAATATTAGCAATGAATTGTAAACTGGCTATATAAATTGACAAAAGAAATGTACTTCTTGGAAGGCCCAGGACCGGTCTGTATGGAAGGGAATTGCAAATCATCAACATTCAAAGATCTGGAAGGTGGTAACACACTGTACAGGATGTACAATAATAAAATTATCGTAAGTTTTTGTTTCAGTGGTATTTTGTTACAGAGTATTTACAGAATTATCTAGAAGGGACAATGATGTCTCATTGGAAGATCAGGCAGAATAGTAATTTTCTCTGAAGCTACCAAGCTTGCTTTAAAAGGTAGTTCTCAGTGGACGTTTTACTCACAAAGCGTTAACATGTGCTAGCATTGAGGACAACTTCCTGGTGCAAGTGCTGGGGCTTGGCCCTGCTGTTCTTGACCTGCTGCTCACATACGGAAGAATTTAGTGGGGAATGTAGTAGTGGATGGCAACTTAGACAGCAGTGACCACAAGATGATTGAGTTCAGGATCCTGAGGAAAGGAAGGAAAGCAGCAGAGTAAGGACCCTGGACTTCAGAAAAGCAGATTTTGACTTGCTCAGAGAACTTATGGGCTAGATCCCCTGGGCAGGCAGTCTGAGGGGAAGATGAGAAGTCCAGGAGAGCTGGCTGCACTTGGAAGAAGCCTTACTGAGAGTCCAGGAACAAATCATTCCAAAATGCAGGCAGACTAGTCAGTATGGCAGAAGACCAGCTTGGCTTAGCAGGGAACTCTTCAGTAAGCTAAATCACAAAAAGGCAGCTTATAAGAAGTGGACATTTAAGGACAAACAGCTAGGGAGGAA
Source organism: Caiman crocodilus (assembly GCA_030014935.1). Taxonomy (NCBI): domain Eukaryota; kingdom Metazoa; phylum Chordata; order Crocodylia; family Alligatoridae; genus Caiman; species Caiman crocodilus. The sequence continues at coordinate 10,585,030 of JAGPOW010002514.1, read as the reverse complement.
TATAAGATCATTGCTCGAGCATGGAGGGATGAAGTCAGGAAGGCCAAAGTACAGTTGGAGTTGCTAGCAAGGGATGTGAAAGGTAACAAGAAGGGTTTCTACAAGTATGTCAGTAACAAGAGCAAAATCAGGGAAAGTGGGCCCCTTACTAAATGCGAGAGGCAACCTACTAACAAAGGACATAGAAAAATCTGAAGTGCTCAATGACTTTTTCACCTCAGTTTTCACAGGCAAAGTCAGCTCCCAGACTACTGCATCTGGCAGCATAGTTTAGAGAGGAAGTGACCAGTCAACTGGCAAAAGAACAGGTTAGGAACTATTTAGAAAAGCTGGACATATATAAATCCATGGGGCTGGATAGGATGCACCCAAGGGTGCTGACCAAGTTGGCCAATGAGACTGCAGGGCCACTGGCTATCATCTTTGAAAACTCATGGCAATTGGGGGAGATCCTGGACAATTGGAAAAGGGCAAACACAGTGCCCATATTTAAGAAAGGGAAAAAGGAGGATCCAGGGAACTACAGGTCTGTCAGCCTCACCTCAGTTTCTGGAAAAATGGAGAACCTCAAGGAATCCATTTCTAAGCACTTGGAGGGAGAAGATGGTGATTAGGAACTGTCAGCATGGATTCACCAAGGGCAAGTCATGCCCGACCAACCTGATTGCCTTCTATGATGAGACAACTGGCTCTGTGGATGCAGGGAGATGAGTGGATGTGGTATACCTTGACTTTAGCAAGGTTTTTTATACTGTCTCCTACAACATTCTCACAAGCAAGCTAAGGAAGTATGGGTTAGATGAACAGACTGTAAGATAAACAGAAAACTGGCTGGATCATCGGGCACAAAGGGTAGTAAATCAATGGCTCGATGTCTAGTTGGCAGCTAGTAGTAAATGGAGTGCCCCAGGGTTTGGTCTTGGGGCCAGTTTTGTTCAGTATCTTTATCAATGACCTGGAAGATGGCAAAGAGTGCACCCTCAGCAAGTTTGCAGATGACACCAAGCCAGGGGGTGTAATAGACATGCTGGAGAGTAGGGCTAGGATTCAGGCAGACCTCAACAAATTGGAGGATTAAACCAAAATAAATCTCACAAGGTTCAATAAGGACAAGCACAAAGTCCTGCACTTAGCAGAATCCCATGCTCTGTTACAGCCTGGGGATTACTGCCTGGGTAGTAGCTCTGCAGAGAAGGGCCCAGGTGTTGCAGTGGACAATAAACTGAATATGAGTCAACTGTTTGCCCTTGTTGCCAAGAAGGCTAGCAGCATACTGGGCTGCATTGGTAGGACTGCTGCCAGAAGATCAAAGAAAGTGATTATCAGGGATCCTGGTTTTCTCTGATTAAAAACTGCAAATTCTCTTATTAAAAACCCAAAATCTGTGATAAGAATTAAAGGCCCCTCACAGCCCCTCCCAGTGCTGCTGGTGCTCCACACTCCCCTCCAGTCTCATCAGCCCTCCTGATGCCCCTTGCAACAGCCCCCCAGACCCACAGACATGCAGACAAACACAGACACCTACCCCAGCAGGTAAGTGCGTGTTGAGGGAAGAGGCAGGGCAGGGTGGGGGAAAGGGAAGGTGCTGGGGGAGTAGGTCAAGAAGGTGGGGGGGTGCCCCTGTGCCCATTCCCAGGAGCAGGGCCAGGGGGTGAGGGCAGGGGTGCCACTTTGTGGGTCACACACATGCCAGCTGGCCTGACAGGAGGTTCCCACATGGAGGCCGCCACCACAACTCTGCCATTGTGCCCTGTGCTACCATCCCACGGCCACCCGAATGGCTTTGTGGGCAAGTGGCGCAGGGCACAGCAGCAGCAGTGCGGTGGCAACCACTGTGTGCAGGCCATGTAAGTGCTGCCTGGCTGGGGGGTGAAACGGGGGGCTTGTATTCAGCAGCATGCTCTGCAACCAGCTGCACAGCTCAATGGTGGTATTTGCACACAGGGTGGAGGGGCTTTGCAGGCAAGCACTGCCACTGCAGAGCCATGCCCTTCGCCCCTAGATCCTAGAGGTAAGTAGGGTTCGGGGGCTGTGGGGCAGGGCTAGGAAGGATGGTTGGGAACTGAGGGAGCATGGGGTGCTGCCAGCCCCAGGAAGCACATAGCGGCTGGGAGCAGGGCCAGGGGGTGAGGGCAGGGTGCCCCTCTGCAGGGGGCTTCGCAGGCAAGTGATGCAGGGCACAGTGTGGTGGTACCGGCCATATGTAGGCTGCACACATGCCACCTGGCCTCCTGCCCAGGGGAGGGGGAGATGGAGGCTGGAATGTGGCTGGAGCATAGCTCTGTGGCTGGCTCTGCAGCCACAGTGAGGGATGGGGGTGCAGGGAGGGGCTTGGGTTTGCACACAGTGCTAACGCTTACCTGGAAGCCCGCTATGGCAGTGATAGCTGCTGCCTCCAAAACCTTCCACTGCTGCCATGAAGCTGTGCAGCCAGCTGGTGGGTGGCAGCGGCAGCATGGTGGTGGCTGGGCAGCATGCAACCATCCCCATCACCACCCTGCGCTGCGCCACTGCCTCCAGCCACACAGCACCAAGCACAGCTCTGTGGCACCAGGAGGTTTTGTACACAGCAGTCATCACCGCTAGCATGGGCAGCCCCACAAGCAAGCAGTAAGGGCTGCCTGTAACAGCTGTGACTGCTTCTGTCTCCAAGGGTTTCCTGCCCTTTTTGCAACTGGCTCCTGAAGGCTGGAGCTGTGCCAGTCTGCAAGAGCTCTTTGCAAAAGTGGAGAATCCGTGGATTTCTCTGCTAAAAAGAGAAATCTGTGTTTTCTTCAATAAAAACAGGGAATCTGAGTCTTCTCTGGTTTTCTGTGGGAAATGGAAAACCCGGACCCCTGGTGATTATTCCCCTCTATTTGGCACTGGTAAGGCCATATCTGTAGTACTGTGTCTAGTTTTGGGCCCCCTACTATAGAAGGGATGTGGACAAATTAGAGTCCAGCAGAGAGCAACAAAAATGGTTAAGGGCACATGACTTACGAAGAGAGGCTGAGGGAACTAGGCATATTTAATCTGAAGAGAAGATTCAGAAGGGATTTAATAGCTGCCTTCAACTTCCTGAAGCGTGGTTCTAGGGCAGATGGAGCTAGACTGTTCTCAGTGGTGGCAGATGACAGAACAAGGAGCAGTGGTCCCAAGTTGCAGTAAGGGAAGTTGAGTTTAGATATTAGGAAAAACTTGCTTACTAGAAGGGTAGGGAAACACTGGAACAGGTTACCCAGAGAGGCTGAGGAATCTCCATCTTTGGTTACACAAAGCCTTGGCTAGGATGATCTAGTGGGGGATGCTCCTGCTTTGACCAGGGGGGTTAGACTAGATGACCTCCTGAGTCCTCCTCCAGCCCTAATTTTTACGATTCTACTAGCCAAATGCCCATCAGGAATGACTGGGGGAGGGGGAGAGAGTGGGAGGGAAGAGCAGGCAGGGAAAGAGCACCACCACCCATAATCTTGTGCTGCTGCCAACTCCCAGGAGCGGGGGAGTGGTGGGGAGGAAACTTGCCCCACCATCCCTTCTGTCCCCCTCAGTCAACACCCTGTGCTACCACTGCCTCCAGGGAGCAAGGCCCCCCATTCCATTTCTTCCATTCCCACTGTCATGGTGGTGCTGCCCCGCACCGCAGCCTCCTGTCTGGAATGCTCTTGGAGCACTCTGGTTGTTTCAGTCACCTTTGTGACTGGCTACTGAGACAATCAGTCAGAGTGTAACTAAAGCATTATGGACAGACAGACTAAGGCTTTTATTATATTAGAATGATTCTATTTGTACGAGCTGTATCTTACCAATTTTACCTGAAGGATGTAAGCTAGGCAGTCTTTGAACCGCTGCAATTATCCTCAAGAATACATGGAGAATAGGAAAAGTTCCAGGGAACTGGAACATTGTTCTGTTTGCCCATCTTTAAAAAGTAAAACCCAAAGAATTATGACCTAATAAACTTCAGTATCCAGAAGTCATGGAATTAGTTATTAGACAATCATTAGTAAACTCCTATAAAATAAAAGGTAATAAAAAACAGATAACATCCGTGCAGAACAAATACTGTGAAACCAAACTAAACATTTTTTACAGGGTAACTTGGTCTCATGGAGAGGAAGAAAGCAGTATATCAGAGGCACCTTGATTATTATTCTTTTTGTATGGACTAATGGTGTCTCACCTCATATTCTTCAAGGACACTAGGAAAATTTGATCTAAATGAAATTACCATAAGGTGGGTACACAATTGGTTGAAAGACCTCAAACCATCTACAGTCATCAACTATGATGACAGCTCAAATAGGGTCCTGCAGAAGTCTGAGCTTGATCCAGTACTATTCAATATTTTCATTAATGACTTGGATGATAGATACAGAGCATACTCCTAATATATACAGATAAACCAGGCTTGTCAAGGATTACAAGCACTTTGAAGGACTTGATCTGAATTTTAAACAATCTTGAATACTGGAGAAATAGTCAGGAATCATTCAAATATGAAATTAAATTAAATAAAAACAAATACTACACTTACGAAGAAAAAAGTGCACAAATGTAAAATGAGAAACAACTTGCTCGACAGCAGAACTGAGAACCAATCAGGGCATTAGAATGAATCACAAACTGAATACTGTATGAGTCAACAACGTGATGCTGTTGTAAAAATGAAAATGTCATTCTGGGGTCTATTAACAGCAGTGTGGCATTTAAGACATGAGGTACTTATTCCGTTCTACACGGCATTAGTGAAGCATCAAGGAAAGCTTCCTTAAGTTTTAGGCAACAGACTTTAAGAAAGAGACTAAACAGAGAGAGTCCAGTGAAGAGCAAGAAAAAACAAGGGCTTTATAAAACATGACATATGAGGAAAGGTGGGCAGAATTAATTTGTTTATTCTAAAAAAGAGAAGACTGAAGAGGTGCTTATGATAAGCAGCTATTATCAAGAGGATAGTGATCAATTTTTCTCCATGTCTCCTGAAAGCAGGAAAAAGAAATCTGCTTAGTTTGCAGAAAGGGAGATTTAGGTTAGGTATTAGAAAAGCAAGTTTCTTTGAGTAGATGCAATATCTTTTATTAAACCAACTGAGTAGTTGGAAAAAAGCTTTTAGTAAGCTTTCAGGCACAGTCACCCGGAGTCTCATAGGTATTAGGAAAAGCACCCTAGTCAAGCGCTGAACAGGTTACACAATTTCCACTAATTTTAAATTCTAAAAAACAGGTTCAAGAAATATGTCAGGAGCAGTCTAAATATACTTAATCCTCCCCCCTAGGAAAGGGATGGCTAGCTAGATTATCTCAGGTCTCTTCTAACTCTACATTTCTGATATTTTGTATCCACTAGAGGGCAGAATTAAAAAATAAATCAGCCATTATTTTAACAAGACAACGAATGTAATTCAATCCTGTTTGCACCTAGTTAAACTGCATTGGATCAACTTCTTTCGCTAACACCTCTTTTCAATACCAACCAAGTGCAGACAAAGCTGGCTACAATGTTTCTATGGACACCTCTGTAACAGACTCAACCTACACTGTTTTCTAAGTACTTCTAATGAGAAGTGTGCTTAAATGTCATTTTATAGAAAAACAAGCATGTATTTTGAACAGCTAAGATTTCCGAGTGAAGAGACTAGACGAAGGGGAAAGTAGACAGACGTGAAGGTCACACAAAGCACTGACTTTGGTGGCAGCACTAGGAATACAGCTCAGGGTTCCCAAGCCTGAGTTCAAAATCAAGCTACACTGCTCTACTGTGCTTTATGCAACTGCAAAGAACGGGTTGGCAAAGCTGTGGCCCATGGACCAAATCCAGCCCACAAAGCATTTGGAACTGGCCTACAGCAGCATAGGAGATCAGTAGCACACAGCTTGACACAGCACGTGCCCCCACCACACCATGCTGCTGATCCCTTCTGCTACTCACTTCTCCATAGCTTCCCCTCCTCCCCGACTTACTTTTGCCATCAAATTTGTTCCTTCTCACTGCTGTTGGGGATGGGAGTCAGCAGTGCTTAATAGGCTTGATGGGGTAGCAACAAGCAGCTTGGGAACTCCAGAGGAGGGCATTAATGAAAGGGCACCTTGCCGCTTTACATTTGTCAATCCCTGGGTTAGAACAACCAAGAGTCCTGTAGGAGATTCTAGCCTTCTCCCCCACATAACATCCTACCGTTGCTAACATAAATGAAGAACAGGACTGCAGAAAAATCCCCGCTGACTTTAAAAAAAACAAACACTTATTTCAATTTTAATGGAGCAAGAAGGCAGCCCACCGACTCCCCCTCTCCTTCCCCAGTGCAGGAACACATCCAGGGGCTCACACAGGGGGGAAGGGAGGGGAGCGTCCCCTGCTACACCAGCTCCCTTTCCTTGAAGCGCATTCTTTACGCAACAGCCATTTGTGTCACGCATTCCTTGCTTTATTTCATTTACAAAGAAGTTACCACAAGAAGGCACAGAGCACAACCAGGGTGGGGCGGGGGCTGCCTGCAGGTGGCACACAAGAAGCTAGGAAAACGGGGCAGCCCCGCACAGCAGCTTTCTTCTCAAGAGGAGCTGGGGCACAGGCACCACGCGAGGGGCGCGCACGAAGGGGCCGAGCCGCGACTGGTGTCAGGGGCACAGCCCTTCTCGTCCCCCGTCCCCTCAGAGGCCGCTGTCGCCGGCGGGCTGGGGCTGGGGCAACGGGCGGGGGCGCGGCCGGTGCGGGGCGCGGCGGCGGGCCGGGCCGTCGAGGCGCGGGCAGCAGCGGCGGCAGCAGGGCGGGGCTGGCGCGGCGGGCCAGAGGCCTCGCTGTAGGCGGCGCGCCCAGGGCCGCTGGCTCTGGAAGAGAAGGTAGGCGAAGGGGTTGAGCGCGCTGTTGGCCGCTGCCACGATGCGGAGCGTGGCCGGCGGCCCGCCCCGCGCCGCCCCGAGGGCGCGGCCGAGCTGCAGCAGGCAGCGGGGCAGGCGGCACAGCGCGAACAGCGCCATCAGCACCAGGGTCAGCTGCAGCGTCTTCACCCGCGCGCGGGGCATGGGCGCGGGCGGCCCCGGCTCCGGCGGCGGGCGCTGCTGCTGCCCGGCGGCGAGGACAATGCGGCCGTACGCCCAGGCCAGGAGCGCGGCTGGCGCCAGGAAGCCGCTGACGGCCCCGTAGGCGGCGAAGAGCCGGGCGGGCCAGCGCGGCGGCCGCTCCAGGGTGCAGAGGCAGCGCGCGCCGCCGGGCACCGCCGTCAGCCCGAAGGCGAAGGCGTGCGGCAGGGCGAGCAGCAGCGCCAGCCCCCAGCCCAGCGCGGCCAGGGCGCGGGCGGGCAGCGGCGGGCGCGCGGGCCGGCTCACCACGTGCTGCCGCTCCAGGGCCAGCAGCACCAGCACGTGAGCCGAGGCGGCCGGGCCCGAGCCCTGCAGCAGGCGGAGCAGGCGGCAGGCGGCGTCCCCCGCCGGCCAGGCGGCCGCAGCCAGCAGCTCGGGTGCCAGCAGGCTCAGGCCGCAGCCGTACACGTCGGCTAGCGCCAGGTGCGCGATGAGGAAGTCCATCTTGCGGCGCCGCCGCCGCCCGCGGCCGCAGCAGCCGCGGAGCCGGTGCAGCACCAGCCCGTTGCCCGCCACGGCCAGCAGCAGCACGGCGGCCGCCGCTACCACCCGCACCTGCTCGCTCGGAGGGGGCCAGCGGCCGCCGGGCGCCGACACATTCCCCCCCGAGATGTTGCTGGCGGCCGGCGGCGGCTCCGGGCTGAAGTGCTCCTCCATTGCGGCCTCCGGGCCCGCCAACTTTGTTGGGAAGCGCGAGGACGGCCGGCGCTTCCCCGCCGCGTATGGAGGGGCTCTGCCGCCGCCTGGCCCCGCAGGAGGGTGGGCTGTGTACACACACACAGCGGCGAGCGTGCCTGGGATTTCTCCACCCAGCGACGGCTTCCCCCCACCTCCACAATCCCGTTTCTCTCCCCGCAGGCGCCCGAGATGCGAGCATCGCCAGCCCTGCGCGCCTCTCTCCTTCGCCTGCACCACGCGGTCCTCGCCACCGCATTTCTTAGCCTACCTGCCCGGGAGCTGCAAGAGGGACGACGGCACCAGTTGCAAGGAGTGTCCCTGCGGGCCATCCCCCTCCCCGGCATCACCCGCTGCCTCCGCGATCGCGGCTCGTGGCGAGGACGCGGGAGGAGGTGCCCCTAGTTGTCAACCCTGGGGGAGGAGGGGGTCACTTGGATGCAAGCCGAAGCAGGAGAGCGGATGTAGCGCGCTGCCTTTGTTAACTTACTTACCCCGCGGGAAACGCAAGGGGGAGGCTAGCAGGAGTATTGTTGCATCCTGTTCTAATCAAAGCACATCGAGGCGAAAGCTGTTTGTGGGTCTTAACAGGCAGCAGCCGGGCTCCTGCGGAAGACCCTGATCCTCACTACGGGACTTTCTTACACCTCTTTCAAACGGTGCGACAGGGAAGGGAAAGATCCTTCCACACTTGCTACTCCCGGGACGATTTGTGCTTTGATCTAAAACGGATGAATTCGTTCTCCCCCATCTCTTTCAGGCTCATTTCCACCAGATGGCACTTTAAGGCAGGCTCACTTCCATCCACCTTAAAGAAAGTGACTCAGAAGAGGTTAAAGAAGGAAACCACATTTTAAAGGGGAAAAAGTAACAGGAAAAGTTTCAAGGAAGATAAAAATTATTTTCCTTCTGTGGACTTCCACCAGGAGTTAGAAATGTTGATTCTCAAAGGTTTGTCTAATGGAAAGCTGTAAGAAAGAGGAAGCCCCACTTTCGTGGTGGTGGTCTGCACGTGGTCATTTGCTCTAGTGTTTCCCAACCTTTTCCATCCCAAGGCACTTAAATTTTCCATGACTCACCTGTTAAGGCTTGCCCCATCCCCAGACTTATGACCTCACTGCTGTGGTAAAATCCCCTCCTTCCCCCAGCTGTTCAGAAGCTCCCAACTGCATAGGCCTCACAGCCAGCACATGCAGTAGATCAGAGGCTCCCAACCCCCAATTAGTGTCCCAGTACCAGGCCACGAAGGGCTGGCTGCTGGTGTGCAGGAGGGTTGGCTGCAGGACCAGAAGTGATGTACTGCAGACTGGCAGACTACCTTCTTTTTTATACTGAAGTTGGCACTTCTGGACTGCAGTTTGCCAGTGCATAGTCACTTTCAGTCCACAGTTTGCTACTCCACAGTCTAAAATGGTTGGGAACCACAATTAATTACCTGCTCCTTAGCTGACAAGTTCTGTGGGTAAATCTGATCTCTTACTAGACCAACTCAGTTGGAAAATTTTTCTTTGCAATCTTTCTAGTATTAATACCCTTCCTCAGCCTGAGGAAGTGTCTGCAGCGTGTGCACTTTTTCCATTTCAAACAGAAAGCTTGCAAAGAATTTTTTCCAGCTATTTGAGTTGATCTAGTAAGAGATTGGATTTACCCAAAGAACCCTGTCTATGTTCCTGGACCAACTTGGCTACAACCTATACCTCCTGCTTGGCTAGTCCTCCCCGCCAACACGTGCAAGTCTTCTGCGAGTCTCACCAACACTTTTCTCAGGAAGTGGCTAGAGAACTTCCAATTCATCATGCTGAAATGCTCAGGGCACACCAGGGAGCTCTTTGTGCTGCAGCACTCTAGCTGAAAAGCACTGATCTACTCAACACAGCTCTATGAAATCACCTGCTTTTTATCATTATTCTTGAGGTTTCCTTCATGCCCACATATGGTGTTGCCCCTATTGTTCAGCCTGGGCACTATGTCTTCAGATGTGTACACACCCAACCGCATACAGCAGCAGTTCAGCCAGAGGCGGTGGCGGCATGCTTGCAGTTGCCAAATATCACCTCTCATCCCCAGTCACAGGAAAGAACTACCTTGACTAAAAAGGAATGCCACGTTGTGTTTGTTCCAGACAGCAATTCATTACGATCCTACACTCGCGAACAACCTATGAAACTTGCAAAAAATGGATGGTCTTATACCTATAAAAAGCCAGCTAAGAAACAAATCCCAGGGATTTAACGCCGCATCCTGAGGCTCTTTTGTCTCCCCCCACTACTTACTGCTGGGAATTATTTTTCTGTAAAAAACGCGGACAAGTAGCCGATGTGCTCAAGCCAGACGCGTATCAGTTACAGGGAGATGCCCCGAGATAAAGCCGACGACTTTCCTTTCACGCTCCCGCCTCGCACTCCCGGTGCTCAGGGAGAGGCCAGCGCAGCCCACGGCAGTGCTGGAAGCACCCCCGGGAAGGCTCTGACCGCGTCGGCTCTCGAAACGCCCAAGACCGGAGCACGTGACCGCCACGACGAGCCCGGCAGCCACCGGGACCTCACTCCGCCCTGGGGGAGGGGCCACCCCGCCTGGCGGCGCCAGAGGCACCTGCGCCCAAGCGAGTCACGTGACCCGGTCTTTCCACCACCCACAGAAGAGCCTGGCTTCTGTCAGGTGCTGCTGCTGCGAGATCCCGCGCACCCACCCCGGGGGTGGTAAATGGCGGGTGGACGCCGAGACTTCAGCGCCGGGGAAGATGCCGGCTCCACTACTCCTGCGCTTCCGGTTGCAAGTGCTTGCGGGGCCTGCTGCGGGGCTTGCCGGGAATTGTGGTCTCGGGCGGCCCCGAGGCGGGGGCGGGCGTGGCTCATGGAGGGGGCGTGGCCTGATGTGTCCTGTGCGCGCGTTTGCTCGCGGTTGGGGGTGGGACTGCTCGCCGACTCTTCTTGCGGGTCCGCGCGGCGCTGGGACCTGCGGGGTGGGCTTGAGCGCAGCGCAAGATCTGTTCGGGTCCTGCTAGTGCCGGGGCGGGCACCGAAGGGCAAGCGGAGCAGTTGGTAGGGTGGGGCTGAAGCGGCCGTTGCGGAAGGGGGTGATCCGCTCCCGGCGCGTCTGCATACGCAGCTGGACGATGAGCTCTCTGTGCGCCGAGGGCCTGGCGGGTTCTAAGGGTGTGTGTACACGTGCACTTTAGTGTGTGTGAGTGTCCCTAAAAACCATGGACTCCTGCTGATGTGCATTAAAGTAATGTGCCTTAAAGCATCACTAAAAACCTCTTCACATAAGAAATTCCTGCCCAGTAGAGCATCCTTCTACCCCCTTCTGTGACATATGATGCACCAAAACCTAAACAAAATATGACTACATCCTGCTTGCACCAAACAAGTTGGAGGTAAACAGACTAGCCCAGCCTTTCTCTGAGACTAACCTGCATAAAATGAGCTGTTCCAAACAGAAGATTTTACCACACCTTTGACTCCTATGAAATATGAACTTTCATTTTTACCTAGAACACTGACAGGCTTTTCTTCTGTGCTTGGAGAAGGGTGCTTGTGCCTGAAAGCTTGCAATTAAAGAAAATCTTGCAAAAATCTAGTTGGTCTAATAAAAGATACCACCTCTACCATGAGCTCTGGTCACTAAAAACCATGCACTTTCACAATTGTGCATTTTCTAGAGGTGCACCCATCCATTAGTCTGATACTGGATCGGCACCAATATAAAGAAAATTGATCGTATTGGAAATTGGTCTGGTTCAGCGGATAATTTGGCTGATAAATGCCCGTGCACGTGCACAGCCGCAGTACAGCACGTAGGCAGCAAGGAGCACAGCCTGGCAGCTTGGAGAGCTGCCTGCGACTGGTAAGTCTGGTGTGGAAAGAGAAGGCGGGAGGGAAGGGACATGGGGTAGCAGATCAAGGCCCCTGCGGAAAGGGAGGAGTGGAACTAGGGCAAGTGCTGCCCAGCCTGGGTGGGACAGAGCCACAGCCCGTCCGGGGAGTGCACAGTTGGGGTGGATCCTGCCACTGCACCACTCGTCCGGGATCTGCACGGGATGGGCCAGGAAGAGGTATGCATAGCCTTGTTCCCAGCCTGGCATCAGAAATTGGGTCAGTATAAGCCGATATGCCTCCTTAAAAATCAGCCTCAGTATTGGCCCCCAAAATCTCTGTCAGTGCACCCCTAGCATTTTCCTAGTACTTTACAACAGAGGTACTAGATTTAATGTGCATTAACTAAAGTGTGTTGATGCGCCTTTAAAACATCAGGACGCTGGGCCAGGTGGCTTGGTTACTGCTGTCACTGTCAGAAATCCCTTGCTTGGCCCTCTTATGCCTTGCTCTTCTGCCACTGCTGAGAGCTGGTCCCTTCTGTAACTTTTGTGTTTTGCCTTATCAAACTTGAGGACATTTCAGGTGGACACTGGCTTTTCCTGGGGTGGTTTTGAGTCTTCAGTTAATTGTAGGTGTTCATTTGCTGCCTAATCCAGTGTCAGAAGGAAAAAGCTATGAATTCAAGTTAGCACAATGACTATGCCTGTGTGATTATATATGGGTGCAAAATGAGCTGTTAATCTAAACCCTGCGTCTGAACCAAATGTTCATCCTTGAGCACCTAGTTAGGCAGTCAAATAAGTGAGGCCTGGTTGCAAAGTTGACAACCACTTCCCTTGATTGTGGTAGGTATTTTGGGTGCTAAGCACCACCCCTGACTAGGGTATTTATATTTGAATGTTTCACTGAGGATGGGTCCCTAATTGCAGGCACCTCATTTTTGAAGTTTGGTCTGTGTGATCTGCTGGAGGTTACGCTCTCTGTCAATGAAGAGATGGTATTAGGTAGTTTCTGATTTCCAGTCTTATAGTCTGGATGCTTTATGTGATAGGCTATCTGGTAATGATTTGGCCCCGGGGTTTTGAAAGGGTAAAAGATGATTGGAGGGCTTGGGATTCCCTTTCCTCATTAATCAGGCCCCAGAGACTCACCATCAATGTCCCCTGATTGGCCCCTCGGGTCACTTGGAGGGGGATAAAAGAGGCAGCTCAGCTGACTGGGGAGAGACCAGTGAGGGACTATGAGAAAGGATTTTCAAAGAGCTGGGCCAGTGGGGCAGGAGCAGTTGCCCCAGATGAACCTTAAGGAGTAGGACTTGCAGGCAACAGTTGGACCCTCAGCATTGTGAGGTACAGCTGGCCAGAGAGACTCCCCATTGGGCTCCAGGATCCCCTTATGAGAGGCTACAGCTAGCAGGAGAGTTTCCCCAGCTCCAGAAAGAAACTGAGCAGTGACCTGCTGACCTGCTTTTAGCTCCTCTAGCAAGAGGCCAGGAAGCTTGACACGAGGCAAGGGCTCCTGGAAGGTCAAAACCCCTAGCAGCTTAGAGCACTACCACCACTGGTGGCTATGTGGTAGAGTTTCTGTCTATCACGTGGGTGAACTGACTTGAAGTCCCAGCTGGGTCAAGTAGGGGTGAACAAAGTGACAGAGCAATTCTTGTCACAGTGGAAGGAATTCATTGCGTTTTCCCTCTTCTCCCCCACCTCCAGATATCTAGGCCCTATACTACTTGTTATTTGACATTTTGTATTTCACTAACAAGTATTGTTTGTTCTGCTCTTTGTGTTTTATATCTTGGCAAACCTGTCTTTTGTCAACTGGATGAATATGTCTATAAGTGCCAACCCTTTATTGAATCCTGCCCCCTTGGGGTGTTGTACTGTCCCCTGTACCCCCTGGTTTATACATGTTATGTTCCCACTACTGTTTTTTCTCATTAAAAGGTATACGGTTAAGTCCCCATTGGTGATCTGGTTCTGCTCTATAGGGGAAGGAGGGTCCCTACGCCTCCCACAGTGCTTGTGCACCTGCTCTGATCCCTTTGATTGGAGAGGGTGTACATCTTGAAGTACCGCTCAGGTTACATTTGCTGTATGCGTATTCACAAAACAAATCATGTCATGAAAGAAACATGACCCCTCAGAGGGAAATGTATTCTCACAACTGTGAGTGGTAGTCACCATGTTTCTTTTAGAATTAAGATTTTTGTAGTATTGCCTGTAATTGAAGAGGATTGGATTATTCAAAGAAGCTATGCTGCTGTTTGGCTAATACATAATCAGATAATAACTAGCCTGTTAAATACTGTTATTTATAACAATTCATGAGAGCTTTTATTAGAAATTATGCAATTGCTAAGCGCAAAGAGCCACAGGAATGTCATAAATAACCCCTCGTGTTTTAAGTAAACCTGATGGAGAGATGCATTCTGGAGAAGGTGTTAATTGATGTACTATAAGAAGAAAAGTAGCAAGCAGAACTCTCAGAAGTCTCTGATATTCTGTTATCAACTCAGCCCAGCTTTCCAGTTACCCTCTTATCAGCTCTGGCAAGTTTTCTTCAGCTGTCCCATGCCTCACGTAAGGCCTGCTTTTCTGTGCTATGCAGGCCTGTTTCACAGAAAACCCTTCTTCAGAAAGCAGTTATATATGAAAAATAGCAGCCTTGGATGTGCTGGGGACATAGAAACAAACTGAGGCTACAACTCATTACTTTGAAGCTTTACGCCTTCATCCATTTTCCCATCTCTGCTGTACACTAGTGTGGATCTAAGGTATTGCTATTGTTGTGCTTTAGTCTAAGTCTGGATCTGTTGCCCAGTATGCATGAACCAATACGAATTCCAGGTGGAAGTTTGAAAGAAAAAAAAAACTTTTATTGCCAGCAATAAAGGTGCAAGGTAGCAAGCACACTCATCACTACTTTTAAGAGTTTTTTACACAGAAATTTTTAAGGGTAAGTAAGCATACTGTTAAGTGATTGGTTACAGGTAGGTGATACAAGAAGTTCTCTACTGAGCATGTCTCTATACCTATGTTTTAACTATGTACTTCATTTCCAGACGTGTGTTTTATTAGCATCTTAACTCTCCACCTAAGGGTGTGTTTTTTAGCATTATAATGAGACTTTTGTACAACCTTCTATTTTACTGGTAGCAGGGAGGCACTATCTTACAGATGTCAGGGAGGTGTTTCGGGACAGCTGGTAAATCTTACATTGCAAATCCTGTCTTGTCAAATCTTCAAGTCTATAGAACTTCACATTCCCAACTTTGGAGCATTCTAAAAATTATTAGAATTGCTCCATTCAATCTAGTTTAACACAAATTTAGTGTTATTAGCCTTTTTTGTTTGCAGAATCATTTGGTTGATTTTTGGCCTAAAGATAGATGCAAAAGCAGGCAAGCATTGTATGCAGCAACAAACTATCATAATGCAAAAAAGACCAATTATACTAAATAGTTGCTTTAGCCACCTAAAGTTGGGAAACTAGGAGGTTATCCAGGAAAAGTTTTTGATTGGTTTCACTTTTCATTGTTCTTTGTTTTTGTTCTTGGGGTTCACAGGAGTTCTTTTATGTTTTGGTTCGGCCACTGGCTTTAGGTGACTGGAATGTATTCAAGTCTTGATTCCTTTGAGCTTTGCTGCTGTTGGGGTTGTTAGAAGTACTCTATATAGACCTTTCCATCTGGCTCGAAGCGGCTCCTTGTTCCAGTCCTTCACGAGTACGTAGCTTCCAGGTGACAGTTGGTTTTCCAGGGTCGGAGATTTGTCTTGTGACGACAACACGTCCCGCACCTGCTGATGGATGGAAGATAAAACAGAAACTAGCGACTATACATATTCTCTGATTATTTCCTCCCCTAATACATGTGGTTGCTGCTTACCACTCACAGGCAGATTTAGTGGGTAGGGCTTACTATACATTATTTCAAGTGGACTTAACCCCAATTTAGAATGCGGTGCTACTTTCACCCGCAACGGCAAGGCCTCTGTCTATTTAAATTAAGTTTCTTGGCAAATTTTCTAGGAACCTGTGACCGCGATGGGCACCTGGGTCGTGTGTAGCTCCTGCAGGTCGTCCCTTTACCCCTTTGTCTCGCCCGCCACGACTTTGATGTTTCGCAATATAAAGGGAGGATGGTCAGTGG
>JAGPOW010002514.1:10516495-10559563 GCA_030014935.1 Caiman crocodilus | reverse complement strand
AGCCCGCCGAAGGAGGTTCACCAACCTGGAAGAAAACACACGCCTACCTTTGGGGGAAAGGTGGAGCCCATCCCATCCCAGCATGTCCCTCGTTGTGATAACATCGTTTATGGTCGGAACTACGACGGTATCTGATCGTCTTCGAACCTCTTCGAACCTCTTCGAACCTCCATTGTGCGATTTCAGAAGGGGACCTATTACGTCTAAGGCGACCCTGGAAAATGGAGTCTCAGTTATCGGCATGGGCCTCAGGGGTGCATTAGGCGGCCCCCACTCCTGGGCCTTTTGACATTCCGGGCATGCAGCCCCCCACCGATCCACATCCTCGCTCAGCTGTGGCCAAAAAAACTCTTGGGTCAACCTAGCCCAGGTCTTGGTACATCCCAGGTGACCACCTAGCAGAGACGCATGGGCCACCTCTAGATGAGGTGCCGTAGGGGAGACGGGACCACCAACTGCCTCCCTTTCACTTCACCTCCCTCTTCCCTCCGCATCCGATATAGTAACCCGCCTATTACCTCTAAGCCTTCCTGTCTCTGAGACGTCCCCTCTCCGGGGTCACTGGTTCTCAGCCACTGGAGTTCCTGGTCCTCCCATTGGGCTTGTCGAAACTGTGCTGCAGTCACCGGGGACTCCACGCTAATGCCTTCTTCGCCTTTTTGACAGGAAGGCTCCGAGTTCTCAGCCACCCAATCTTCCATTCGTTTCATCCACCTCCTCTCCTCTTCAGTGGCTTGCACTCGTTCTAATACCCTGTAGAAGGGTTCCATTTGCATCCCAAAATCATTTCACAGGCTAAGGCAGGGGCCAAACCCACTCATAGCTCGCCATGGAACTCCATCATCCTAATGGGTACGTAGCAGCAATGAAACTGCATCTCCCTGCCTAAAATGCAGGTCATGTTAATGACGCCTGCCTCTCTTCTGCCTCCCAGTGGGGTTAG
Organism: Caiman crocodilus; assembly: GCA_030014935.1. Classification (NCBI taxonomy): domain Eukaryota; kingdom Metazoa; phylum Chordata; order Crocodylia; family Alligatoridae; genus Caiman; species Caiman crocodilus. Next base: position 10,558,620 of record JAGPOW010002514.1, on the reverse strand, counting down.
GTCTGCCTGGAGCAAGGACTGGGAACATCCCACGTCCAACATTGCTCGCACAGCCCTTCCGCCCAACCAGGCTGTGACCATGGGGCAGTTCCACCCTTCTTCCGGGCTGGTGAACCCCACACTACAATCCATAGGTTCACCTGTGCCTGTCTCCCTGCCCTTCTCTCTTGTCAGCAGATATCCCAAGGGCCACAGCTTAGTTCACTTAGCCCCTTTCCACAGTCCCGGGAGATGTGTCCCGTGCATCCACATTTGTAGCAGACTACCCCCTTCGGGGCACCCTTCCTTGACGCCGCCCAGCCTTCTCCCTCACTCATCGAACCTTCTCTCAGGCCCAGAAGCTTTGTCCACTCCCTCTCTTCTTTTCTGAATTAGAAAAGTCCTCCGCCAAACGCAAGGCCTCCTCACTGGACTGCGGTTGGTGTCTCCACACCCATCTCTAGGTGTCTTCCTCTAAGTCCCAGAGGAATTGCTCCAATAATATCTGGTCTAATACCCCCGCATGATCAAATTTGCCTACCGGCAACCATTTCTGCAGGGTGTCCCAGAGGGTTTGCAGTAAGCCCTGGGGCCGCTTACTTTTCCTGGGCTTACAGGCCCTGAATTCTCGGGGGAAATCTCCAGCCGATACAAGATTGTGGCTTTGATGGCCTCATAATCTTGTGCCTCCTCCCTGGACAGTGCCCTGTACGCTGCTTGGGCTTTGTCAGTCACCAGGGCCCCTAGCTGATGGCCCCACTGGCTCCGGTCCAACCCCGTCTGAATGGCTGTCTGCTCAAAGGCCTCAACGTAGGCCTCAGGGTCAACATCTTTAGTCATCCAGGGCATCCAAACAGGGCTTCATTGTGCTGTATCCATTCCTGTTGACGCGCCCCCTGTAGTTGTTGGACCACCAGCAACTGCCTGATAGCCTGAATGGCTTGGGTCAGCACCTCCACCTGGGATACCCCCGATGGCTGCATCTTGTTTTATGCCTCGGGTGGGGCTCTGCCCCGTGGGTATCGACGCTACCGCCGACTTTCCCGGCCAATGTACCACCGTGATGGTGGGCCTCGTCCGGTGACACCCTTCGTCAGGTAGCCCCTCCCCCTCGTCTCGCCTGCCATGACTTTGATGTTATGGGTGATTTGAAGAAGAGTTTCAGTGGAGCTCTTCTACCAGAGGGGTGTCCCTGATGTGGGTGTACTTACAGTTGAAGTCTCCGATGTTCCATGGGGCTCTGCCACCCCTACACCCCATCCATTCGCCAACCAGTCACTTGCTGGTAAGATGGAACCTCATTGTTATACGCAGGTCTGGCAGCCGGTAGGTGTTCCTGACTGTCGGTACCAGGCTGATGGTTGCTTTGAGTCAGCCTGCCGTAAGACCTGGCTGCTCCCACCGCTGTCTTGGGAGGTCTCCCTTTTCCTCCCCTAGGCTCAGAAATAATACTCCTCCAGGGTGGAGAGACTTCCCAGAGCAACATTTTGGCCCTGGCAATTGCCAGAGACCAATCCTTCTGCCCCTGTCCAGGTTCCTATTTCTTGCCTCAGCTGCTGAGCTGAGACAGGGCTGCCTGTCTGAGATGCAGTTTCCAGGGGGGCCGCAGCAACACCAGAGTGCTGCCTGTCTCCTCCTTCCTTCCCTGGCTCCCCTCTACTGCGGGGTCTGCTGGGGCTTTTAAACTTTCCTGTGGCAGCCGCTGTGGCTGCCGCGATTGACTCAGCTGTCCCCCTTGCCGGGAACAGATGTTTAAACAGACAGCGTAATGCTGGCTTGTGTGGCTGTAATGGCGCCCGTGGCTTCTGCCGTGGTCCTGGCTCCGACGCTGCCATCCCTCCTGAAGGTAAGTAGGTCAGCTCGGGGTTTTCTTGAGGGGCTGCTGCTGCCCCCCGACCCTCTCTGTGCCCTGTCTGTGCCCGTGACAGCAGCATGCTGCCATCACAGGGATCCTCTCCGCAATGTCCCAGATGCGGGCACCCAGGAAGCAGCACACTTCCCGGGCTAAGGGGTTGGGGTGGCAGATTGCCCCCTCATTCCCCCTCAGGAGGGAGTCTCCCACAACAAACACCTTACATTTTGTCTTGGGGACAGCAGGGGCAGTAGCTACAGTTACATTCAGCTATGCCTCCAGATCCAGCCCTGGACAGGCACAGAAGGGAAGGCATGGGCTTGTGGGGGGCAATAGGTTGGGGAGGAAGGTAGGGAAGGCAAGAAGTGGTGGTCTGGCCCCTTGCTCTCCCCCTCCCCTCCCAACTGTTGTGGGAAGACATATTTAAGATGGCTCTCCAATAATCAGATTTTATACATGGAAAATGATAACTAATTTATCATTTTCCATGTATTGAATCTAATGATTGGAGGCTTATCTTAAATTCAAAACCATCTTGGATCTAGGTAGATACAGTATATTCCTGTCAAATAACTGTGTACAATGCTCTTCAATATCTTCATTAATGATGTGGATTCAGGCATCAGATGCAGACTGGCAAAGTTCACAGATGACACTAAACTATGGGGGAAGGCAGTCATGCTGGAGGACAGGCTGGGGATACAGGCTGACCTGGACACACTTGCAGGGCAGGTGTACCAAAACCTGATGGCATTTAACATAGAGAAATGCAGGGTACTTCACCTTGGGAGAAAAAAAACAGCATCATACTTACAGGCTTGGCCATGCTACGCTTGTTGGCACCACTACCGAAAGAGACTTGGGGGTCTTGACTGACCACGAGATAAACGTGAATCCCTAATGTGATGCTGTGGCCAGCAAAGCAAACCAAACTCTGGCATGCATCCACCAGTGCATCTCAAGAAAAACCAGGAATATCATCCTCCCACTTTACTTGGCCTCAGTGAGGCCACAGCTGGAATAGTGTGTCCAGTTTTGGATCCCCCCACTTCAGGAGGGATGTGGGTAAGCTCAAGAGAGTCCAGAGGAGAGCCACCCATATGATCAAAGGCCAAGAGAGCAAGCCTTATGAAGAGAGGCTGAGGGAAATGGAACTCTTCAGTCTGGCAAAGAGAAGGCTCAGGGGGGACTTGGTGGGTGCCTATAAGTATATAAGGGGCGTGCACCAGGATCCGGGAGAACATTTGTTCCCCAAGTTCCCCAAGGGATAACTAGGTCTAACAGCCACAAACTTCTAGAAGGTCGATTCAGACTCAATATAAGGAAAAACTTTTTTACAGTCTGAGTGTCCAAGGTCTGGAACAGACTCCCCCCAGAGGTGGTGCAAGCACCTACTCTGGACTCATTCAAAAGGCATTTGGATGTCTATCTTGCTGGGATCATTTGACCCCCGCAGACTTCCTGCCTCCGGCAGCAAGGATGGACTCATAGATGTTCATAGATATAGGGTCAGAAGGGACCTTTGTAGATCTTCTAGTCCAAACCCCTGCCCTAGGCAGGAGAAAAAGTCCTGGATGCAAGGTCCCAAACACACACCCAGGCTTAAACTTGCAACTTTGTGGCCCCGGAGTCAGGACACTGCCCCCTGATAAGGCAAGTGGCCCTCCTTTGGTTCCTCTCAATGCTGTCCACATTGCTCCTGAAGTGCGGCACCCAGAACTGGACGCAGTACTCCAACTGCAGCCTGACCAATGTCACATAGAGGGGGAGGATCACCTCCTTGAACCTGCTCGTGATACATCTGTGGATGCATGACAAGGTGCGATTAGCCTTACTGACCGCTTCCTCACATTGGCGGCCCATGATCATCTTGGAATCAATAATGACTCCAAGATCCTTTTCTGCCTCTGTGCTGACGAGAAGTGAGTTCCCTAGCTTGTAAGTATGCTGCTGGTTCTTCCTCCATAGGTGCAGTACCCTGTACTTGTCAGTATTGAATCCTATCCTATTCATATCCACCCACCCCTGTAACCTGTCAAGATCTAGTTGTAGCCTGTCCCCCACTTCTAGCATGCCCACCTCTTCTCACATATTAGTGTCATCCGCGAATCTGAACAAGGTGCTTTTCACCCCCTTGTCCAAGTTGCTGATGAAGATCACTCATAGTTTAGCATCATCTGTGAACTTTGCCAGACCACATTGGGATTGAGGTCTCATTGTGCAAGGCCCTAGAAATATGCAGGAAGAAAGCAGTGCCTTTGAAAATCTTCCACCTGTTTGTAACTATTTAAAGACACAAACAAGTCGCAGATGTATGGTGGGGGGGAAGGGGTGAAGAGGTGGCTGGTTCCATTGCCCAGAGCTACTGATAAGACTCTGGTTTTAATTTTTGTAGATTTCTTAAAATTTTGCAGTTAAGGCTAACACCTTCCATGATAGGAAACGCAGAATCTAAATTTTTGGAAGGTTTCAGCCAAATTAGTTTGGCTGTTCTCTGACAAGGTGATGGGGAAACTTTTTTGCCATTTTTAGAAATTCTTATAAACTTTTCTTTCAGTGGTGGTGCCATTGTGCTTTAGAACAGGATCTTGAAATCAGGTGCAGGGGGTGACCCTGCATGCCCTGGCCATGCCTTTTGTTCCTTTTCAAGATTAATTTGACAAAGAAGTCAGCTTTTAACAAACTGCACTTTGCACAGACTTCAGGTCTGCCAGAATGTGTCGGCCAAGTCTAACTGTTCTCCCACTGCTGAGCATACTTCTGCCCATTACAGCTCCTACAAGTGATTACACTGCATGTGTGCTATCTCCACAGAGAGATGTTCTAACTCAGGACCTTCCTTGTCATTACAGCTCCTCATTACTACTGACTTTGGTAGGAAAAGACAATTAAATTGAAAGCAGGGAGGGAGACTGACTGTCTTATGCCTACACTGAGCTTCCAGAAGTATAGAGAAGCTAGCCACCTGCCTTGATTTAAGGAGAGGAAGGAAAGGCACAGATTGGGGGAAAGAGATGGATGGAAGTGTGGAGGGAAAGAGAGACATTGCTGTGACTTGTGAGACAAGAAGGTTGGGACTGGGACTTGCTGGATAAGGAAATGGAATCTAGGCTGACAAGACTAGGCTGGGATTATTTGGGCAAGAAGGCTGGGCCTGCAAATGATAAAGCTGTAGAGGAAAGACTATGACTCACTAGATAAAGAGCTTGGACTAACTGGACAATAGGATAGGTGCTTGGGGACAGTGAGTGAGATTATGGATAGAAGATGGTAAGGGAAAATACTGAGGAACCCTGTGATCAGATGAAGAAAGGAATGAGGAAAAACAGGTTCTAGAAGGAGCAGCAAGTCAACTAAAATAGACTTGAGATAGGTAAAATACTGGATGGGGAGCTATGTGGTAGAGACAGATGGCTAGATAAGGCCTCCAATGACTACATGTCACAGGTGCAGATAGAGACCATATGAAGAGCCAGGAGTGAGCAAGGAGACTGGAGACAGGAGTTATGGGGGAATGGGGACAGAGTGCAAGCAGCAGAAAGATACTGAAAATAGGAGAAAGATGACGGCAGGTTGGACAAAGAGGTCATGACAGACTGAGAGGAGAATGGGATTGAGATAAGCAGTTAGGGATGGAGAAGAGATAGGGCTGAGAGAGTGCAAATACATGAATAATCTAGAACAAGAAATGAGCAAACCGTCTCTGCCTTGTATTTAGTGCTTCTATAATGAACAATTTAAAGCTGCCTCCCCAAATTCTACTTTCTCATTCACTCCAGGGAAGTTTTATTTGGTGGGGAGAATAAACACCCTTGGTTTTTCCATTATAAATTAATATGGCAAAAGAAAAGGGTTATGTTTTGTGCCTTAGCTTGTAATTTTGCAGATCTGTGTACACGTTATATTGAAATGAAGCCTGAACCAAGTAAGCAATCAGGTATTTAGTAGGTAGTCTCTTCATGAAAAAAACAGGCTGAAAACTGCAATTTGCATTCATGTCAGTATTTAAACCTTATTCTGATGGGTAGGTTATCACATAAATATTAAAGGACACTGTAATCAAGAAGGGCCTAACTTTAAGTAGTATCTTACATTACATATTATCCCATTGTTTTCACTGGGGACGATACAAGGCTTACCATGAACAAGTGTTGAGGCAAAAACATCAGGTCCAGATTTAAGCTAATTAACTTACCATATAAATGAGTGTTGCATAGAAAGCAAACATTAAACTGGTGATAGCAGTCTTTGCTGGATAGCAGATCACATCACATAGTGAGCATCTTGTAGTCTGAAGGAAAAATAGTTGTTAAGAACAGTTTTTTTGCTGTCAGAGTACTAACAGTGCTTAATAGGAGAATGCAGTTCCCTGTATCCATGTTCACGTCTGGAAAGGCTGCATTCATACACATTCATTGATTAAGTCTTTTTGATATCATTATCAAATAGAAACAATAATATATATATTGTCTTCTCTGCTGATAAGAACATACAGGAAATGCAGGCATAGAGGGGGTTTGCAATCACCATAGCCTTTTCTTTAGCCTGACTGCTCTTTTGTCTCAGCCCCTCCAGAGGGTTACAAGAGGGGGTTACTGCTGTAGAGATGGCTGAGTTCTCTCCTCTCACGGAAGGGGGAGATCACTGTGTGTGTGTTGTGGGGGTGGGTCTCCTCTGCTTGCAGATTACAGGGTCAGCCACAGCATCTACTTTTAGACATCATTTTCTCATCTGTAAATCTCCACCTGTTTTTGCCCAGTGAGACATTTTCCTGTACAAGTACTAAGCTCTGCTTTCAAGTTTCATCCTGTTATGAACTGTTACTGAAAATAGTTTATGGCAATTAAAAAGCACCAGAGTTGATAAAAATGTCAGTTTTGCATACAATAACATCAGTAAGTCAGGGAATACAAATCCTGATTAAAAAATCAGAGATATGTAAAGCCTGTTAGAGTAGGTCCAAAATCATTAGCATTTCCACTAATATTCCTTACCTGAATTGTATAGAGTGGTGTGTGAGGATTTTGCAGAAGGTGCCCTGATAGCAAGTCCAGCTCTGCGAATTTTCTTACCAGTTGTGGCTGCAAGAATTTGGCTACGGATTTTGAAGCAGTAGAGACTCTGCTTAGCACATTGATAACTCTTACTGCACGAGATGAGGACAGTACACTTGCCACAACTGACACTGAGCCCTGCACAATGGAATCACTCTTCTGGAAGAGAAGGATTTAAGAAGTACTGTGGCATTTTAAAAGTATTTTATGTAGATACCCTGACTTTATGGGGAAAGGCCATCCCAGAACTGAACGTTTAATATTTAAGCCTATATAAGGATGATATTCTATTATTTCCATTACTCTTAATTGAACACTATAAGTAACACACACCAAGTGAAATGATCTGAGTTAACATGACACAATATAAGCTATAGCAGGAAGAGATAATCCTACCGTATATTCTTCTGCAAAGCACCATCCTATTTTACCCTTACTGTCTTGCAAAATGATGTACATATATTTCGCACGGTTAGCTCTGGGAAATGAAAACAAAGGTTTTAGATCTACTGTGTGGTCACTGGTCATCACTACAGAGGGGCCCAAGGCTACCTTCTCCTTTGCACTATTCCCAGCCCTATGCTGGCTCGGCAAGCAGAAAACTGCTATCATCATCTGAATTTAAGAAGTCCTATGGATGCTGAGGATGCTCAATACCTCCCATGAGGCTTTGTCACCTTGCAGTGCTCACTGTAATTTTTCCACCTGACTCAGCATCAAAAGCAAAGCTGAAACTTAATATAAATTTGGAAACACAGGTGTTCAAGCTGAGAAAATGAGACTATCAACTCAGAACACTGATAGAAGATGGTTCAGATTAAACTGAACCCATGATCAAAGCCAAAGAAATTTAATATTTGGTTCTCGGTGAGTTTTCCTCTTGATTTTATTTGTAACATTGACACCTGATTAATATCGTGATGAACACATGAGAAATGTGCAAGAGAGAGAGACAGAAAGACATATTCTACTTTTACTCTTAAAAATATGGTCTACTTTTCTACTTAACTCTTTTCACATTGCCCTTTGCCCCTCTGCTCTGATAATGCTGGCCACTTGTCTGCCTGTCCATTTCTTTATGCTTTCTTATGTCTTCTAATATAAGGTGCTTCTGAGCTGAAAAATAAAGCCACTTCTCTCCCTTTTGAATTCCCCTTCCTCAAGACCCACTGTTTCATGATTGGGGATTAAACAATAGATATTGCAACTGAGGGTTAATCAACAGACACAACGGATGCATATCAAAAAATAACGAGGGTTGTCCATCATCAGCTTGACCATGGTGGCTTGTACCTTGCTCCTATATCTCTTTATCGGTATTCTTGGCTGAACGCTCTTCAAGCCAAAGAGCAGTAGCATGGCAATTCAGATATGTATATTGGTCCAGTAGACAGGCTGGCGGCAGTGGGGGGTGAGGGAGAGGTTCAGGGGAAGAGAGGATTTAGTTCTGATTCGCACTATTGGGCATTACCACTATAAAAATGGCATTAGACTGGAAGCCTTAAACAAACTTTTAATCCATGGTTTTCAGGCAGTTATTATTTAGAAACCTGACCTTCCATTCTGCAGCTCTAGGGAATTCAAGCAAAGACTGAAGAAAAAACAAAATGCAAACTCTAATGCATCTCTGTGTGTGAGACATTCTCTGGGGTCTCACTTTTTGATACTGAGTTCTCCAGCTGCCCAAGTTGTTCCTGTGCATGTCAAGAAGTATCTGTCTGACAGTGAAACAGCTCAGGGGTAGGTAACCCCTGCCATGGGTGCCAGAGTGTGGCACTCAAAGACATTTTGCTTGGCATGCATGCTTCTGGGTGAATGGTGGGGAAGGGGCCAGGGCTACTTGGCCACAACAAGAATAAGGCCCTTCATGGCTCCCCTACCATCTGCCCCTGGCACACTAACATCTTACAAGTGAAAGTTGTGGGTGCTTTTGGCACTCTGTCCAAAAATGTTGCAGGCCCCTGGCCTAGCTCATACCTAAACCCAACTGAGATATAGAAGATCGCTGTTTCTTCACCTATTTTCCATACGGTATGGGAGGGGGTGATTAGGAAGGTGTTATCTGAGTGCAACTTCCACGTGAATAGTGGATCATGCTTTATAGCAGGGCTGTCCAGCTTCTAAGCAGTTGGATGGTGCATGTCCTATGAGCCATACTAATGGAGACTGCATGCTGCAGGGGACACAGCCCGTCCCCACATCCCAGCCCAGGCTGCATAGTATGTGCTTGAATGAAGTCTTACCCCACTGTAAATGGGCAGGTTCCCCTTTGCTGCACTGTGTGCAGTGCCCCACCTCACCTTTGGCTGCCTGGTCATCAGATCCCTCAGCATCACGCACTGTGCTACACTGCTGTGTCCTGGCTTATCCCACTCCCTGGGGCTGAGCCATGTAATGAAAGCTGGAGGAGGAGTGAGCCCCTAGCCCCTGGCTACTGCTACCGCCAGAGTAATAAGTGTAGTCAGAGCTGGGTGGAAGTCTCAGGGCTGCATGATAATCCCTGATGGAACACGTGAAGCTCCAAGGTTACCATTACCAGTTGGACAACCCTACTTTATAGAAAACATAGCAGTAGCTGCTGCTTTCTTTTGAACACAGCTGGAAGAAGTTGTTCTATAGCATAAGCTAGCTAAGAAATTAGAGCATTTGTTTAGACTGTGGAAAAGCATGGGTTCAGTTCCATTTTCTATCTAAGCTGATTCAAACCCACATCTCCAACAACTGGGAGAGTGTCCCTGTAGCAGCTTATAGGGCTTTTCAGTCTTTTTGTGAAAGCTGTTCCACATTGCCAAAAAAATTGAGAGTTCAACAGGAACTATGGCTCTCCTTAATAAGTAGGAAAAAAGAGTCCAAGATTCCAGTTCCTGTCCAAGGTTCCCCCCAATTCCTTTTCTGTAATAAAAGCATATAAATGAAGGGAAATAACACACACACACACACACACACACACGCTTTACAGTCAAAGGGTATGTAAGTAAATCTCTAGTCCACAATGTAGGCAATGACATTCAGCCTTATCTAGTCACTTATTTTCAAAGGTAAACCAAAAATGCAAAGTCCTTCCTCCTTTCCAACCCCAACACAAGGGCATGGGGCACTGTAGCCTGGTGTCCCCCCAGATACCATCTAGGGCAGAACTATTCCACAGTAGACATACCTGTTACATACCTCCCTGCGAGTGGAATTGGAAACCATCTAGCTTCCCTCACCTCCTCACCCTTCCAACCAAAGAGTTTCTGCTAGCATGGGAAGTGGCAGATAGTGAAGGTGTAAAGCTGCAAGGATGGGTACCTATGGCTCAAGGTGGATTTAGCCTCCCACACTGCCTACAACCATGTCAGTACAGCATGATTGGTTACAAACAAGGGTGAAGGATCTTTGAGTCGTGGGGAAGTCGAGGGGAAAGGGACTTAATGGTGGGGGTCTACTACAGACCACCCAACCAAGGGGAAGAACTAGACCAGGAATTCTTAAGTCAGCTCACAGAGGTAGTTAGGTCAAAGGACGTGATCTGAGAAGAGCAGTCAGCCAGGTCTGATCACTCACGTAGGTTCCTAGCGAGATACAGGACCTCCATCTAATCCAGGAGGTACACAGCCCCACCAGGGGAGACACCTTGTTGGATCTGGTCCTGGCCACAGGCGACGACCTGGTGAGGGGTGTGCGGGTGCTTGACCAGCTGAGCGACAGTGATCATCACCTGCTGGAATTCACCATCCAGCACAAGGTGACAAAGGCCTGCAGCAAGGCAGCAACCCTGGACTTCAGGAGGGCAGATTTCAATGAAGTAAGGAGAATAGTCTGGGAGACACTGAGTTCCCGGAGGGAAGGGGAGTTGGGTGTCCAGGAAGAGTGGTCATTCCTTAAGAAGACGATCCTCCAAGCCCAAAAGGAGGTAATCCCAATGTGAATCAAAGGGGTCAAGAGGGTGCAAAAGCCCCGTGGCTCACCAAAAGCATACAGGAATGTCTCCTAGTTAAAAAGGAGGTGTACACCCAATGGAAGGGAAGGGTCATCACCAGGGAGGACTATACCTCAGTTGCTTGGGGCTGTAGCAGGGTGGTCAGGAAGGCCAAGGTGGAGATGGAACTAGGACTAGCTACCCAGACCAAGGACAACTAGTCCTTTTTTAAATACATAGGAGGTAAAAAGAAGGTACTGGGTAATGTGGGGCCCCTGCAGGACATGCTAGGAAATCTGGTTGTTGCACCAGACAGCAAAGCTAACCTAGCTAACAATTTCTTTGCCTCCATTTTTCTGAGCAAAGACCAGGTCACCCCCTCCACCCACTGGGACCCCCTCGTAGGTCCCAGGGGAGGTGCACCCAGGCCTAAGGTCAGTGAGGACCTAGTCAGGGAACTTCTGGAGGGACTAGACGTATTGAAATCAGCAGGTCCTGATGATCTCCACCGGAGTGCTGAGGGAATTAGCAGAGGTCATTGCGGGACCCCGGCACAGCTTTATGAGCATTCATGGTGCTCTGACGTGGTGCCAGAGGACTAGAAAAGAGCCAATGTGGTTCCTATTTTCAAAAAACGGAGGAAGGATGACTCGGGAAACTATAGGCCAGTTAGTCTTACCTCGGTCCTGGGGAAGCTTTTTGAGAGAATTATCCTGGCGCATATCCACGAGGGGCCAGCAGGGGGGATTATGCTTAGGGGCAACCAACATGGGTTCATTAGAGGCAGGTCTTGTCAGACCAACCTGGTGGCCTTCTATGACCAGGTCACAAAATCCTTAGACATAGGTGTAGCAGTGGACGTAGTCTTTCCGGACTTTAGGAAGGCCTTCGACACGGTCTCTCACCCCATTCTCATTAAAAAATTAGGGGACTGTGGCATTGACACCTACACAGTCAAATGGGTCACTAGTTGGCTGGAGGGCCGCACCCAGAGAGTGGTGGTGGATGGGTCCTATTCAACCTGGAGGGATGTGGGCAGTGGGGTTCCCCAGGGCTCGGTCCTCAGGCCCACACTGTTCAACATCTTCATCAGCGACTTGGACAAGGGTGTAAAAAGCACCCTGTTCAAATTTGCAGATGACACTAAGATGTGGGGAGAAGTGAGCAAGTTAGAAGGCTGCAATCAGACCTAGACAGGTTACAGGGGTGGGCGGATGAGAGCAGGATAGGTTTCAACACTGAGAAGTGCAAGGTACTGCCCCTTGGGAGGAAGCACCAGTAGCATACCTACAGGCTGAGGAACTCCCTTCTTATCAGTGCAGAGGCAGAAAAGGATCTGGGAGTGATTATTGATGCCAAAAACATGGGCTGACAGTGTTAGGATGCAGTCAGGAAGGCCAGTCATACCTTGTCATGCATCCACAGATGCATCTCAAGCAGTTCCAAGGAGATGATCCTCCCCCTCTATGCAACACTGGTCAGGCTGCAGTTGGAGTACTGCATCCAGTTCTGGGTGCCGTACTTCAGAAGGGATGTGAACAACATGGAGAGGGTCAAGGGGAGGGCCACCCACATGATCAGGAGTCAGCAGGGCAGGCCCTATGAGGAGAGGTTAAGGGACCTGAACCTGAACCTGTTCAGCCGCCACAAGAGGGGATCTAGTGGACGTTTACAAACTGGTCAGGGGGGACCAGCAGGCATTTGGGGAGTCCCTGTTCACCCAAGCACTACCAGGAGTGACAAGAAATAACAGTCACAAGCTGGCAGAGGGTAGATTTAGGCTAGATATCAGGAGGTGCTACTTCACTGTCAGGGCAGCTAGGATCTAGAACCAACCTCCAAGAGAAGTGGTGCTGGCTCCTACCCTAGGGGTCTTTAAGAGGAAGCTGGATGAACACTTCGCCGGGGTCGTTTGACCCCAGTACTCTTTCCTGCCCATGGCAGGGGGTTGGACTTGATGATCTGCTCAGGTCCCTTCCAACCCTACCAACTATGAAACTATGAGTGTCCCAGGAGGGTAGCAGGAGGCCTCAGAAGCCTACTTGAGTGTGAGGAACTCCTCACTACATCCGATGTATAATAGGGTGGATAGGATCATTAGGGTTTACTGGTGTAAGACTTGAAAAGTATTAGCCTCCCCCAGCTTTGTTAACCTCTATCAGCCTAGATCAGAGGTTCTCAAACTTTTTTTTTGCGGATCACTTGAAAATTTCTGAGGGTCTTGGTGGACCACTTAATAAACTTTTTTTTATTCTACAAATCAAAGCACACAACTCATATTTTAATATCAGCAGTCTTACCTTACAAGTACAGATACTCTTGATTGTTCTGCAACCTTTCCACAGACCACCTGAATGGAGCTCATGGACCAATGGTGGTCCATGGAGCACAGTTTGAGAGCATTGCATAGGTATCAAACTTTGACACTGTGATTAACTTACAGAAATCAATGAAGAAACAAATAATCTACACTATCTTGAATAAGGCTATTCCACTCCCTAATCTGAATCCAGATTAGGACCCACTTAAATGAGGTGGCTGTAGTAGGGCCCTTTGTTTCCACATGACTCTATACAGTTATTGTCAGGGGTTAGCAACCTATGGCCTGCAGGCTGGGCTTAGCCTGGGAAGTAACTGGATCTGGGCCTGTGATGCAGCCCAATCAGCAGCATGCAACTCACCCCAGCACATCCTTTCTCCACTCTGTAACATGCTACCAAACCCCTCCACATCCCTTCCTGCTCTCTTCCTCCCCTAGGCAGGTGATGCTTACTGGAAGTGAGCTCTCTCTCTGCCCACCTGTCCCCCCCACCCATGGCAAGCACTAGAGGTAAACTTTCTTCCTCCCTCCCTCCCCTGCCCTGTCTTCTGACATCACTAGCCACCTAGTGCCCCCTTCTCCCCTACCAGAGGGCAGTGGTGGCCTATAGTACAGTTGGCTTGCAAGTACCTGGCTGATTGCTTCAAAAGGTTGCAGACCTTGGTCTATGTCATTCTGTGGTCTGGTGCTAGAGACCCCTATTCCTTCCTGAGCAATCAAAATCACTGTGTACCTCAACAGTTCTTGTGAGTTTACCAGGTCCCTTCTGGGCCAACATGGTGTCCCTTCCAAGCCTCTGTCATTCCCTGCACAATGTGGGTCATGGTCCAAACAACTCATGACCAGAAAGGGAAAACAATTCCTCCAACTATGTCTCCCCTCGAGTGTGGCTATCCAGAGCCATTCCTGCCTTTTTGGCTGCTAACAAGACCTTGCACTAGGCCTTAGTCCTGATGTATCACTACTAAATGGGCAAGATGTTGAGCAGTCCCCACAGTTATCTTCGCTTAAAGGGATGTGTCTATTTTAAGTGCCACTGAGATCTCAAAACCCTAGCTCACCCTGCCACCTAATGCTGTCAGCCTCTTAAGTTTCTGCTGATGGACATGTGCAAAACCAACTGAATCTTGATGGCATCAAGCAGTTCTGAGTCTAACTCTGACTAGAATTCATAAAGTAGGCATTCCTTTGCCTATACCAGAGACTCACAACCTTTTTAGACTCAAGACACCCCTTGATTAACTCAGGTCACCCCTTGGAAAATGCCAGTTTCAAATTTTCACTTGTTTTTTAACAAAAGAAAAATAATAGAGCAATGCTTCTATTGCAGAAAGCTCAGAAGGGCCGCAACAGGTAAGAATGCTTTTTTAACACTATGGATTCCTATTAGAAATCTCTGGGTTTATCTTGTAAATCTTGTTTGCATACCTAACAGTGCTAGCATTGTGTGGCACCCCACAGCACCCTTGAAAAGATCACAGGGCACCCTGGTTGAGAATCACTGGGCTATACATTAGAGCAGGGATTTGAAACCAGCTTCCTGCATGTTTTCTAAGCTCCAGGCTATGAAGTCACTCATGCAAATATTAACTGGGTCAAACAGAGCTCATTTACACAAAACTGAACATCTTAAAAGAAGAGTAACAAACCCCCCAATAGAATAACCTATGGCCTTAGAAGAGGGATTTTAACTTGTCTGTTATAGCCTAGGAGAGTGCTCTAACATTGGGTTATAAGGAATGAAGGGACCATTTCCTACAACTTGTGTTTTGTGTATATTCTTATTTGATAGGTCTATTCTGAAAATGCCTGGGCCTGGAGGTATATAACCTAATTTGAGAATGCCATCAGGCTTCAAACAGCAAATTCCTGTGTAAATCCAGTACTAGGTGCTTAAACATCTTTGAGGATCTGTGCCTTAAAGTCCTTTTCTGACTCGATGATGAGGTATTTTATCTTGGAATATTGGCCAACAACTGATCTGAGTTAGCCAAGAGAGTTATTTACCTCAAGGAAAAATAACTTATGGCAGATAAAACACATTTTGTTTGGTTTTGAAACACCAAAAGGAGAAAATCTGTTGTCAGAGTGTTAATGACAGTAAAACAGACCTCTTACCTGGTTTGATGGTTTCCATTTTACTATGTTTGGAAGTTCATCCTTAGTGTCATCTATAATTTCCACAGCTATTCTCTGAAGAACATAAGCTGGGATGAAAGCAGCAATTTAAGACTGAAATCAAAATCTCTGAATAAAACAAAAGAATGCAAGGGTGGGCAAGGGTGGGGCAGGAAAGGAATAATAAGAGTCTCATAAATAAGATCACATACCTTGTCCAGCAAATCTATTTATCACCTGTCCACATAGCCACCCAATTGGCTTAATAGGCATGTTGGATCTGGGATGAGTTCCCTCCAGTTCTCAGATACCTCCAATGACTAACCTAACTGGTTTCTTAGATCACAAATGACTCAACACATCCACATCACTGTAACCACACGGGGAGCCTTTATGACAGCACAGTAGATCGCTTAGATACCCACTTAGCTTCTGATGCATACACGTAGCATCTACAATATATTATTTCCTAAGAAATCATGCAACTTCTCAGAAGCTGTAAGGTAAATAGTCACATTTCCTGTAGATCCTTTAAGAAGAAAGTGTTTTACATCCTGCTCTTTTATTATTTTGTTAGCAAGGTAAAGGTACAAAGCCAGATCTGGACAAGCAAGGTTATTACATATGACTAGGTGGCTTTGTTCTACTAACAGTCCAGCATGTTCAGAAGAATGTGTGATTAAATCTGTGGGTGAGTGGCATAATCCCCATGTCACAGTTTCCATTTTACAGTATGGAAACTAAGGTAGAAATGATGTTAATTTGGGGTCTGAGTTAAGAGGAAAAAAAAAGGAACTCAAATCTGAAAATAAAAATTAATGTTTGCCATGTACCCAAACCAAGTCCTAAAATCTCACCTCAAAATAAAGGCAAAAGGGAGCCCAAAATTCCTGACTTGGAAACTAAGTAAAACAGCTGGCTTCTTGTCTTCATGTTCAAGATCAGGGATTGGCAATGCTTTTTGGCAGTAGGCAGGTATAACCCAGTTTAGGTATGAAGTAGGCCAGCATTAAGATCCAGCCACCAGACTGAAGTGAGATGGCGCAAGCAGAGCTACCCTCTACTGAAGCCCTCTGTGCTCAGCTGTGGTGCTGTGTATCAAAAAGCTCCTCACTACCAAATGCTACAGCTCTCCAGGCTGGATCCAGCCCATGGGCCCCAGGTTGCCAAACCCTGTTTGAGATAAAAATATTCAGTTCAACTCTTTAGCTTCTTTTGTACCACACTTGTTCTGAAAAATAAGTGGGCTTCAGCTGCTTATGGTTTCTAGTGTATCTGTCTCCCAGACAAGGAATCCTGGAGCTCTCAGATCAGCTCTCCAAGTGAACAGCATGTTGTGTCACAGACCAATGCTCGAAAATATGACTGGAGCCATTAAAGGCAGCAATAAGATTCAAATAGTTCTCATTATGCCTGCACTGGTTTAACAGACTGCCAATATCAGGAAATACCAGAAACTGAGGATTGCTATATTTCTCTACTATGGATGTTTTTTAAATGAAACTTTAAATGAAGTTTAAAGCTTAGGCTTTAAATGAAGGTACTTTGCAAACTTGCATTTGGGAACTGTTAGGTAAGGTGCAACAAAGCCACAGGAAAAGTACAGTCTGAAGAACTGTTGCAGGACTGTCTCGTTACCTGCCACTGGACTCATGAAGACAACTGTGTGGGTTAAGAATTTTGTCCATTTATTAATTTAAATCTCTACCTGTTTTATCAGTAACTGCCTGTCCTAACCTCTGATAACATTTGACAAACTCTCAAACTAGATGAATTAAAAACTCCATTAGAACAATGCCTGGGTAGCAACAAATATATAGCAACAGCGTTACTACCAGTCTCCCACTGTTTTCAGTGGACCTTTTCTTATACCATTAGGGTTTCAGTTTCAGGCATCTTTCCTAAAAACAAGTGTAGAAATATTCCACTATATTCATGGTTTATTGCTTACTTGTTGAAGACTTCCTAAGAAAGGATTTAATATGCTGTACCAAAACTCTTGTTGGCATCTAAGGAAAACTGACTTGTCACATGTAGTCTTCATTTTGTTTTAATTTGTATTAGAAGATAACCGACATACCGCTGTCACAGACTCATCCAATACCCTGTGAAGCCCCAAGCTTCTCCTCACTACCCCAGTGCTTGTCTAAAGGAAAAGACCAAGGTTTTCCCTGGGATAACGCCTTATCCCTGTGTAAGCCTCTGCTCTGCTGCCCTGTACTGGACTTCACAGATGCAATGAGGGGAATCTTTACTGACTCTAGGTGTTTTCTCCTTGGGTCATGACAAAACCTTCCTTCAGTCCCCCTCTCTGCAGAGCACCACCTGCCCTGAGATCACACTTTACCACAGGCAACCAAACAACAAATGGATTTATTATACAGAAGAAAAGAATCATACAGGAAAAAACAACCACATACTTTGAAGACAGAACAAAAAAATGATTTTTATCCTCTCATCTGCTACAACCTATCAGAGAATCCTATCAGTCTTTCCAGAGACTAGCTTTCCTGCTAACCCTGCTGAGTCCTGACCACTGGGGTCAGGGACTCTCATCTCAAGCGTTGGGATAATCTAAAGACCACCACTACCTCACAAGTAGATCTTAAATACCTCCAAAGCAGCATTCCTCAGCCAGCTTTGTTCACTTTGTTGAAAAGTTTTAGCATTCTGCAGAAAATTCTTCCTTTCTGGGACACCCAGAACTCTCCTACCTAATGGCCCATTTCCTTGAGATGCCTTTGCTACAGGCTGATTTTTACCATTACAGGCAGACAGCATCTTGGATCCCATTCCAATAGCCTTTTCTGCCTGTGTTTAGAAGTGGCAATTGTTCTTGCTCTAGTAACAAAATAAGCAAGAGATGCTTGAAAGCTTCACCTTCTCTTTTCCTTAGACAGACATTCTTCAGTTCCTTTGATATAACAGCTCTTAATCAGAGATCTCGACATAACCTTTACCTAAACTATGTCTCCAAAATGTACAAACGCATGCAGACAGCAAAACATAAGTGATGCAGTAATAAAAGTGACATACATGAATACAGGGCATTTGGTCCCTGAAAGCTTGTCCAGTTCTCCTACCCATAATTTGTCCAGTAAAAGATATCACAAAACATCTTAGGCTCTGACATTTCCTGGACTATCATGGCTACAATACTCCAACTGTCCTCTCTTAAAGACATAGTTTAAGTCAAATTAAGTGGTTACTTTATGCTAGAACAGCTTGGTTCAATCATTTGCACCTCATTCAGACTTATTACATTGCTATTTATAGCAGGAAGATGCAATTAATCAGTCAAGTCACTTGCCCCGAGTGCTGTGCAGAGGAGTCTAATGTTGAGTTTTTAAATTGAAACAGTGGGGTTTTATTTTTCTGTCACTGTTACAGCGAAGGGGCCCAATCATTGTTTTTCCTGGCGAAGAATGCATCTGGCCAGAGGGTGAGCTGACAGCAGGCTGAGCAGGCCCTGAGCTACTGGGGCCCCTGGTGTCATGTGTTGTTCCTCCCCAGCCTGATCCATCTCTTCCCTGACCCCAAGCTGGGGCAGCACCTGGCCCGCTAACAGTCTGCCCACGTGGCACTGCCACAGTGGAGGGAAGGAACCAGGCTCCCCCCCACAGCTTAAGGGCTGTTCAGCTCACTGGCAGCTCACCCTCCTGGCTGCAGGAGAGGCAGGCAGGGTCCGCCAAAAAAAGAAAAGGATCAGGCCCCTTGTCACTTCTGCCTTCAGTATGTGCCTGTTGAAGGTAGAAGTGGTGAGGGCTCGATCCTTTCCCTCCGCAGAGCCTACCTACTTCTTCTGCAGCTGGGGGGTGAGCTGACTAATAACTGCAATGCATTGCTGCAAGCAGAACTACATTGGCAGGTAGTTTAGTTTGCAACAATGCAAACTCATTTAAAACCCCCCAAACTCTTGCAAGTGTAGCGTGATGTCATTAAGCCACACAAAGTGACATTTTCATCACATGTACATGGTAATAGTGTCACGTGCACAAGCACCAATACTCTTTGTTCTGGCTGAGCATTACTTAAGTTGGCCTGGAAGGAAAAGATGGGAACAAAGAATGAGCAATATCATTCTGGGAAGTCAACTTCACAACTACACCCAGCTGATCATGTCTCAAAAGGGTCATTTTAGCAGTTGCCCATCACACCCATATTTCAGTAGCATATGCTTCTGCATCAAAAATGACAACTTCCACAGACAACAGTTTACTCTGGCACATAGCCATGGGTCATCCTCAGAGCATTGCTCATCTTAGTTCCTGAAAAAGGCACAAGTCCCCTGGAAAATATAACAATGTACTCAAGTAAATGAAGTTAGTGTTTACATATCCTGACTTCAGAGGAATTAATTAACTTTGCACACACAACTTTAATTTCAACATTTTAAAATTTCTTTGAGTACTTAATTTTGAAACCTTAACATTAACAGACTTTTTTGTATAATTTCATAGGTGGAAAAAACCAAACAACTGAAAGAAATACATTACATGAAATACTACCAACACCCACATGGTACATGAGCAGTTTTGAAACTTTTAGATCCAGAGAACAGACCTGTGCTAGTTGAACAAATTAAATAAACAGATAGTAGTAGGTGATAATCCTCTATGTAGAACAGCACTAGGAAGAGATGAAATGTCTACTATAACACTGGCTTTCAGTTATTTGCTGACCACAGAGGAATGGTGACACTCAAGAACCTTGGGTTCAATTCTAGGTCTTAAAGACCAGGGTGCACAAGTACTTGCATAAGTAAACCAAGCAGAATAAATCCTCTTGGGGCTGATAACAGGTGTAACTAATGTTTCCTAGTAATTTAATCAAAACATATCTTTACTTTTAAAAGGAACTATTCAACTAGCCCATAAAAACCACAATTTGTAACAGAAGCATCATGTGAGCATTCAAATCTATAAAATGTTTAGCCTCTATAATAATTGAGGCATGGTCAGCAAAATGTTTCCTGTAGTGAAGGAGTTAAAATTTTATTTTAACAAGCATATTTGAACATGGACAACAATGAAGACATAGTACAGCACTATGCCAAAATAATACAACTGTAATTTATAAACAGGAGAATGAAAAAAAACACACAACCATAAATTAATATATTTCACTAGAACAGGAAGAAATCAGAAAAAAATCTGCAAAAATGCTTCTTAAAGGCCTTAATAAAGTTGAAAAACAAAAAACCAGAAACAACAAGAGACATGCCAAGAATGGAGAACATCTTGTCAGTCCACTGAAATATAAATGGCTCACATTTTTGTTTATAATTACCACCTTCATCTGCCACATTTCCAAGTGTTTGTGCTCATTATTCGAGTCTTAAAAATTTTGCACCATTATTTTTATTGATCAGAATTTAGTTTAAAAGTATTGATACTGCTTATCACTTATGATGTTATGCAAGAGGATTTCCCTCCAACACATCTAAAATATCATTTAAACTATGCTCAAGGGAGCTCAGAAATTCTTGTTGTTCTTTATCTAAATAGCTAGTTACATTACATCCTAACCATGTATCAAATACATGATACCCAATTCCAAAGCCATCTGGCACCACTGGCCCAAATCCACCAAGATGTACTGCAGGACTGTGTAATGTACTAGTTGAAAGGATATTATGATTTATTCTCTGATAGGCTGAGTCGAGAAAAAATTCAGGCATACGTTCACCTTTGGATGCTGCAAGATGTTTCAGTGCAAATAAGTGGCGATCAAATCCTTTGCCTATAAAACCAAAAAAGTTCATAATGCATTATGAATACAGAGAACATATAACGTTATTAATAAAGTACAACATACAGAACCTTCATTTAAACTTTTAGATTCAAATAGTTTAAAATAGTATCAGTATGCTCTGATATTTTATTTCATTTTAATTGATGAGCAATTTATTGTTTTGTCTTAGTTAAAATAGGAGAGACATACAATGTTACGTTCAAAATTGACACTGTCATATGTTTCTTACTCATAATGACCTAATGAGCATCATCCTTGTTCATATAGTTCTGCAGACAACAAAAGAAGGTACTGTGTACCCAGCAATCCAAATACGGTGACAACATCTAACTAGGCTGTTTAAGGAGTTAGGAGCTTACCTTTGAATAATCATGTTTTTATTTTCCCCAGAAACTCCACAGGCTTATTTTGTCATAACATTACTAGTATGTAATTATTTTTTAAAGTTCTAAAAATAAAAGGAATGTTAAGAATATCACATATAAAGTCCAAATTATATTCTGTTTATAAGACCCCTAACTGAACATGAAGCACTTCCCCATATAGTTCTGTCTTCTCTTGCTGGGATATTGCTCAGAAACATTTAGTCCAAAAGGAAAACAAAATGACTTGCAGTGGAAATCCAGGTATATTAGTCACTGCACAGAACTATGATGCTTGACAAAAAAATGTGATGGGGACATGTCTTGAGGAATTTCTAACTTGAAGAATAAACAAGGAACAGCTCTCCCTACATGAGTTCCATATCCAAATACCTCAGGGCACTTCTTTATGTGCTCCAGGGGTGGGGGAAGGGGAGCAGTGCTTTAATTAGAGTGGCTCTTTGAAGTGCCACTGCATCTTGTGTATCAGTGTCCCCACACTTAAAAATAGCATCAGGGGCTTGTTTGACGAGCCATTTTTAAACCTGGGTATGCTGATACGCGAGATGCAGGAGGCTGTTGGAGCACAGTAATTACAGCGCATTGGAATAATCTCTGCACTTGTGTACAGCCACCCACAGTGCTTAACTCTCAGTATTTTGCTTCTGCTTCTACATATTTTTATGATTTTTCCTTTTATCTATTGGTAAATGTCATCTTCTTCCTATATATTCTATGATTCCTCTTCCCCCATCCCTTATTTTTTGCCACTCTTTGCTAGTTTTTTATACAGCATGTGAAGAAAACCGAACTATAGTTCTTAAACAGAGAATGGACAGCATAGAGAACAGGATCTCTTAAAAGTGTCCTGCAGGAGGGGCATGGCAAAAATGAGCTGGAACCTTTCTTGCTTCTTAGTAATTTAACATTTTCTCTCTCTCTCTCCGGTTCAAAAATGTTATGTTGTGTTGCTGGGGGAAAATGTCGGCTTTGATTTTTGCCCCTTTGTACATTCAAAATGTAGATTGTTTTATCACCAAAAATTACATGGCAAGTGGAACAAGGGACTGAAAGATAGACAACTGAGAATAGAGGGTACTTTCAGTTAGATTTCAACGAATCTGTTTTTGTTAACATTTATTTAACTTACGTGTAAAACTAAGCAGAATGAAAGTCTTCATTAATGAATAAAAAAATCTAGTTGCTTCAGTTCACATTCAGCTTCTAAAACTGCACGTCTTCCATGATACTTAGTAAGTCATACAACAAATCAGAATTGATATTCTTGATATTTTAAAGCTAAAAATAAGCAAAATTCACCTTTAAAAATGCCACAGTTCCTGACACTCTCTACAGGTCATGAAGAAATGAAAACAGCAGAACCACACATTAAAAAACTCATTTGTAGCTGCATTTGTAACAGCAGGAATCAGGATCATGACTTAAACCTCCAAAAAAGGACCAATTCTGAAAGTTCCTTGGATATCAAAACCTTAGACAGAAGTAATATATCATATGGGTATGGAACTAACCTAATGCAGCTTCCAGCTGTAGCCGTCTGTGGTACTTTGAACATTTGTCAATCAAGTCTCTCAGCTCTGCCACAGCGCATTTGCTCCGTTCTTCAACAAACGCACGAGAACACTGTTGTGACAGTACAGATGTAGGTCGAATTGTTTCTGTACGGCCATGTTTAAAAGCAGCCGTGCTACATGCTTCATAACAAGAAACCATTTTTCCATACTGTCGATAAGCAGTTATCTGACATGCAAGCTGAAAAACAGCATCTGGACTCAGCTTTTGCTTCACTAAAAATTCTTTTCCAAACTTCTGGAATCTGAACTGTCTCACAAACATTTTCTGCTTTTTTTTATCAAATTTCATACGTGCTGTATTTATAGCAGATTTTACTGAATCATTCAATTTAAACTCCAGTCTCTCACACTTTACAGCACTTAGTGCAGACTGTGGTACAAGAGCTGGATGCCTTGTACTGTTTCTATGTACTTCATTAGCAAAACGAAGGACTGCAACTCCATCTCCCCAAGAATGTTCAAAGTTTATCCCTGCAGTGCCATCAGAAGTGACAATCAAACTAAAAGATTTGTCAAACCAGCGATTGAAACCATTTCCATGAAGCATGCAATGTGAAAGCTCATCATCATCCTTTGGGGAACTATTATCTAAACATAGGCAAAAGACTGCACTATCAATTTTCATTAAGTTTTCTTCATTACCCGTTTCGATAAGCTGTTGTCTTACTTTTGCCCAAGTATTTCTGTCTTCGGTGGTTAAATAACAAAGGGAAGTTTCAGGCAAGTGATCTGCATCTTGCAAAATATAAAGCAAATGAGCCTTAATTTCAGATGGATGCAGAATGTTACCAAGATGATCCAAAACATCAAAAATATAAAAGTGACCATTTCTCATTACCAACAAATGTCTTGCACATTCATTTGTAAAGAGTTCATCTTTGTTTAATTTAGGAATTCTGGAACTGTTGAAGAGATGCTTGTACTGTGACATATCTAGTGGATATGCATTTACCAGAAGTGCTCCATACCAAGCCACAGAAGGTGGAAGAAAGCGAATAAAGTGTTTGAAGGGCCTACTCTTGCTCCATTTAGGGTTGACATAATATATATCCGGCTGTAAACAGTTATTCCTTAGAGAGTTGAGAAATTTTATGGATGATACTACCAAATTTGTAGCTCTCAGTAGCTGTTTGTTGTATGCTTCTTTTGGATCAGGAGTTAAACAAATAAAAGGGTTGAAGTTTAAAACAACAGGTTCTCTGGCAGATAGATACATATCAAACCAAGGACCTACAAAACATAAAAGTAAAAACTCAATTCATAACAATATAATTTTAGCATGTTGATATATATATTTTATGAAAGCACATATTTACGTATAGCATCTAGTCACTTTACTGAATTATTTCAGTTTCAAATTAGTAAAAAAACACGACAGCAAAAAATGAGTACTCTTAAAAATATACAAGCATAAGGAGTTTTTTTAAAAGGCAACCCATTTCTTTTTAATTTCAATTTCCATTGTAAATCTAAACTTTTAGAAGGATATGTCATTATACTAAACACGGAATGAGTAAATACACATTGGGTAACTCTCCTGAAATCTGTGAAGTGACATCAGGAATTCAATTCATCCCAAGTTATAAAGCTCCCAATCCTCTGGTTCTGAGATACCAAGGTAACAGTTGCTATAGAAATACCTATGCTAGATAAACACAAGCTGTGCGTTCTATTTCCCACACAATCTATATCAAATACTAGCTTTGGCAGTAGAGGACTAGGAATGAACACCAATATTTTCTGAGGAAAGTAAGAAAGAGAGTCTCTGCCATAGCAAAAGACACCCTATGTTATACAGTATCTTTCCTTACACACAGCTTGGGAAGATGGAGGACCCAGACTTTCAGAAAGTAGATTAGGGAACAGGGTGAAGGACTAGATATTTAAGTAGAGGGGGCTGTTAGAGTGTTATAGGACCTTATCTCTGAAAGAGAGAAAGTCCAACATTACGTTGTAAAGAAAAGTACCAACTCAAATAAAATATTTTAAATTAACAAGACAGGTTAGTTGAAATGTTGCTATTAAAGTCAAATAAAGATTTAACCATCTGAACAGAAAAGTAGGGTAACTGCTAAACAGAAGCAGAAAAAGCAATCCAAGCATTTCAATAGCAAGTTTCAACAGGGAGTCATGATTCTGTTAAAAACAAAATATCTGAACTATGAGGACGGTAAGAAAATGGAAAAACAAACCTGATATATAACTCGTATACTTATTCTTTTTATCTAGGTCAACGAGATCTTGGTGTAACTGCTTGCCTATTCCCTTTTGAAACTCCTTGGCAAGTCTTTCTGTATTTCTACAACATTGAAAAGTCTTTTATTATAATATATAGTAATAAAAATAACTTTGGCAATTGTATTTTTCATTCAAGTGTTAGCTCAATCTGTAATGAGAACTCTCACGAGAACTGTTTTTTTTGTTTGAATATTCCTAGGTACGTGGCCCTGACTTACGGCGGAGCCTTTACAACAATACAAATAAAACATAATAAATAGGGGTTTACCAATGGAAATTTGGGGGGCTGATATTGATAGCCAATTTTTAAGCAGGCATATTGGCCGTTACTGATCCAACTTCCGATACAGCTGCATCCAGTTGGTAAGCCTGTTGTGGTGGATGGAGAAGGGGGAGGAAAGAAGTGGAGGGGGGTGCAAATCAATGCCCCCCCACGGTGAGGGAGGGAGTAGGGCAGGGGCCAGGGTAGGTGCTGCCCAGCTGGGGCAAGGTGGGGTGCAGAATAGAGCCGCGGCTCATCCAGGGAGGGTGAGTAGCTCCCCCTGTGACATGCACCCTGGGAGGACATGGACAGGGGTTGGGGGGAGGAGTGTCCCCATATCTCGGCAGGGTAGGGCAGGGCAAGCTGCAGCTGGAAACAGAGCTGGGGACTGCACCGGACTGTTGCCAGTAGGGTTGGGGCTGGGCTGCACTGCAGCCTCCTTACCCACCCCGGTAACTCCCTCCCAGCACTGCAGCTGCCTGCCCCAAATGCAGAGAGGCCCAGCCCTATCCCCCACAGCTGCAGTCCGCCCTGCCCCATGCTGATCTGGGGCAAATGCGCCGCCCCCTGCCGTGCTCTCCTGGGTTACATGCAGTGGTGAGAGCTGTTCCCCTTTCCCACACCCTGGATGAGCCGTGGCTCTGTTCCACATCCCGTTCCACCCTGGCTGGGCAGTGCTTATCCCAGCCCCCAGCCCTACTCACTCCCTCACTGGGGGGGGCACTGATCTGTCCCCCCCGACCCTTTCCCTTCCCCTTCCCCATCCACCACAACAGACTTACCAGCTAGCTGCAGCTTTCTAAGCTGGTGGGCTGTGCTCCTTGCTGCAGCATGCTGCGCTGCAGCTGTGCACACACACATAGGCATTTATCAGCCAAATTTTCTGCCACAACAGACCGATTTCTGATATAGTCAATTTTCTTTATATTGGTGCTGATCCGATATTAGACCATGTATCAGCATACCTCTAATAATAAATAGCAATGACTACTTTGTAAAATATATGAATAGTAATTACTACTACTAATAGCAATCACAAGTTCAACAACAATACACAGATTATACAGGGAACAGGTAATTTCACCTTCTTGAAGTCAGCTTAGACTACTCAATTCTCCTGGCCCATGAACTTTACATTCAATTTGCTGATAAAATTAGGTAACAATTATGGTAACACTCATACAGACCAAAGCAAAAGTTCAAGAAAAGCTCCAGTGAAGCTAGCAGAAATCATATTAAGAACAGATTAAGAAGTCTTACTCCAAGATTTATGAGGTTCCAAGCTAAGGCTCTAGTCCTTTTGAAATCTAAGAATACAAGTTTCAATTGCGAGCCAATTTTACCTTCAACTGTATTGGTGAAACCTCAACAGACGTTTGGCAGACTAAGCAGATAGACAATTTATTACTTGTCATGACCAAAAAAAAGCTTGAACATGCAACTTAAAATGGATATTAAGAATAAGCTGAGACTCTATAAAAAATGAAAGAAGAGATTGATGAACAACCAGGACTATCTTTCAGAGATCAGAAAAAACAGAAATAAAATGTACGTAGCCAAAGGTTTGAGCTGGATTTTGCCAGCAAAGTTAAGATGAACATCAAAATGTTCTTCAGTTACATAAATAAGAAAGAATGAGAGGGAAGATGGAGGAAGTGGGGCCACAATAAATTTCAGGGAAAATGAAGACTAAGGATAAACTAGGTGTCACTCAGGTACAGAATAAATACAGTAAAAGCCATGTTATCCAGCACCTTACAAACCAGCATGCTCTATTAACCAGCATGCTGGCTTGTAAGGTAAAAGCAAAACCAGAAGTGCCCACCATGGTACTTCCAGTTTCACTGAGTCCCCACAGCCTGGGACAAAGCAGCCTGCGCTGCCAAGCCCCCACAGCCCGGGGCATAGCAGCATGTGTGGGGCCCCCCTTCCTATCCCCTCTGGCACACAGATGCAGCAGGAGGGGTGGCAGCACACTGGACACAGCAGGAGAGGTGGCGGCAAAGATAACCAGCATATTTGGTTATCCAGAACCCCCCATTCCACATGGGTGCCGGATAACAAAGCTTTTGCTGTACTTTGCTTTATTCTCTAAGATGGCATTACAAATGAAGATAATGGTAGGTACCAAGTGGAAATGAGGATATGATAATGGAAATTAATGGAACTAAACCTTAGATCTCTCTGCAATGAAACTGGAGGACTCAGGGGGCAAAAAATCTACATCTCAAGAACCAATACATGAAATAGCAACTCCTGTTGCACGAGTCTTCAGTGAATCTATTAATTTGGAGATCGTACCCTATGCTTGGAAAACAGTAAACACACTGCCAGTATTCAGTAGCAAAAGAAAGTGACAGAGGCAATTACACACCAGTTAGTTTGACTTCTGGATTACGCAAGATCTCAGTGCAGATACTGAAGTTAGGAATAATCAAGAATATTAAAGGGGGAAAAAACCCTGGCAAAATGCAACATAGTTCTATTCATGGCAAAGCATGTCATGCAAGTCTAATATCCTTTTTTGACACGGTAACTGATCTCTTAGATAAATGCAATCCAGTAGACAAATCCATCTAGATTAAGCATATCATCTGATTCTGTGCCCTGTGGGAAATTACTGGTTAAAATGGAATGAATGGGGATTAATACTATAATTGTAAGGATAAGACACTGGCTGAAAGGGAGCCTCAAGGTCAAAGGTCCTCTTGAGTTAAATCAGGGGCAGGCAATTATTTTGAGTGGAGGCCACTTACCCAGTTTTGGCAGGCTGTTAAAGGCTGCATGGGTAGCCCTGTTCCTTGACAGGTGCCCCACCCCCTGGTCACCATCTTGGGACAAATGTCCCAATATCTTGGGACCAGTGTCCCAGGGCCAGCACTGGTGGGGCCCAAAATAGGGCACAGGCTGGCAGAGGTCCGTGGAGCTGGGCTGGGCTGCATCAGCAGGGAGGGGGGAGCTGGCCTGGCACCATAGAGCCCCTGCCAGCTGGGACCCCACGCTCCTGCTGCCCTGCTCTGGACCCCAACGACACTGGTCTCAGGACACCGGTGCAGGCCCTGTGTTCCCACTGGCTCCCTGCCCGCTCAAACCCAATGCCCCCCAGCCCCATGGTACAGGCAGGGGGCAGTGCACAGCCCCAACCCCCTGCTTGCCAACAGGGAAGAAGCTGGTGCTGAGCATTGGGAAAAGTGGCCCTTCGACTGCCCCATGGCCAGTGCCCTACATTGCAGGCACTTGCAGCCCAGGTGGGGCTGTCCGGAGTGGGCACAGGCAGCCTCACGCAGGCTACAAGCAGCTGCAGCACGGGGACCGGGTGTGGGTGGGGAGGGGCCACTTCCCCCCTGCTCCAGGCTCCTTCCTTGCCTGGGGTCTCCCGTGCCTGAGCTTCCCATGCCGGGGCAGCCATGTGCTCCCAGCCCAGAAACCCTGGCTGGGGTTTCTGGCTGGGGGAGAGGGGCCAGGTAGACCCGCTGTTGTGGGAGCCCACCAGGCTTCCCCTGGGTCCTACTGCCCTTTTTGACAGGAACCAAGGGCAGAGAAATAATAATTTTCCAAATTTTTTTAGGGGCCCCGCAGGCTGGATAATATTTTGCCCACCCCTGAGTTAAATGGTGCTTAGGGATCGTACAGGTAAGGATGACAGTTTTTGTAGCCAATGGCACAGAAGACAGTGATGTGACTAGGAAGTTACCTTGGATTTCCCTTAACTAAACAATGTACCCATTTATAGCTGGGTAGTGTGAAAGGCCTTTTCTATAAAAGTCTCTATAAAAGTCCTGAGATGCTTGCAGACTTGAACTCATGCCAATGGAGTTATAATGACACATTTTACTCATTCTGATAACCCACCCCAAAAAGGGAGAATAAAACAGATTTTATCAAGAGGGGAGTTATCAGAGAAAAGTTACTGTTATTCATCTGGGATCTGTCATAGGGCGTGTATAGATGAAATGGGGACTCTACATTGAAGCAGTGGATTTTTAAAAACACTGCTTCAATTTAGGGCGAAGTAAACCCCTGTGTTATGTATACCTGTGTCTTACCTGCCTCTCCGGGGGAGGGGAGGGTGAGCTGCTGGTGGGTGGAGCAGCCCCTGGGCTGCTGGGGGGTTGGGGTGGGGCAGGACTGATACTTCCCTCTGCCACAGTGGTGGCCCCCACCAGGTGGCACCAGCGCAGGCACCCAGCTCAGGCAGTCCCAGAGGGCACTACAGCTGCAAAGGGAAGGACCAAGTCCCCGTGCAGCTCATGCAGACAGCCAGGCTCCAGACGGGAAAAAAGAATATCATGCTGGCCATTTTTTTTTCCTTCGATGGAGCCTGCCTTCCTGGGCTGCAATATGCAGTTCTGATTATCTATATTTAAAAAGATGAATTTAAAATGAAATGGGTACAAGGAAGGGCTACTTAGGATGGTCAGAGGAATGGAGGGCAAATTAAAATAACTTGGTTTATGTAGTTTAGTAATTCATAGGTTAAGAAAGGATATGACTACTCCTTATAAATACATTTATGAAATGAGTATCAGGGAGAGAGAAAAAGAACAATATTGGTACAATATCATATAGGTACAAATTGGCTATAACAAATCTAGACTCGAAATTAGAAGGTATTTTCTAACCATAAAGGTGTGAAATAATCTAAAGAATTATTCCAATTTGTGGAACCAGGAAATGCCTACTTGTTCAAGATGGAGCCTGATATGTTAATGTAAGAGCTATATCAGTGCATGTGATATGTGGATTTGAGCATTTGGTATTTCCAAGACAAATACTACATCTCTGTTTTAGAAGTATCCAGTAATCCCATGCTTTAGGGCTTCTGCTAGTCACCTGCAAGAGCCAGAAGGAACCTTTTTTCCCCTCCTATGAGAAAAACATATGGCTCCTAAGAGGCTTTCCCAAATTCCTCTGAAGCACTGGTCTTTGGTCACAGCTAGAAGTGGAAGTTTGGCGGAGATGTGCTGGTCACTGGCAGGCTGGTCTTGATCATACTATAGTCAGGGTCAAACTGGCAGTCAGATTTGGTGTCAGCAAGGAATTTTTCTCCAGATAGTTATTTGTAAACACAGGCACCAGACTTGGTAACCCCAGAGGCCCTTTCCTATCCTACGTTTCTAAAAGTGTAGCTTAAGTTTTACGGCCTTGGATTAATTTTACAGAACTAACATTAAGAAACAGCTTCTGACTTGACAACTGAACAAATCTGATCCGGTACCTGTAAGTGTGGAAGTGCACAATGCCCTCTTCTTAAACATTTTCATTACATCGTTTCTCATACCTGTACTGTTCGTCATCCAGTAGGGGCTTCTGAGCAGCCAGGTATCTCCTGACAGAATCCTCCAGTCTTGGAACAGGCAATCTGGAAGAACAGAATTATGAATAAAAAGCAATTTAACAGTAAAATCAAAGTAAAGTAAATATATCAGTAACACAGGAAACAACAGAGGACACCATCCAGCTGCAACCTGGCTCTGGAGGGGAAGGGGATACGGCTGGCCCTGAGGGCGGCGCGAATGGTTAGGAGAGGGGCTATGACTCAGCCCTGTGGGGAGTGAGGGCATGGGGATGGGAGGGTACAGAAGGAATGTAATCTGGCCCCAACACAGCCCTGTGCAGGGACAGGGTTATGGCATGGCTTGGTCCCAATCTAGAAGCAAGCAAGGTGGAGGTGGGGTGTGTGGAAGAGCATGGTCCAGCTGTGGTTAGTGATGCAGGGCTTGGGAACCTGGCATGGGGAGGGTGACTGTACTAACAGCTATTGCTTTCCCAATGCCAGTTTCTAACTCGTGTGCCACATCTGGCCAGTGGACCAAAGGTTGAACACCCTTGGATTATGCTATCTGACTAATAAAAGCTTCAGCTATGAGAGATGGTAGCCTTCAGGAGCAACGCAATAGGAAGGAAAGAGGAATGAAGAAGTCAAAGATGCTTAACTGTAGGGTAAGAAAGAGGAAGCAGCAGTCTATTTAAGGTCAATCCAGGAGTTGGATTTTTCTAACCATTTATATGCAAATACAAAAAATATTTGTAATTGCTAAAACTATAATTTCATTCTGTAACTACAGATTTATGCAGAGAGAATTATTTTACTATGTTTCTCCTTGTGGTCCTGAAAAAGTACTTACATAAAAAGCCAAAACCGAAATATTTTAAACAGGAACCCTCTATTTTTGATAAAGGCATTACAATTTAAAAACTGTTACCCAAGCCATGACCTTGGTATTTGATTACACCAATTTCATTTTGTTAAGTATGAACTACATAGTTGATTTTTTTTTTATTTACCTAGGTAAAATCCCTGATTTCTAGGAATAATTTTCTGAAACACGCATTAATCTGCCTTCAAGAAATCGAGTAACTTAGCCATTATATTGATGGGATTTCATGATTGGAACCTGTTTGAGACCTTGAAACTTTAAACATTATTGGGCATATCCTCCTGGGGCCTGTGGGCAATTCATGGAGTGTTTCTGCAAAGAAAATGTGCAATGCATCTCTGGGGGGTTTTGCCACAGATGTTTGCACTGGCTCAGTGGATTCAAAGTGATCATAAAAGGTCAAGAATGCTGCTAGTATTTCCAGCACCAGATTAAAATAGTCAAGGTCTTCAAGCATAATATTCATGCAGCTACTCCAACAGTTTGGCCACACCATCATGCAACAACATTACCCCTTCACCTTGTATTAAGTGAGGGAGGCACCTATACAAGAGACATCTGGACTGGTCACCAATCTCTCCTATTACAGAAGGCTCAGTCCCAATCACTCTATACTTTCATTTCATGTTTCACACAGGTTAGGATCTATCCTGGAGTACTAAGCCTGTGCTTACATTCATATGTCCATATACAAATGTCAAATCCAACAGCAGCTCAGCAACCATTATGTGCTACTACTAAGGGACAGCCTCTAGTCTACACACAAATTTCTTTGTCAGGGTAGTTGTTAGCAAGTGTCCCTCAAAACTGAACATTTCACAGTTCACATCCCCACTAAATGAGGCAGTTTCTATAATTCATAATTCAGTCTCTTCAAAGGAAGGTAGAATACCTGCTATTCATGCAGACATCTCTCGAGTGGTTACACACAGTTCCTGTTTTTCAAAAATGTTATTTCTAATTATGAAGGGCAAAGGGGAAATATGTTTTAAACTGAGCCTGTTACTATCACATCTCCAAGAACCAGGGCACTGGCTATGATCCTACTGTGCCTATTCCTTGCAGGGTACATTACTGGTCAATAGCTGGGTTTTTTTAATTGGGGAAATAATTAAGCAACTAGAACAAACAGGGTGGATGTGACTTAAATCAATTTGATTTAAATCACTGGTCAGGAAGCCTCGATTAAGTCATTATTTTCTACAGAAGTGGATTCTTGTTGTTTGATTGCCTTTATTCATTTATCTTCTTTACATTTTGGACTTTTAGAGAAAGGCAAGGGCTTGACTGTGTGTACACAAACTTGCAGAGACAAGAGGGCTGATAGGTAAGTAATTGCACAGGTCTCTTATCTTTCATCTCCACATACTGCTGTTAACAAGGAGGATGTTATCTCTGGAGACAACAAACTCTTCCTTATGCCTGAAGAAGGGTGTTGGTGCTTAAAAGCTTGCAAAGAACAATTTTTTCAACTATTTTGTTGGTCTAATAAAAGATATCACATTTACCCAAACAACCTTGTTTGCCTATTGGTGATATGTAGGAGATGCATGTGGGTGCACGTGCACCACCGGAATTTGGCGGTGTCCTTCAAGTGGCCGCCATACCCCCACAGCCTCCAGGAGCACGCAGCATTCATGTCTGCTTATGATCTCTGGAGATACAAATCCACAGTTCGAGAACTGAAACTAGGCATCACAGAGATGCTTAATGGGATCTTCTAGACCAGGGGTAGCCAACCTCTGGCTCTGGAACCACAGATAGCTCTTCACACAAGCACATGGTGACAAGCTTTGGTTGGTCACTCCTGTTCTAGACTGAGCACTGAGTCCCATTGGGCAGAGTGTTTTTTTTTAATCTTTACTACTCTATAGATGTGTCTCTGGGAACCTTATAAGGCTGGGCCCTTAATCTAGTCCATGGGCTGCTGTGACCTATTTAGAAAACTTCTAGAAAGGTTATATAAATATATTGTCTCAAACAGTATATAATTAGAAGTTATAATCCCTATTCTATGATGATATCTTTGGGGTTTAACACATCTTAAATTAAGACTATATATAAGTTTTTTAAAACATCTTAACAAAAAAATAAACAATTACATTTTTTAAAAATCCTTTAAAAAATTTTTTTAAATTGTTGATTTTTATTTTATCCACCCTGAGCACAAATAACTAAACTAGGTATGAGGGGCCCTTGAGTTACTGATTACAGGTTGACATAAAGAGTAACTGAAACATTGCTCACAGGCAAATTCATCAGGGACCTAAGATTTTAGCAGTTTCTAATAAAGCTCTGACTTGTGGACGGCATCTCTATGAGGCCAGGAAGACCTACACTTTCTCCTGCTCATTGCGCTAGGCAGTAGTTCTCAAACTTTTTAGACAACAGGTGCCTCTGGGGAAAAAAGCACTAGGTTTTCACTTGCTTTTTTAACTACAGGAAAATACAAGAGCAATTCTTTTTTGTTCTCAAAAGCCCGCAAAAAGGAAGAATGTTTTTAACACTATGGACTCCTATTCGAAATCGCTGTGTTTATTACGCGACTCATCTTTGCACGTCTAACTGGGGTAATATTGCATGGTGTTCTACAGCAACCTTGACAATTCCCTACTAAGATAAATGAGGCAGTACCTATAACTCAGAACTTGGTCTCTTCAAAGTAAGGTAGAATACCTGCTATTCAGGACAGGCATCTCTCAAGTGGTTACACACAGTTCCTGTTTGCAAAAACATTTTTAATTATGAAGGCTAAGGGGGGAAAAGTTGTTTAAGTTGAGCCTTTTGCCCCGGCCACACATTATATATATTATACAATTAACTGGTAAATCATGCAGTGAGTTTAGACTAGCCACATATGCAGAATAAGACTGGCTAAATGTGCAAAGTAGTTCTTATGCCACTAGCTGGTTAAGCATGCAAGAAATTCAGAATATCCACAGGTTGAAAGACCAGTCTCATGTACAAAGTAATCACCATGCAATTAACTGCTGAATTGTGCAATAAATTTAGAATGGCCAGATGTGCAAAGTAAGACCAGACTCGCATACAAAGTAATTACCACACAGTTAACTAGTGAATCCCACAATAAATTAGACCAGGGCCACACATGCAAAGTAAACCACTTCACCATCAAAATGTCTATCCAGCTACAAAAAGGGCCAGCCAGCTACAAACAACTCTACAAGTGGTTTCTATCCTGCTTGAATGTGAATGTGTGGCAGGGCCCCCTGTGACTACCACCATGCCTCCAAGAACTAGGGTGCTGGCTATGGGCTCTCTGTGTCCAACCCTTGCAGGGTACATTACTAGTCAGAAGGGTGGCACCCTGGTTGAGAATCGCTGGACTAGGGCATTGCTTGGGGCAAGGACAATGCTGATGCTGTTATTTCGGGATTTCAGAACAAATCCTGGCATCTTCCACCGTTTTGTTTTTTGAGGATGATTTGGGGTTTTTTTCGCAAATTTGATTTTTCAACAGCAGTTTCAGCAACAGGGAAACACCAGCTCACACCTGGCCTGATTTGCACCCACTGGACGGAGCCACAGCAGAGACTACAAAGGAGCGTGCAAAACATCCCTTCTGATGCACACAGATCCAAAACCAGATGAGCCTAGTTTGTTTGTTAAAGAAGACTCATCAGGTCTTGGGCCCTGTGGCACCAACCACACCAGGGGTGCTCAATTTCCAGGCCGCACTTGGGCAAAATGTGTTGTGCAGAGCCATTGCAGCTGGCCTGCATGCAGCACTCCTCATGGGCTGGGAAATTTGGTGGGGGGGGAGCAGTGACCACCCTCCTCCTCTACTGCCAAGTCCCCCAGCACAGCTGCATTGCCAGATCTTAGATATGAAATTATTGTATTGGAAGCTCAGAACTATATTTGCTGGAAAAACTATGCAAATGTCTTATTTACTTTATATTGTTCACTGTAAACAGCCAGTGAGACAGACCCAGGTCAAAGTTGAAGCACTTCTTTATTTGGAGGCAAGCAGCCATCAGGAAGTGCTGGCAGCAAACCCACAGTTCTGTTAAGATTCCCTGGGAGTGACTTGCATGTGCTGCATTAATGACCTGCCTGAAAATTATCGTACATTTTGAACACTTGTACTGTTGTTGATCGTACACGGAATTAATTATTGTACAGATGGGATCATTATGGCACAGCTGGCAACGCTGCAGCACAGCCACCCCTGCCCCCGCGAGGCTGAAGGGAGCCGGGACAGGGCCGGGCAGCGATGGCCGCACCTAGGCAGGCTGGGCTGGAAGTGCATGGTGGGGATGGTGCTGCGGTGCACGAAACGGTGGTCCGTGTCCAGCTCGGAGACGATACCCTCAGTCAGCCCTACGGTCCGCCAGTACCAGCGCCGCCCCGCGGGGCCCCCCCGCCCGCCGTACAGCGACCGCGCCCGGAGCATCGTCCCTGCTGGTCTCAGCGCGCGCGGGCGAGACCCAGGACAACCGATACGAAAACCATGCAGGACGTTGAGTCGATAAACCGGCGCCCGAGTAAGGCCAGCGGCTCCTGCGCCTGCGCAATGTAGCCACGTGAACGCCTTCCGCCAATAAGCAAGGGAAAAGGCAGGTGGTGGGCGCTGGCGCCTGCTCACAAGGGGCTGGGAGGTGCTCAGACGGGTGGTTTTCCCGCGTGGTGTGCTTGTGTGCTGTTTCTTGTTTTTGGAGTAGGGTGTGCTGTAGGGGCTATAGGCTGAGCTGCTGGCAGGGAAGCTGATGAGCATAGCTGGCTTTGTAGGGGCTGCCCTTGAGAAGTTTGGAGGCTGTTTCTTTTTCCGTATTTCTGTGTTCTGCTTGTGGCGCATAAATCCAGGGGTTGTTGGATGGTTGATGTCTTTCACCTTAGTTATGGCTGTGTTTGAATTGTGCTCTGCGGATAATCAGTACAGCTTTTCACGATGAAGGTACTTTACATGGAAGCACAAGAGCTGATTATCTGATAATTTTAGCCTTTAGGTGGTAGTACCCAATACCACTTAGGCAATTTTGTTATCCAGAAATCGGTAATCTCATTTGCTGTAGTTGCTCTCTAAAACCCCTCACTTTAAGAGAATTATGCTTTGTGGCCTTGCATACTAATGCACTCTGTTCTTTATTAATCAGAAGTGAGAGAAACACCAGATCTGACTCCATTTTGATTAGTTTTATGCTGACATAACTTCTCCAAGATGAAGAGAGTGGTTCCTGATTTGCACAGCTTGAAGTATATGTGGTTGTTTCAGCCCTTTGTTTGAACACATTGCAGTGTTTTTAGTGCTGCAGCATTTAAAATGTTGGTACAAAGTTTGTCACTGCTCATCCCTTGTATTGAGTTTCTCACCAAGAATGCTCTTCACCTACAGGATGCATCATACAAGTAAGCCTTCTGCAATTCTTTTAAGGAACAAAAATATTTTCACTGGTGATAAATACTGCTGTCGTCAGCAATATTTTCCCCATTCCTGCCTTTTTTCTAAAGCATTTGGAAAAGCCTTTACCTGTCTTGGAACAATATAAATCAATTAATTGTCCACCCAGATTTAGGGCTGTTGCTGTGGGTTCTCATTGCTAAAGAATGCTGGAAAGTCTAACCAATACAACTGTCAGCAGTCTAAATTTGAGCACTTAATCACTTATTAACCAGTTGAACTGTCAGCTGTTTTGAGTTCACAATCGCACACTATCCAAAGTGCAGTAGGTTCCCTCTTTGCTTTTAAAATGAAGTGTTCTTAAAGTCAGATATGGGAGGTCACTGGTAGGACCAGTACCTCCATGAAACTGAAGTCCACAATCTTGACTCGGCTAGTCTTCATTTTCATGGAAAACTATTTTTCTTCTTTGTCACTATTAAGAAAGTCTCATTTGTCTTTCTTGCTAAAATCTGGCTCAGATTTACAGTTCTGGCAGAGGTAAGGATAAATGCCTGCTGGTTGTACTCTTCGCTCTTTTTGGGAAACTCAATTTATATAGCTGCAAAATAGTAGCAGGGTGATCCATTTTATAATTCTGTTCTTTCAGTTAAGCTGGTATATTGTTTTCACTTTTAGTGCTAGACTGAATAGCATGACATGGTTGCATCAGCTGTAAAGATGCCAAAAAACTTGTTTTTTTAGCTTAAAATGGTTACCATGGAGCAGGTAATCTATTGTAATTTCTTGATTTGAGATGTACTACTTAGCACACAGTCTCAGCAATGCAGAATAATTAAAGTCCAGAATGTATCTATGAAGATAAAATGACAGTTTCCTTTCTAATCGCATAATAAAACTTTTGAAAATTAGAATTTATTTTTTTGTGCTACTGACTTCTGTTTAAATAGTATGAAATCTACCAGGAAATTGCTCTGAATGCCTTTAGAATATAATGGGTTAAAGCTTTAAATTTTATATAAAGGTTCTGTGTTTTTTAGCATTAACATTTTAATACTTTAAGGAATAAAGGACTTACTGTGCTTTCTGTACTTACAGGTTGGTGATGGTAGGTTGGAGTTTTCTATTTAAAAGTTAGTATATATTTATCATGCATATTTTCCTAAAATCAGTGTAATGTATATATTGGTAGATGCAATAACTTTGGAAATCTTATTTTAGTAATATCTAATGCATCAAATCCTCTCCATGATAATATAGAAAACAATAGTTTTGTACAGACAAGAGGATTATTCTCTACAATATAATACGAACAACACTGTAGAGAATAATCATACATTAACTGAGCTATGTACTACAGCTAGTCATTTTTCATCTCTAGCTTATAGTTATGTAACATGTCTCACTTCCTATAATAGTTATTAATTTGCCATCAATAGGAGAGTACATTTAATTATGTAAAATGAAGTCTTCTGTGTATGGTGCTTATAATCAAGTTTCAGGGACTGAAATGAGTGGCTATCAGATTACTTCAAGGAATGTAGCACATTTCTATTATTTCTACTCTGAACTTCCAATAATGAAAATATCTTTATTCATAATTCAGAATCTTTACAAATCATTCTGGACTTGACTATTCAGTCAGTCAGTCAGTACCAACAAGCTTGTTTTCCCTTTAAAAAGTTATTTATTGTGCTTGTGCAATTTTATGGTTGGGTTTTTCTCTATGTGGAGTTATTCCTTAGGACCACCAGCCCACTAGAGGACATTTTTAACCCCAAGGGGTACTGTAGCATCTGCCTAGCCTACACACAGCAGACTACAACACATTTAGTCCCCACAATAGAGGGGGAGGGGAGAGGCACCAAACAGCAAAAGGAGAGTGGCTGTTAAAAAGTATCTGGGATAACCTTTGGAGAAATAAGTAAAATTCAGATCTAATAAATGGCCAGCAAAGATTAAATTCAGCGTTTGTGTTTTACAAAGTTCAGATTATTGTTTTTGTGTATGGCATGGTATTGGTGTGTGTGTGTGTGGGTTTTTGTTTTTTTTTTTTTTAATTGGAAGCCTTGAGCAGTGTTGTGGGCTGTCCTGCATTTCCATGTTAATAAGTAAAGGTCATATGCATTCTAGGACAAGAAGATAATTTATCATCCTACAGGCAGCTGGGTGGTATTTGTAAAATGAGCAAAGGTCAGCCTTTGACAGAATCTGATGACAAAGCAGGTTCAGACTTCTGACTAGGGAACAGCTAACTCTTTTACTATGCTAAAGGCTCAGTGCATGAGAAGTATTTAGATGGCCTGGCAGAAATTCAGAAGTAAACCGCCAGTGGTTTGCTGAGTGCATCGTGGAGTTAAGCTTCCTACCATTCCTGAATAGGTGGGAGTGAAAGAGGCTGCTTTGGCTTTCCTAGTGCAGATATACAGGCTGAAACTTCTGCTTAGGAGCAAAAGTTAGTACCCTTAGCTCATAGACAGACAGCATGGATACTGTGCTGTGTCACCCTTAAAAGAGAGTTTCTTTAAAATGGGATGTCAAAGTTACCGAGCCCCATGGGCCAGATAAAAGTTGCTTAGCTAGTCTGAGGGGTGGACCAAGATCAGCCTCCCTGTGCAGTGCTCAGGGTGCTGGGTCCAGCCTTTGTGCCGCATATTGCCTGGGGACTCACTGTGCATGAAACACATGGAGCCAGCACTGGGTGTGTGGGCTGGATCTGGCTCTGCAGGCAGCACAGGTTGGGTCCAGGGTGCCGCATACAGCATGTACCCTGCAGCCTCAATGCTGCATGTAGTGCTGGGTCCAGCCTGCATGCTGGGGCTGGGGCCAGTGTGTAGGGTCAGTCCAGCAACCCACAGGTGGGATGTTTGATATCCCCGATTTTAAAATATATGCGGATAAGTCTGTTATAGTAATATGAGTATACCTATTTAATGTATTTCAACAGCTAAGAACATTGAGGGATCATAAGCAAATGTTGTAAAAACATAAACAGCTAAGAGACAGTGCTGTTCACAAAACAAAAATTCTAGTGAGCTTCACAAAAGTTAGCTGGGTATCCCCTCCTTGTAGAAAGCTAATGGAGAGGATTGGAGAGA
Organism: Caiman crocodilus; assembly: GCA_030014935.1. NCBI lineage: Eukaryota > Metazoa > Chordata > Crocodylia > Alligatoridae > Caiman > Caiman crocodilus. The sequence continues at coordinate 10,518,564 of JAGPOW010002514.1, read as the reverse complement.
GAAATACAGCAAATGCCATTACAGATTTTCAGTGATGCTGTTTCACTGAGTATTGGGTTTACTATAACCGGAAGAAGCTACCGTGCTGTTTGCAGTCAATGTATTCCCAAAGACTTTCAGGGCCATCTGTGTAAATAGATTAGGTCTTCACAGAGCATATCTTCTTGGCAGCTTGCCCCAGATCCTTGGCAGCATTGTTTCATTGGAGTGGTGCCATAAGGGAGTTCCCCAGCTGCGCTGGTACTACAGAAGTTGTGAAAAGGGTGCTCCACTGAGTAATTTCTGTCATGGAAAACATAATGTTACATATTAACTTTTGCTTGTTATTACCAGGGATCCTGATTTTCTCTGATTTAAAGAAAATCCCTAATTTTCAGTTAAAAAAAGTCACCCCAAATCTATTTTTTCCATGATTAAAATGAAACACCACTATATATAAATCTATATATTTGCAATGTGTAATTTAAATCATGGAAAATGTAGCTTTGGAATGGCTTTTTTTAAACTGAAAATTGGGGATTTTCTTAAATCAGAGAAAACCAGGATCCCTGGTTATTACTGCTGCATATGGGGTTGCTTAGACAAACAGTTTCCTCTGACTATCCCATTCCAGCTCTTTCCTATTCTCTGAGCCTCACCTTTTGTATGAGGAGGAAGATATCTATGTAACCCATTCCAAGTTAGACTTCTGGTAAGTTACCCTATAGTGATCACCGGGTTAAGTAAACACAGGCATATGTAAATAAGAAGAATTAAAAAGCAAGTTTTGTATGTGGGACAGCAGGCAAGCTTTGCGAACCTCTGGTCCGGCTCTAACTGACATAGGCAGCTGCTCCCTGAGGAACTATCTTCCATTTCCCGACTCTCTTTTACAGATAACTATGGTAACCCTTTTTGTCAGGCTCTGGTGACAGTCTGAAGAGCCTAGTTCAAATTTGGGGGGGGTTTCAGCTTGAGTCCCCAACCAGCCACCTGGGAAAACCTACCCTACTGTGAATCCTAAAAGAACAATTTCCTGTCACAAGCAATTTGGACAAACAGAATTGTTTATTAAATGTGAAAAAAGTCTGTATTTGATCCTGCTTTCAACTATTAAAATCTCCAACTATTATAACCCCAAAACAGCAAATGCCTGAAATACTGAACACCCCCAAAGACTGCCTGTACTAAGCACTTTAAAGTATTCAACAAATAAATATGTACCTTAAAATATCAACTCTCTGGCCTGTTGGGCCACAGTTTTGAGTGTTAACTCCCCACCCCATCCTGGGAGTCACAACCTTGCTCAGTCTTGCTGGGCTCACGAGAGGTTCCTTTCCAGGTCATCAGGGATGATTTTGTCACCACCTGTCACATCTCATGGAATCGTAGAAAATTAGGGTTGCAAGGGACCTCAGGAAGTCACCTAGTCCATCCCCTTGCTTAAAGCAGGACCATCCCCAACTAGATCATTCCAGCCAAAACGATCTCTCAAGCTTGCTGCCTCTTGGGGTTGCTGCTTGGAGATGCCACTGCCACTTAGCACTGCTCAGGATTGCCATTACTGTGCTATGGTTGCTCCTGAGGTGTGTTGCTGGGTCTCTTCTGCCTGTTGGGGTCATCATGTCATGCTGTTTGAGACCATGGGCAACTGGTGCCTCTTGAGTCTGGGGGGGCACCCACAGAAGCCGGCAGCACCAGGGACTTGGCTGGGGTCCTGTGACCCCAGCACTCGTTCCTGCCATTGGCAGGGGGTCAGACTAGATGGCCTGCGCTAGGCCCCTTCTGACCCTAGTTACTATGAGCAGTCGCAGAAGCTGTTGGCAGAGATGGAGCTGGCTAGCACCCACAGAAGCCACCGCTGGCAGGGACAGCCCTTTCAGGGAAGGCATGTGCCCCGCCTACCAGTCACCTATGTTCGAGATCTCTGCCATAGAGTGGCTGCTGCTGCTGCCTGGGGAGAGCTGCTCTGCCATCTGTAGGGATTGCTGATTGGGTCACAAAATCACTGTTGTCACTTGCAGCTTGCTGCTTCCAGGGGTACTGTGGGGGGTCTGCTGCAGAAGGTCAGTGGTGTGTGTGTGTGTGTG
>JAGPOW010002514.1:10457759-10511725 GCA_030014935.1 Caiman crocodilus | reverse complement strand
TTTAACATATTAAAAATAAAAAACAGTGGGAAAAGGGGTTTTGCCCTGCTGGGGGGCCCAGTTCCATGGCACAATCCCCCCCCCCCCCCCCCCCCCCCGCATCCCACACACTGGGGGTCTGGGTGCAGCGTGTCAGGAGTGAGGGGCACTGGGTCAGGATGATTACAAATGGGTTCTGGTACAAAAAGGTTGAGAAACACTGCTCTAGAGGATATCTAAGTGCAATCAGCCTGGAGTCAAAAAAAACAAGCTGTTACACAAGTAAAAGGCTGCAACTGGTCTCCTGTGAAGGAAGGCTCTTCTCATCTGGATTGCCTTTCTCCATCAGTGCCAGGTCTTAAATATGAAATTATCATATTGGAAGCTCTAAATCACTATCTGCTGAAAAACTGTTGTACACTGAAAAAATATGGAAACAAGTCTGCAAATAAGTCTTATTTGCTTTCTATTGCTCACTGTGTCTCCAGTGAGTGAGTGAGAACTGGGCATCCAAGTTGAAGCATTTCTGTATTTCAAGGCAAGCAGTCATAAAAAGTACAGACAGCAGACCCTCCCTAGCTTGCTCCTTGGGGCCAAATGAATGGGGGAAGCAGAACTTGGGGGCATCCGAACCCCAAGCTGCTGGGCTTGGGTCTGCACATAGGATGCCTGCCAAAGGTTTTGGGAACATCAGAAGCCCCAGATGGGGGTGGAGGATGTTTGCCAGTAGTATGGCCACTTACGGTTCTGGACTGGCCCTCGGATTTGGAATGTGTTTTGGCTAATTTGGTTGGAACGTGGAAAATTTAAATAAATAATGAAAAACCCCAGCAAGCCTGAAAGACTCCCTGAGTGTCTTGTGTTGTACATCGACAGACAAGGTTCCTTGGATGAATTTGATATCTTTTATTAGGCCAACCCAAATGGTTGGAGAATAGTTATTAAGCAAGATTTTGGGTTCAAAAACCCTTTGTCAGGCTAAGGAAGCTGCAGCAGATAGGCCATATCAGTTACCTGCTCCGAAAATTATTGGGTAGCCAGGTTGTAGCTGTATCGGTCTAGAGGCGACAAGGAACCTGGTGTCATGGTAGAGGTGGTATGTTTTATTAGACCAGCTAGATTTTTGCAAATTTTTTTTGCAATTCCCCCTGCCCCCCTCCAAAAAAATCTAGCTGGTCTAATAGAAGATTATAACCTCTACCACAAGTCCTGCCTCAAAAAAACCCTGATCGTCCACGTGGAGCACGTTTACTACTATTGATCGTGCATTGTACAAGGGCTGAAAGGACCATACAGAGGGGATAATTACCGCCCACCCGGCAACGCTGCCTTTGTGCTCCCCCCAGCTGCTGAGGTCCTCTCTAGCCAGTTCAGCAGGGCTGCCTGGCCGCAGATTGGCTGGCAGTGAGCTCATGTATTTATATAGCCTTTTTTTCCCCGTTTGCACAGCAGCAGTGCACCCGGCAGCCTGCCTCTGCAGTCAGCTGCTGCCTTGGCCGGAGCGCCTTTGTCTTTCTGCCGCCCCGGCCGCGCGGTGTCGGCGCTGCAGAAATGTGCAGGCTCCTCATTGCGTGTATTACGCTCTTAGGTAGGGTTTATTGACGTCAGGAGGAGGCAATGGCTGAGCCCGCGGCTGCTGCGCTTGGTGCTGCAGTCCCCTCCAGCAGCAGCAGATGATCCGGGAGCAGGGGCTCGCGCTGCTGCTGCTGTCGCTGTCACATGCGGTTACACACACTGACTTGCAGAGGCCGGAGTACTGAAGGCCCCCGGGAGGCACAGCACCCCGCGGCACGACTGCCTGAGGTGACATCCGTGAAGCTTCCTGTGGAAATGGAGAAATAAAAGGCCAGAGGATTTGGGGCTCTATGATGCCGGCAGGACTTTCCCCCCCCTTCCTCTCCTCTTGCTCTCGGATTTGACATCATGTATGTGGCTGATGGCTGAGTTTTTAGGAACGGCTGAAAGAAGAGGCTAGAGAAGCATTTAGTAGCCTTGTTCTGATTTGAAAGGATCTTTTTTTTCTTCCCTCCTTTGCTAACAGCAGATGTTTCTCTCTTTCTCCTTACTGTTTTAGGTCCGTTCACATTGTAGCCTTTGGCAATGAAAGGGAGGCCTTTTCAGAGGAGAATCAGCAGCCCAGTTTGATTTGGACGTATCTGGGGAGAAGCGCTCTCATTTCAGAGACTGAAAGCAGTTTGTTGCTGAACTCTGCCAGTCATGTTGGAAATCCTGTTTTCACTGAGTATCAAGCCCGCGTGTTTGGAAATGTCAGACTGGTGGTACATGACTGTCCCCTTTGGGTAAGAAACTAGGGTGAAACTTATAAGCTTAATTTAAAAAAAAAAAACAGAGCTGCTCCTAATTCAATGCAGTTTTTATTGAGTCTGCCAATTTCACAATTGGAAATAATAAACCATTAGAAGTGGATTTACAATATTAAACATATAATCACCCAAGGATATGCTCCCAGAACCAACAAGATGAAAAGCCCCTTAGCAAAACCACTGCCTACTGACCTATATGAGGAGGCAATATTTTCAACTCACTTGTTTGGTGAAAACTGCATTGAAAAGAATCCAAAAGAAAACAAGAAACCTTTTGTATGGCTTGAAAACCAAACTCTCTCTCCAAGTGTTTCCCTACAGCAGTAAAGCAAAGCATATATGAAAACATTTTGATAACTTAGAATCTGTTTCCCAGGAAGTCCATCTTTGAAAATTACTGAGACATTTTGTAATGGGGCAATTTGGAGTTATGGTGTATGAATTCTTTTTTTTTTTTTGGTTCCTGCTTAAATGTGTTGAATTATCAAATGCTGAAAAGCAATTCCTGAGCCAGAAAGAGAGAGAAACAGTTTTTGATACTGTTTCATTAATTCAGCACTTCTGTTTGGAAGTAAATTTATTGAATCCTGAGCAACAATTGACTTGTTACTGACCTTGTGAGTTTAATGGAGAACTGATGGATTCTCACTAGATTTAATGTTTTTGATTATTTCAGAGCACTGTTCTTTAGGATTGTTGTTTAGTCAGATATACTTAGATTCAGTTTCATAATATTACGTAGAGCCTCGTCTTGAAATCCTTGCACACCCAAAATTTCTCTGTAGAAATTCTGAGTGGAAGAACTCAGTGATCAGATGCCTTGTTCTCCAGTGGTAGCCATTGTGTTGTGTGTGTGCGATGACCCAGTCAACTAGAATTGAGGGCCCAGTTTTGAAAGTTTCACCTTGCATAGTACTTGCATGCGTTGGTCTGTGTAACCACACCTCACTGTAAATGCCATTCAATATGAATAAAGGTTGGAGAATGGATGTATAATGAGACTGGAGGATATCAATAGAAGAAACTGGAAGGAGGATTGGTAAAGGTAGGGCAAGGTTGTATGGTCCTGGAGAGTATTCACAAATTTCAGGTGTTTGATTGACCTTTATCAGTATTTGAATTTTTGGGCTGCTGAAAAGAGAGCAAAATTTTCAATTCTGGAGACTGTAGGTTTGCAGAAACTAAATATCAGTAGCAGCAGCTTATATTGTTTTAACACCTCCTCCATGTTTCCTGAAGTGCTATACTCTTCCATCTCCAAGCTTTCGCAGCTGGAGCAGATAAAGAGTTTTTAATACAGTGGGTATTTTTTTGCTTACTTGGAGTGGGTAGTTGTATAATCGAGTTCTCTCTATAAAAGGCTGGTGCTTGCTGTGGAAGAGACTGTTTTGGCTTCTTTAGCTTGCTCTTTGGACTGTTACTTAGACTTATATTTGATGACTATGCCTCTTCTGTGGCTATAGGCCTATGGAAATTATAGAGGTGCTCCTGCTTGTCACAGGCGATTTGAGACAGATCCATATTGTTCTTATAAGCACCTCAATTTAGGTACTGCAGCACCTGAGAATTACATACCTTGCCCCAGTAAAGTGAGCCAAATTAACAAGCTTAGGCATCTAGATACCCCCTAGGAAATTAGATACAGGAGTTAAGCCAGGTAGCCAGTATGCTAAGCTGGGAGATATCAAGAATTAGTTAATTGGAAATGCTGGAAATAGGAATGTGAAAACTCCTGCTTGTCTCGGGCTCAGTTGTATAACTCAGAGCTGCACAAAAAGCCTTAGGCACTTCCATAAACTCAGGGTCCAGAAGTAAGGTGCCTTCCTGAACAGACACCTAATGCATACTGACTGTTCAGTACAAGATGGAGGACCTTAGGGTTGTTCTCAAACACAGCCAGTGTCAGTGGTAGTGCTGGTGGCTGCTTTCTGCATAATAGATTGTTAGTTGGAAATGGGAGGGTGCAAAGCTTCCTCATTTTGAGGGGGCTGGAACCCACAGCTTCCACTTCCCAGGAGAGTGCTGTAACCACTAGGCAGGCCGCAATACAATTCTCTAATCAGAGTGAGTGCTCTTCCTGTTGAAGCTGTCTCTTTGGGCAGGATTGCTGATGTGAATTTTTTTCTGAAAGTGCATGGATACTTCTGTCTAGGTATAGAGGTATCTTTTCAGACCAGAATGAAGATGCAGATTGAATCTCTAGGCAGTTGATTGATTTGTAGACAGTAGAATGGGGTTGATCCGAACCTAAATTTAGATCATCACCTAAATTTCACCTAAGTTTGGTTTAGACGCCTATCAGTTTTTTAAATTTGGCTCTTAGCAGCATTAGTGAGCGAACATTTCAGAAGAATTAGCTCATGTTCCTTTTCAGCCTTGTTCCAGTCATAAAAAGACCATTTTGGGGTATAGGTCAGAAACCTGCATAGAGTTGTGGGCCTTCAGCAGTACTTGTGACTTCTTGAACTTCACTGTGATTCTGAACAGTTACTTCTTGACTTTATCATCAAGGACCTTCAGTAATTAATTTCTGCAAGAACAATCAGTAGGGCTTTTGCAAATCAAATAAACCACAAAAACAAAACAAAATTGCTTCTGTTTCCCACCAGGACAGCTTCTGTGGAAGAAGAGTTGTGTGTATAGAATACATTTCTGGTGACTTAACACTGATAAACATTACCCATTAGAGGAGCCATATAGTTCCCAAGCAAAGTCCACCTTTATTTTTATTTTAGTTTCTTTAAACTTTAATCCACAAGCAAATGATTTTACAAATGTTGACAATAGATTAGGAAGAAAATCTCTGATATTGTGCAATGTTCTGAGAAGGGTGTGGTAAAGGAAATGTAGTTAAAATCAGTAAAGCAATACTACATGGTATTTAGTGTTTGTTTTGTACATTTACAAACATCTGAGAAAATGTGTGGTGTGAAGAAGGGAGAGAGCATCACTTTGTAAACCCCTTTACAAACTCTCCTCAGCTGAAGCCAAATATACCCTGAAGAACCCCCATTCTGCCCTAAGTTTACATTCATTGACTGTCAACCCAGGAACCTGTCTCTCTTTACACCAAAGTTTCTCTCAAAACAAGAACAAACACTTCAAGCAACACATACTGGGCCATGGCTCTGGTTGCTCCTCTCATCTCTGAGAGGGCGCATGTGGTTTCAGTGTTGAACAGGTGCTTGGAGAATTCCTCCAGGATGTCCATTAGAACAGTGGCTGCTTTGAGTTTGTTGTAGATGGTACTGTAATATAGTAGTTGCATTTGTGGTTCTCCTACAACAAATGCCTCTCTAGAGGAATGGGGTGGTAGGAAACAATAAGTTTAGTGCATGGAGCACTGGCAAGTGCCTTGTCCTTTGGCTTTTGAAATAGCAGCTTGATTCTGCTGCAGCCTAGTGAAGGTCTGTCTCCCTGAGGGACTTGGCTTAAAACAGTGTTGTAATGGTGTATTTCTTCCAAATATTCATCAAGATATGAATAGGCTTATCTGACTACTTAACTACATATCAGGAGCACATCTTTGGCTTGGCAATGCAGAAGTGAGTAGGCAGGATGGAGCCCATAAGGAATATGGGGGAATTAAGCACTAAACAGGGATCTATAAAATGTCATTCAGTAGAGCAGTGGGAAGCCAACTTTTTTTGGCAGGAAAATAAGCACTGCACCCTCCCCAGATGCCTCTCCTATCCCCTTCCCTTGTCCTATTTACTGCTCTGCTTTCTGCTCCCTACCCTGTGTTTCCTGAACAATTATGCTTAAGGTATGGTAAGGATTGAGGCATACAGGGTTCCCTTGTATGAAGTGGAACACTTATTAAAAGAAAGACACAGTGTATAAGCATGCAATAAATTACCCTAGTCACCCACATCCAGCACAATTTCAAGTTTAAGATAACCCCCCCAAATTAGATTGTATACACAAATAATTATAAATTTCTTATAATTATCTATGTATAGAATCTAATTATTGGAAGGTTGTTTTAAACCCTTCCCCCACCACTGTAGCAGGGTAAGCAGTAATAGGGGGAGCAAGTGGCAGGGAAAGCATTGGTAGGGAAGCAGGTGCCTTGATCTCCTCCATTACCTCCCCTCCCCAGGGCCCACTGAGCTCTGCCACTTGCTCTTCCTACCTGCTCCTCTGCCACTTGGCATGCTGCTGCTTAACATAATTAAGTGGGGGCTCTGGCTCTGACGCTAGCATGGGGCAGGCAGAAACAGCTCTAGTCCCAGCCTCTGGTATGGGTGAGGGCTGCAGCTGCAGCCATAGCAGCTTCTCTGCTGCTGCGTAGTCTTCCCTGCAGTTCTTTCAGGCTGCAGACTGCACGCTGTCCCCCACGCTTCCCCCTCTCCCTGCATCATGCAGTCTCCTCCAAGCTTTCCCTACAACATGCCCCCTCCCCTTTCCCTGCCACACAAGCCATCGAGGTCCTGGCCAGGTGGCAGCAGCAGTGGCAGTAACAGCTCTAGTCCTGGGGCAGAGAGTGGGTGCAGCTCTGAACTCAAGCCTTGGTCATGGCCAGACCCAAACCCACTGCCTGTCCCAGACCAGTACTTGAATCCAAACTGAGGCTTTTTTCTGCATGTTGAGTGCAGAAAAAATGTTATCTTGGATTTGAGTAAATAAGGTACTTACTTTGCTAAGTGGTTGTTCTGTTCTAAGAGTGTTGATCAGGCAGCTCGGCCTGTGGGGTAGCATGTCATCTCAGGAGTCTTGAAAGTGTGTCCAACTACTTTTATATACCTTTACCTTTAGTTTCATTCACTTAATCTAATGTCTAAGGATACTTAATGATTATTCTCCTGTATCCGCTGGCTCAAAACTATACCTTTACATTCCCAATTGCGCCTTACTCATGCTGCATACAAGGTGATGTCTGTTACATTTATTTTTACCTGAAAACAAGATTACAAGTTTAGTTTTAACCTTAGTCATCACAGAGCTCTTAACCAAGCCTGGCAGGCTACAGCAAATATTTGATTAGAGAAAACTGATCTTATCCTAATTCAGTATGGTCTTTGTGAGTTTGTACAACTTAATGATACACTTGGCTTTAGCTAATCTGGTTGTTGTTGAGTCTGGACATGTGGAAAGGTAGTTGGGGGTTTTGTGCTTGCTGCAGCTTTCTGGCCTATACCTGTGCTCCCTGCCAAAAATACTGCTCTGCTTTCTGATCGCTGTGCTGTCTGTCCACTTCCTGATATGCAGCGTGTTACACAGAAAGGCTGCCTGCGTCACTTCTGGCACTGTGCTGCAGGTTGGCCAGCCCTGCAGTAGAGTATGAAAGTGTAAGAGTGATGTTGTAGTTGTGATGGTCCAGGAATTATCACAGAGGTGAGGATTTCTTAGGGTGATGTCTTTTAATGGACCAAATGGCCATGTCTACATGAGATTGTGATGTAAGTTTCCCCTTAAAGTATGGGAACTAACACCGGGTACACACCAGGCAAGCTCGGGCGCTGCGGTCAGCCCAGGTGTGTTGGGATCCGCCAGGGATGAGGGGGAGGGGAAGAGTATAGAGTGCAGACGAGGTGAATTAATCGAAGAAAATAATCTTTACTCACGGGTGGCTTCAACTTGGATGACAACAGGGACAGGTAGACAGGGACACAATGCTACTGTGCAGTCAGTGTCACCAAAAAGCCATGTGGGGACGCTAATGTACAGTAACTCCAGTTACTGCGCAGTAAGTAACAACTGTGCAGTCAGCATCTCATAGACGCAGCCGTTTTGTAGTTGGAATAGACATGGGCAACAGACAGAAGTGACACTTTTCACCCAATATGGCCAAAGCAGACTATAGCCATGACAAAACACAAGTGCATGGCTGCAGTCTGCTTAAAAAAGGCTGATCAGGTGAGACTCTGAACCCTCATTGCGCGAGGGTTCAGATTAAGACATTTCAAAACATAGTGTCTTTTGTAATTTATGTCTGCCTGCCAGCCTCTGAGCTATTTTCAGAATGGGAGTGGGGAAAGGGAGCAGCAGAGGGAGTTTGGTTTGACTTTTTTTTTCAGCCCCTACTGGAGGGTGGGGCAACCCTCCAGTGGTGGCCAGGGAACCCCTAGAACAAACTTCCTCTACTCCCTTCCCATTCTTAAAACCGCAGCCTGTCAGGGAAGGGGGGGCCATTGCTGGGGGAAACCAGCTGCAGGCTCGGAGCCAGCACCTAGATTCCCTTTCCCCTGGAACCAGAAGTGAACTTCTGTTTGGTCTGCAGGATTGTTGTAACAGATACTTCCTGCAAAGCGTTATGAGTTACAGTGGGGAGCTGCACTTCTGTCTGCACCCTTAGACAAGCTTTCGAATGTAAGCTGCTGCTTTCTGATGTCTTGCATTCCAAAGCTTGTCTTAGTGTATTCCAAATACGTAGTTTGTCTGATAAAAGACCCCACCCTAAGCAATTCTTGCCTTCTTATAGAGTATGGAAGAAATGTGCAAGGTAGTAATGGGGAACAGAATATCACTCAAAAGTAGTACTGCAAAAGTAGATCCTGGCTGTGTAGGACACTAAAGGCAAGAGGGGTCAGAAATCTTGAACAGCTAATGAACAAAATTTTTGATCAGCCTGTTCTTTTAAGAGAAAAGCTGCAAGTGATGTTTTAGATTGTAGTGGCTCAACTGCTGTCAGCTCCGCTGGGATATAGATTTCTGCTAGCATAGTTATGGAGGTCAGGGATGTGAAGAAGTATGTGATTCTTGATTGACATAGTTGTGCCTTGGTACAGATGCCATGCAAGTAAAACTGCTTTTACCACTATAGCTGGCTTTATGTAAAGAGAATGGTTTTACAAAGTGCATACAATGGCTATGCAAAGCGAAGCTTTGCACCCACAGTTGTTTACAGCTATTCCTAGCTTAGACGTAGCCTCTGACTTGTCTGCATGGGGCGCTTTAAAAACCTAAATGAGTTAACTAAATTTGTGAAGTAAAAGTGCTTAGACCCGTGTGGATGTTATGATTCATATTCAAATGGCTTTAGTTTACTATAGCTATCTAGCCAATACAGGGATCTCATGTATTTTAATTTACGTGTATTAACTTTACACCTTTAGTTAATTTGTCTGAGCTTTCCTGAGTGTCCTCATTCTCATGTATTTAAACACCCCAATAGCAGGCTTTCTTCAACATAACTGATTTTACAGAATTTACATTTGGTTTGTTGAGCTTTAGTACTCAGTTCCACTTTTATAGTTAGTAGTTGTAGTCTCCAAAAATACGGCTTTGGGTAAGAGAATCTGCTTTGTTGTGTTTTGGCAATGTAATCAAGTTAAACTAATATTTTTAGGTAATACTGTTATCAAAGCCCTGGCTTTCCATGATACTTTTGCTCAAACTGCTAAATAAAGCAGCGGTTATAAAACCATTTATATAATGTATGTAGGAACTGAGTGGAAGCTTTTTGTTCTTGTAAAGGGAACAAAAATGTAGTGAAGCAGAATCTCAAAGGAGTGTTAGATGTAAATCTTTGTTAGTTGATAATAAATAAATATACATAATTACTGACAGTAGCCAAAATCAGAGAGAGAGTATATAAAGTCTATAAACTGAATAACAATTCAATCAGTAATGTATTTTGTTACTGAATCTTTTTGTGCAGTATTTTAATGAGATTCATATAGATGAATGAAAAAATCTGACTTTAATCATTTTTAAAATTTACTTTGAAAATTCCATATATACACAACAAATGACTTTGTAAACCCATACAAAAAGGTTCTACAGTACTTAATAGGGTTACAGTAAAGACTGGAAACTTCCACCATTGAAGCTATTTTATTTTAAGAACATTTTGAGATCAAATGGTTTAAGGACGAAATTGCAGTTTTCCATTAAAAGCTTATTCTTAGACATGAGCGAGAGTTTCATTTTCCATTCTTAGGATTCCATAAATTCAGAATGCTGACTGCACGCTGCAGCAGCAGTGAAGAAGGCAGTGGTTTTGACCTATGAGGTACTAAATGGCCTGGGCCTAAGGGACTGCTTTCTCTCTTACGTTGCACTGTGATCCCTAAAATTAGCCAGGAGCAACCTCCTTCAGGTTCTAGCAGTGTGCCAGGTTTGCTTGGCAAAAATACATGCAAGGCTATCTTTGGTAGTTTTTCTCAGTTCTCTCTTCCTTGATGCCTACCAGAGTCTGAGCCTGAACATCTTCCAGAATCCCTGGAAGACCTTCCTATTTTGGGTTGGAACGTCTTATAGGTGTATAGAAGGCAACACAGACATGGGATGTTGTTTGGAGGGAGGGGTGTTGCTTTATAATTTATTTTAATAACTTCTATTGGCTTTTATAAGTTATTTTGTTTCTCCTTTTCAGTTCTCTTGTTCATCTGTTTTTATAAGTTATTTTTGCTGTCTTCTGTCAGATGCCATGAACCTTTGTTGGGAAGGTTAGAATAGAAATCTAATCAATAAATACCCTTTTTCTCATAGAATGCATGCATACCCAGGAGTCTGGAGATTTGGTGCAACGGGACAGGTGCCAGCATTAATTGCTATGGCTCCATAGTTGCTCTGGGAGCTACAGCAACTAATGGTGTTATATCTTTGGACCCCTGGGGAGCCCCCTAGCTGGATGATGCGGCTGGTTCACAGGGTCTGATCCAGCACAGCCTTAGATCTGGTTTGCCAGATTAGGCAAGCATGTGAGCTTGCTGCACAGGCAGACCAGGCATAATGGCTCCAGACCCAGCATGCCAAATCAAGCAAGTTCATGGGATCAGACCCAGTGTGTAGCGTTAGACCTGGCACCAGGCTGGCATGCAGGTCAGTCTGCAGCTGTGCCCAACACTTGGCTTCAGAGCCAGCACTATTAATCAGGCTAATACGTAGGCTTGGACCCAACACATGGTCACAGGCCTGTTGTGCAACTCCAGACTTGGTGTTCTGGATCAGTTACCCATAAGATTTTTTTCATGCTGCCTATCACTAACAGGATATATATTGTATTGGGGCGGGGGGATGCTGTATATGAGAAAATAAGGTAAATACAAGTATGTCATGTGAAAGAGGCTAAAGCATCTTGCTTTGTCCCTAGAAGCACGTGTTTGAATCTGGCTCTGGATTTGTATCAAACAAGCTGCTTCCCAGTGAAACTAGGTGGTCATTTGGGCTGTAGAGTTAAGAGACGGATTCTTATGTTGGCTACAGGCCTTAATGGTGCCTTAATGTGTGCCTTAACGGTGTAAGTTCACTAGGCTTGTTTGATCTTTGACCTTTTTTTGGTTGTTGACTACGTTGCCTAAATCCAAATAAGAAAATGATATGGGAAAATGATAAAGCAAACCCCACTTCTTTTAGCTGCATCTCTACAATCAAAAGTAATATTATCAGCTAAAACATAACTGTAATATGAAAGAATATTTGCATAGTGTACCTTTATTTTTATCTCTAGGAGAGTGGATTCTTGACCCATATTTTTTTTTCTTTTTAGGATATATTTGACAGTGATTGGTACACATCTCGGAATCTTATCAGTGGAGCTGATATCATTGTGATTAAATATTCTGTGAATGACAAGTCTTCATTTCAAGGAATAAAGGACATTTATGTCCCAATGATAAAGAAAGCATTAAACCACTGTTCAATTCCAGTCATAATTTCTGCTGTTGGTGCAAGAAAAAATGGTAGGTACTCATTCTTTTATCATCAGAAGTTGAAGTATTACTTTGAAGGTAGATGTTAAGTCAGACACAGTGAAACAGTTTGCCATTCAGTAGATCAATCAGCAGCAGCAATGGGAATTAATCTGCTTTGATTTTTTTGTGTAATGTGTTCCTGGATTGGTCATCATCTGTGGGGATTTTGACCTTTGAATCTGTAGGCACAAATCTGTAGTCTGTTTTTAAATTACAGGTCAGGTCTGTACATTAGCTCTTAAATATCACATAGGGACAGAGAGATGCAGTGTATTAGACTGGGTGACATAAGGACAAAGAGGCTGATCCCTCCAACGACAAAGTAACAAGAGATGAAGTCTGTACTCAAGGTCATGTGTAGCTCCCACAGATCAGTTTGAATTAGCTATGTAATAACATTTGCGGTTTCTGGGTTTCAAACTTCCTGTGTAATAATACAAATCAAAATAAAAACTAATATTAAAAAGACCAGATCTAGTACCAGAGCATTTAATTAAAAAATTAACAATTTGTGTATCTAAAAAGCAGATTATTATTATTTATTTATTTATTTTTTTAAGAAATGAAAATTATAGCCTTGTTGTCCTGGGTACTGTCATCAGAATTCTTACAGTAAGTAAAATTAAGTGTGGCTACTAGTCAGCTGGGAGATCTCCAGGAAAAATGCACCCTGCTGTAGGGAAGACGTATTGTTTCTTTTGGTACTTTTTACGCAAGGGAAATTTGTCAAAAAAGCCTTTTGCCTTTTTGTTTACTTAACCTAAAAAGACAGTTTAGTGTGTTCATTCCTTATTCCATATTTCCAAGCATTGTGCAGCCTGATTTTTTTTTTTTTTTTTTTTTTTTTTTTGCCAATTTTCATGTAGTCCAATAAGGTAGGGGTTTAACTTTTAAAGAAATCTGCACCTGTTCTATGTATGGATGCTTTCAGAAGTAAATAGAATAAGCAGCTCTTGACTCTGGTCAGATACAGACATTACACCTTTACAGGTGTAAGTGGTCAGAAACCTGTCTATATCAGTAACAGAAGAGAATCTTGGTGTTTAAAACCAGTCTATACCCATAATATAACAGAAGTTTGGAACGTATAGACTGGCTTAAACATGGTGGAACCCTCCATCTAAGATTTGCCCTCCACCACCAAAGGGCCAATGTGTGTTCTGTTTGTTACAAATCAAAACTACACTGCTTTCAGAAAACTGACTGCGTCTATACAAGACACTGACTGTGCAGTTGTGTGTGCAAATACTAAATGACTGTACAGTAACAAGTACTAAATGACTGTGCAGTAACCAGAGTTACTAAGCAGCAGTGTTGCCAAATGGCTTTCAGGTGATGCTGACTGCACAGTAGCTCACTACTACTGTGCAGTAGCATTGTTACACTTTGTGCCATGCGATGCTACTGTGCAGTTAGTGTCTCTTGTAGACATGGCCATTGCGTAACAGAGCAGTTCTTCCTTGGGCTTTTTGAATGTCTGTACTTAACTTTTGACTCTGACATATGGGCTATTTTTGAAGTTAAAGGGTCAGATTAAAATAAGTGTTTCTGAACATTCTGAAAGTAGTTTTTATTACCAAGAATAAGGGACATAATTTATGAAAAGTACTACCTTTCTCTGGGTGCATCACTTTCTATCCCATGTCTATATTGTTTGACCAATCAGGCAAATAATTTTATTCTGTAAACCAAATACAAATGTTAGTTCTGTATACATAAAAATGTACTTCATATAAAAATGTTACCCTAAGATTACCAAGGGCTACTTGGATGTCTTTATTTCTTCAGTAAACCAGAAAACCTGTTACTTTATTAAATCTTGCACCAATTTTCTTTTATATTTAACTAACATTGTAAAGCATAGAAGCAAAACAATCTGCTCATACAAATCTCAATAAAAGATTAGGGCCTAAATAAGGAATTTATTACAATTGTTTCTCCTTTCTCAGTTAACTGACAAACCTAGGAAAATACAAGATTTGGGGTAAAGATTAAATGCAAGATTCTAAATGTAGACTCACACAGAGCCAAATTATGACTTGTGCTATACTTACATAAAGAGAACTAGGGCTGCAGTGGTAATTCACCTCTTTCTCTGATGTGTGGTCTTCCTTTCTCATGGTCAAAGTGTAAGGCGGTAAAAACATCTGCATGGGGACTACCGTAATACACATGCGTATGGGGAGAGAATTAAAGTTGGTTTTTATCTATGCAGCTTTATTCTTGTAGTTCTTCAGAGCTTTACATTCCAGTCTTAATATTCTTTTAACTTATATTTTTGTTTTAGTGTAACAAACTGCATTTATCTAATAGGCAATATTCTGAAATGATTTAAATAAATGTGTATGCTGCTGTATTAATAGGTGCCCTTCATTGCACACATGAATTTATTAGGTTTCAGCTTTCTGTTCTGTTCCTTACTGTATAGTGTTTATCTTTAGTAGTTCTTAGAAACCAGTTTACCTTGGAGTATTTAATTAAAAGTATTTTGCATAAATGTTTTCTCAGAAGTGCCTTGCACTTGCCCACTGTGCACTTCAGACAGGCGAAGTTGTGTTACTACTTCTGAAGGGATTCAACTTGCTAAAGATCTAGGAGCTACTTACCTTGAACTGCACACCCTCAATGACTTCTATATAGGAAAATATTTTGGAGGAGTGGTAAGTAGAAAATTGTGCTCTTGTAAATACAGCATACGGCAGATATTCCCAATGTTTCTTTTAAAGTCCAAATCTTGGCTCTAACTTATAACACTGTGAAGAACATACATGAGAAAATAGATAAATGAAACAATGATTTTGACCATTCCTCTACACTACACATTTTTCTCTAAAATTTTCCACTGGTACTGCATCTTCACTAGGGATAGCAATATTAGTAGCACTAGAGCTTACCCTGTAGAAACTATTTTTGGAAATGTTGTGCCAACTCAATGAACAGAGATATTTCTAGTTAAAATTGACTAGACACCAGATTATTTATAAAATGCTTCAACTTGCTCAAGATTTTTAGTAGGATTTAGTATGACTTATTCAATCAATCAGTTGTTTTCCACTTGAAAGTGGACATGCTAAGGTATTTGAAGTTTTATGCATTCCTACAATTATCTTGTTTTCAATCATTAGACAGTTTAGAGTCTCAAGCACTGTATCTAATCAGTTGAAATTACCATACATTGATCTCCAGGATTAAATTGCTGGAAAATGCAGAAATGGGTTGAAGAAAGTAAACTATGGAACGATGAACATTTGTATGACAAGTTAAACATGCATTATGTAGAGCAAGGACTTACACCAGTACAGTTAAATTAGTACAACCCCTTTGTATTCTGGTCTAGATAGCATTTTTAAATGCTTCTACAAAATTAGTTGCATTCTAATGTTGGGTAGAAAATTAGCCAGAACTGACATTCTGGTACAAAAATGTATATGGATCATGCTTTAGATTTCATTGTGATAATATTAACATAAATTATCTCTCAAAACTTATTTTAAGTGGATTATCAGGCTAGTCTTCTTTTCTGGTAATGAAATTTTGCCTTCGTGCAGGAAATTAATTGAATAAAATGCTTAAAAAAGGACCTATTTTCCTATTAAAAACAAGGGCAAATTTTCTACTAACTTCAATGAATAGAAGGTCAAACCCTTAAAGTTCGGATTTTTAGAACTAATGTTACAAAAATATATGTTTGCAAATACAAACTGAGCAATTGCATGTATAATACAAATAAAAATCTTGAATTGTTGTGAAGTTGACTTGTTTTTGAATACGTCATTTAAGCATTTGTTTTCCTTAAAAGTAGCCCATATTGGTAATTTGAGGTTTTTTTAATTAATGTCACTTCTTTTTTATGATATGGGGAAGAGACTAAAGTTTGTTTGTTTCCATAAGTAATTTCTTTTCTCCTGTGTTGGGTTTTTGTTTTAGGAACATCAGACATGTCGCATGTTCTTCCCTCTTAACTAGGACTTCTTAAGTACCTCAAGATGTATGTTCTGAGTTCTTACATCTTAATTATATTGTGTTTTTTTTTAATTTAACAAAGACAGCCTTTTGACTGAATGTTCATTAGTCCCTGTAATTAAGTAGGACTTAAGCTATTTAAAGCTCTATTTTTGTTTGAAGAAGTCATGCTCGCAGTTGCTCATATATCAGTTGTTTCTGTTTTGATAGCATTCTTTTCTAGTAGAATATCATTAGTTCTACAGTAGACGTGTGCACCAATACATTGGTCCATATCATATGAGAACCGATAAAAGGAAAATTGACATTGCCAGCAATTGGCTTCTTTTGTCTGATGTAGCCGATAAGGTCACCGATAAATGTGGTGTGCATGGGTGCAGCTGCAGCATGCATGCAGCCAGTCCGGCAGCTTGGAGAGCAGGGTCTATCTGGTAAGTCTCTGGGGGGCGGCCCTAAGGACATGGTGGGGGCATATCAAGGCCCCCATGGTGAGGGAGGGAGTGGGGCTGGGAAAGGGCCAGGTGCTGCCCAGCCAGGCGGGGCACAGAACAGAACCCTGAGGGGTGTGGGGAGGTAGGGGCAGCTCTGGAGCAAGGCATGGGGGGCACACGCCCTCTGGATCTGTGCATGGGGTGAAGGCTGCAGTGGCAGCCCGTCCGAAGCCAGGAGCAGTACCAGGCTCTTCCCAGTGTGGGGACTGGGCCATTTCTATGCTCAGAATGGGTGGGAGTGATGCTGAAAGATGGGTTTGGGGGTTATGGTAAATTTTGGGGTGGACTACATCCCCCTCAGTGCCACCTGCCCCAAGTGAAGCCCTGGCCCAACCCCCTACTGGGAAGAGCCCGGCACTGCCCCCAGCCTGCAGTGGCAGCCTGCCCTCACCCCGTGCACAGATTCGGGGGACACGTGTTGCCTATGCCTCCCTCAGAGATATGTGCAGAAGCTTGAGCTGTCCCCTCCTCCCTGTGCCCCACCCTGGCTGGGCAGCCCCTACCCCATTCCCTCCCTTACCATGGGGGCCTTGATATTCCCCTTCCTCCCAACAGATTTACAAGCTGGATGATGCTCTCCAAGCTGCTGGGCTGCATATCAGCAATTGGATCAGTATTGGCCAATATAGCTTATTAATAATCAACCACCAGTATTGGTCCAAAAAATCTTTATCGATGCACCCCTATTCTATAGATCACAAAGCCCTCCAGAATCAACAGGATTTGAATTCTTAGTGTAAAAAATAAGGAACTTTTTTTGCACATGCCTTTCACTTCTTCTGAAACAACATATAAGGAAACATTGTGAATATATTACCTTTATAAATATTTCACCTCAGGGTTTCTTATTGAGTCTTAACTGAAGGTATTTACTTCATGCTTGCTGTGTAAACTGTGCCCTGATGTAAAACTCCTTCTTGGTTAAGTACAGCTGTTCAAAGAGTCCAAGGCAGAATGTATCTAAGTAACGTGGTTTTCTTTAAGTAGCCTAGGATAGATTGGTAGCTAATAATGTACATAATTATCCTTTGGTGGGGGACACACACAGGCTGCCTACATTGGCCAAGACCTGCAAGTTGGGAGTATTCCTGCTCTCTTCCTAGCATGCCCTGTGGGTTCCTGGAGACTTCCATGTACAGCTAAGCACCTGGGCCACCCCTGATTGGCTACTGAGCACAGGCAAGCATGCCTCCATATGAGCAGGGAGTTTCAGAGTTTTGCAAAGGAGAGCCATCTAACTTGAATCAATAGTTTATTACACTGGTCTAAACTAAATTGATTAGACTTGAGTGTACATTGAACCAGGTGGTTCTTTGAGTTCTGCCATTTTTTCCACCGATCCATGAGTGCCAAACTTCTGTATGGTTATGCGTTTAGATAGATTTCCAGTTATTTGGACTGATTTATGTGTAATGCCTGTGTGCGGCTAGTTGTTTTAGATATTATTTTAGTTGGTGTAAGAATATAATATTTAGATATTTATGTCAAAATATATGAATTTTTGAAAGTATAATACTTTATATTAATAGGAAAAACAAAATGGATTGACAGTTGAAGCATTAAAAAGCATGCTGAAGCCACATTCCTGGTCATAGGTCATCTATATTGTTCTATAAGATTAAAAATACATGCATAGAAATACAATTGAAAAAACTGCAAGTAAAGAAGGACTTTAAAGTATAATGCTAAAACTCCCTTTATATTTACATTATGTCAGTTTCCATGCAAATAATTTTATCAGTATGCTTTGTAAGAATTATTCTTTCTGCAGAAATATATTAAAATGAATCCCTGCTCTTGAGAGGTGCTTGTAGTAACCAGAAAGCTATTATGCTGGAAATTCTCCAAGCTTCAAATTAAACCTCAAGGAAAGAGAACATGTATCTGTCTGTGCAGAGGAATTACCGCTGTGAAACAAGTCTGCCTATTTGTTCCCTTTATGTGTGGACCCAGACCTAGCACTTAGGCAGAGGAGACAGAGTAGAAGAGGTCTCACTTCCCAGGAAGTGGCCAGCTGCTTTCTGCCAATGAGTCTATGAGGCATGCTGAAGATTTGACATGTTCCCACCATTATCATTAGATAATTTTGAGAATATATCAAATCTCAGTATGTCTCATAGATCATTGTTCCCAGTTTTTTGAGCTGGGATTGAGCCACATTGATGCCAATACCTGCACTTTCTTTTTCAGTACTCCTCATTTACTTTGAAATAATTCAGTATTTGCTCTAAAGCCATTTTTGCATTGGCATTTATTGCAGTGCTGTTCATGTTTTTGACACCAGGACTTCACTACAATTGGGATTGACTGAAAAGTTGCCCTACATTATATTTCCATCTGCATTTGTATATTTCTAGTTTAGAGAACCTCCTGCAAGTGCTGAAAGCATTTCAGATGTGTGTTTCCATTTCCTTCTAATGTACAATCTAAATAAGGACACTACCTGTTTCCATGTTTATTTTTGTCTCCAGAACCCTTTACGGCCATCCTGTATATTGTCATGAGGGGGCTAGTCAAAAGTGATGGATTGTTCCATTTACCGTTTAAAGATGAGTGTGATGCCTTTAGTGATTTTTGGGAACATTAGACTCAGAATTGTTTTGGCACAGCAATATTACTTGATTGCCAACCAAATTATTTTGCTTTCTAAACTTGGCCCTAAGCATGGTAGAGTTTCTGTTTCTGAGAATTTTTGAGGCTCTGCTTTCACTTTCTACTAACTTGAACCTGGTTTGCATAACCTCTAGTCTGTCTTTATCTGTATCATTTGTTCCAACTCAGACAAAGAAATAAGGATTCTTAAATACTTGACAAAGGCTTGTTCCCTTAGGAAATGAAATCTTAATAACCATGAGTAACATCCATATAAGATTCAAGGTGATAGCTACAGATATTGCTATATGCATTTGGTAGTACTGAAGCTTTACCTTTACCAACTATACTTCAGTTCTTTACTTGTATTTCTTTATCCGTCTTACGTTATTTTCAGCCTCTTGCAAAACTGATCCTTTCACTCCATGGACCATTTCTTTTTAGGGTGATAGTATGTTTTGTCTTTTATTTCTGAAAAAGCAAATCATGCTCATACAACATAACATTTTTTTTAACTTTATGTATATAATAAAGCAGTTTATACAAGCCAGTAGCATTGAAAAATATTACTAGTTCTTGGCAACATAATATGTATAGTGTTAACTTGCATTTTGGTGGCTTGCATCCTGATTATTATCCATCAGTTTCTGCTCTTCCTTGAAATCCTATTGCAATAGCTGTTCTGACTGGTACATTAATTGGTAACAAGTCAATGATTTCTGACTTGAGTGAATGAAAGGAAAATTAACCATCTTCCAATCTATTGTTGTTTATTATAAGGTACTGATTATTCAAATTTCAGAATGAAATCAACATGCACAACTGTTGACATTGGCATCAGTGGCAGTTGTGCGTACAGACTGAGAGCAATGAGTAAATATAGCATTTAACTTATTCTTGAATACATTTATTTGTAGATTTTAAAAATACATTTCATGTTTTAGTTGGAGTATTTTATGATCCAGTGCTTGAATCAGAAGACATCTGAAAAAATGAAGAGAAGAAAAAAACCCCACAAGTGCCATGGAGTTAAACCACCTCATCTTGAACAGCCAGGTGCTTAAGTGTCCAAGCTGTACATTACTGTTCATTGTGTTAATTGTTTTCACCAACAATACTGATCAGGTTGACTAATTATAAGCCTTTAGTACATTATCACTATTTGCACCTCCTGTCATATGAGATTTTAAACTAAATAGATTGTATAATAATTTTGGTAAGATTTAAATTAATTTTGGAATGGTTTGGTAAAAATGTAGATAATGTTATGAGGGATCATAAATTACAATTTTAATATGTTTTATGCAAAAGATTTAAGATTGTACACATGGAAGTGAGTAGAGAATCCAGTTAAAAAAATTATCAGTAGAGTTTGAGTCTTTACAGGCTCTACAAAAGAAAACCAAAACATGTAATTATTTAATATTAACTGAGATTAGATTATCTCAGCTGGTTAGAGTGGGGCTGTCCTGCTGGCAGCCCATTGGCCTCATGTGGTCTGTGATGGATGAAATTGTGCCTCCTAGGCTCCTGCTTAGCCATTGTTGTCCCCACCCCCCACCACTCTAGTTGCCACAGCAGCTGGAATTTCCAGGCTCTCCCTTCCTTGTCCATCTGCCGCTTCTTGTCTTCAACCCATGGGATGGGGTAGCACAAAAAGATGAGGGTAAATCTGAGGAATGCTGTGCAGTTGACAGTGAGCACGGCTGGGGGGGCAAAGGCAAATGGTGCAGTGGGGGGGAACAGGTGCTCAGTATAGTGGTGGGGGTGTGCTTTGCAGCAGGGGAGTGTCTGCAAGGATGTACTGTGGCCGGGGATGTATTGCAGGCATGCAGTGCAGCGGTAGGGGTGGGGATTGCAGGTACACGTCACAGCAGTGGAAGGGGGCATCCAGGGTGTGCATAATCTGGTGGGGGGCAACAACAACAACAACAACAACAACTACATACATAAGCGTACTTCCCTCCCATCCTCTCCCCGCCACTTTTAAACACACCCCTGCATTCTAGGTATGGGTATTCTATTTGCTTGTTCCCAATAACCCAACTGTGAATATACAGTTCTTTGTTTTAGACTGACTTGCATATTATTTATTCCTGCAAGCATGTGCAAAAGCTTTTAAAAATGAAACTCCAAGTATAGACTCCAAAAAAATTTTTTTGGAAATATTTTGCACCAAAATATTTTAGAAAGAATTTGTTGTTAAATTTTGTGAGATGCCTACATTCTCTCTCTCTCTTAGTTCAGTTCTGAAACTTAATAGCTAATTACTGTGCAGTATATATTCTGAAGACAAGGGCCCAATTAAAATGAGACAAAGGACAAGAAATTTATGGAGAGAGTAAAGGAACATAAAAGGAAAAAATAAAAGGCTAAAAGGTATTTTTAGTCTATGCTTTAATATAGTTCAGTATGGTTTAGTTTAATATGATCTTTCGTATTCTTGTGTTCAGCATTTGATAACTTAATTATACCTTTAACTATAATAACTTTCATTTGAAGTTGCTTTGTTTTAATTCTTTGATTTACATATAATTTATTTTATTAAACTGAGAAGTTTTGAATAGATTGGCGAAGAATACGAGGCCCAGTCTTGACTTCAGTTAAAAACAGTGGTAAAATTCCTATGGACTTTGATACCCATTGTTATCTCCTCAATATGAAGCACTCCTTAAATTATGATAACAATAAGAAATGATTACTTTCTTGCAATACATATTCTTACAAATAGGTTTCCTGAAATGTCCTAATTGTTACTCAGCAGTATTCCTGCCCAGAGCAGGGGGGTTGGACTTGATGATCTTTTGAGGTCCCTTCAAGCCCTTAATTTCTGTGGTTTCTATGATTCTACTAGTTCTAATATGAGAATCAGGGTATTTACACTGGAAATTAGCTATGTCTAAAAGTCAGACTGGTTGCATGGGTGGGAGTGAGGGAAGATTTAGTCCAGTTAATTCAGGGAAGTTGCAGCATCAATTCCTATATTTTCTTGCATAACATATGCCCCTAAATAAGACATGCACCTTATTTTGGGAAGATAGAATGAAGAATAAAAGATTTTTCCAAAAGTGTAGCCAAAAGCTGAGTTTGTGGAACAGAGGCAGTGTCTGCTCTTCATCCCACTTTCCCCTAGCTGCTGCTCAGGCAAAAGCTAGAGTTTTAGTCCTATACCACTGCTGCTGAATTGGTAGCAGCTTTTGGCTTCAGACTTCACCTCTGCTGCAGGTTCTCCTTGCCAGAAAAAAGGCACAGCTCCTAACAGCCATTCCAGTGTCTCCATGCTTCCTGCCCAGTCCAGAAATCAGCCTCTTAAGACTGCACTCCAATTTTGGAGGCCTATTTTTGGGAAAGGACTGTGTATGTTATGAAATTAAATGCAGTAATTTTGCACTGAAACATTTTTTTTTATCAGAAGGCAGGGCTGTGTGACTTACTGACTAATTCATTTAAAGGCATAAGCTTTCATAGGCTATAGCCTCCTTCATAGATTCTGAAGCAGCAAGCTGTAGCTTACAAAAGCTCAGGCCTTTCTGAATGTGTTAGTTTATAAGGAGCCATAACATCATACTGCGCAGCTAACCACCTCTCCCTAGGGCCTCAAGTCTTTTTAGATCTATTTTCCCTCTCAAATCTGGCTGAGTGTATGACATTGAGACTCTCTTTCACTAATAGGCATCCAAAGAATTTGAACTAGTAAAGCTCTGAATTTAGGAAGATCATTCTACTAAACCATAATATGGGTAAAGCAAATATTTGTTTATACAGTTTTCAGGAAGTGTCTTTTTTAATGTAAATCCATATGAGAAACCCAGACAGAGATCAATCTTGTATACACTATGAATCTTTGCATTCCTTTTTAAGACGCTTAAAATGGAAGAACTAATTTTACTAGATTATTATTAATATATTTCATTGTTAACATGTTCTAACCTCATTCAAGGTGGATAAAACTGGATCTGTCCAGTCCTATTAGTTGATTATAGAGTATATTTTTAAGACATTTTATTGAAGTTAATTAAGAAAATACTTATCTTTATTTGATCTAGTTTCTGAGAATAAAGATGCTTTTATTTTGTGTTGTAGTTAATATGGAAGTAGAGTCGTAAAACAACTCATTCATCATTATTTTTAATATTTTCTTTAGAAAAAATGCCAATCTTGAAAGGTGAAGCCTCGCATTATGACTCTGACTTGCATAACCTGCTGTTCTGCTGCCAGTGTGTGGATGTAATATTTTGCTCAGAAGATTTAAGGAATGTAGGAGAAGCGCACAAGATTATTTTATGCTCTGTAAGCTATGTCTTCATGTTGCTTTTCAATGTGAAGAGTCCAGCTGATATTCAGGATTCCTCTGTCATAAGGACTGCGCAGACTCTCTTTGCAGTAAACAATGAAGCTGTTTTTCCAGTTTCTATCAGAGGCTCACCATGCAACCCACCAGTAAGAGTCATTGTTAAAGACTCCTTCTTCTGTTCTTGTTTGTCAGACATTCTGCACTTCATTTATTCAGGTATCCTGTCAGAATGGTTGCAGCTGCTTATGTCTTTTAAAAAGCGCACTGTTTTATAGAGTGGGTATATTATCCAATCAAAATCTGCTTCTCTTGGGGTTAAATCAATTTAGTTAAAACAGACTATCTGTTGTTATTAGTAGCAGTTTGTACATGGAAATGGACCTTTTAATATTGTTGCAATTATTGCTCTTAGCAAAATAATGATAGTTACTGAATTCCTTGAAACAGGACTTTTAAAGTGAGGTGAAGTATTTTTCCTGCAAAAGTCAATAAGAGGATACATTTCTATGAATAAATAACTTGTAAAACTGAATAGAATACCAGCCACCCCTGCAAAAGCCAGTATTTCGGTAAAAGAACTTTGGATCTAACAGAAATGTCAAACCTAATGTTACTTATCCTAAAAATAGTGATGTGAATATATATTCTTTGAGTAAGAATGCAAGGGGCTCTTATTTCCTGATAGTAAAGAGAGGAGCAGAATTACATGGTTTATGAGAACAATGGACTCATTGTGTGACCTTTGCAAGTCACTTAACCATATCCTGATCTTAATTTTCTGTTTAAAATGGTGCTAATGGTATTTCTCTACCTTTTTAAAGCAGTTGGTAATCCTCAGATGAAAGACCCTGAATAATGTTAAAAAATGTTATGTCATGGGATAATCGTTTTGTTTTAATACCAAAAGACCTTACTGATCATGTTTTAAAAGTTGTACCAGTACAGCCAGGGGGTCAAAGACATGGCTTGCTAGCATCTGGCCAGCAGTGCTGCCTGGGAAACTCAGACTAGCCTTGCATGCTGCATGCAGCACACACCATCCCCAGCCTCGTGTGCTTCATGTAGCGTACACAGCTGGTCTCGTGCAGTCTGGGGCACATGCTAGACTCAGAGCCTGTCTGGCATGCATGCTGCATGCAGTGCCTGCATCATACCAGCCCTGCATGCTGGATCCAGTGTGTGGGTATGGTTTATGGGCCCAGTCTGGCCTGTGGGGCCTGTTTGAGTTGGATACCCTTGCAGTATAATATCAGTATATAGGCAGTGGAAATAGCAGGGAAATGCCATGCATCTATCTGGATCCAAGAAGGCAGTTTTTCTTAAGCATTCCTGAGGTTAACTGTTCTGGTGTAGTTTAGTATCCACCAACGTGTTAGGGCTTAAAGCCCACTTTATGGAAATTGGAGGCTCTACCCTAGCTTGTTCCAGCTGCCATGTAGCTGAGGGCAGGCAAATTTTAGGGGCATCTGAACCCCAAGCCTTTGGGCTTGGGCCTGTGCATAGGATGCCTGCAAAAAGACTTTGAAAATATCTGAAGCCCCTGGTGGGGGCAGATGATGTTTGTCAGTTGTATGGTTCTGGACTGACTCACGGATTTGGACTTGATTTGGCTTGGAACATGGAACTTTAATTTCTTTAAAACAAACAAAAAAAAAGATGGGGGGGAGGAAATAGCCAGTGTGCGCCCTTTATCTTGGTTGTGGGATTATTGCCTGTCTTCTGCAGGTCTCTGCTGTCCAGTGCAGCCTGCTTTCCCTTTTTTTGATTAATTCTGACCTGGAGTAGATGCAGAAGAAGGTTACTAAGATGACCTGGGTAGTGGAGAGCCTGTCACATGAGAGGAGACTGGAAGAGCTTGTTTGTTTAGTTAAGAAAAACAGAGGCCTAGATGGATATGATTGTTATATATAAATACAGTAGAGATATCCACCTGGGAGGAAGAAAAGCTAAGGGACAACTTCTGCAAAAAATAGAGCTAAAAACTGGCTATGAATCTATTTAGGCTGGAAATTAGAATATTTTAACCATTAGGGCAGTGAGGCTTTCAAAACCTTCTAGTCATGCTGGCACAAATAAAATATATCTCTTAAAATGAAGCTTGATAAACTTATGAAGGGGATTGCAGATGATGAAGTCCCTGCTATAACATGGGACTGGATTTGATGACCTAGAAAATCCCTTCCAGTCCTGTGTTCCTTTGCACATCTGATGTTACCACTAAGGTGTATGCCATGAACATACTTTTGTAGTAAGAATTAGCAGAACTTTAAGTAATACATCATCATTTTAATTAGAATTAGAAAATCATAAATATACTGTTAAACTCACATTCCTTCCACAGACATGTGTATCTCCAGAGTGATAGTTGTTTAAAAGATTGAACGGGCTGCTCTCCTGGAAGAGTGGTCCACAATCTTTGGAGAAGAACAGAAAAAATCTATTTTAGCATTGTCAAGATTTGATTCTAATCTCACTTGAGAAATCAGTGTGAAGCATTGGTAAACAGTTTGCTGTAAAGTCATGGGAATGTAAGTTATACTCTGTCTGGCTATAAATACCTTCAGATTGTATACCATATTACTCATAACCTGGATTTTTTTTGGTAAAAGTTCATGCCAAAATTTGCCTGTCTTGTACGTTTACTTTGGAGGAGGGAGAGAGAGTTGAGCTCCTAATAACAGTGCTGTAATCCTGAGAAACTGTGAAGTATCTTTGATTTTGGTGGTATAGGGGTCAGATTCTCTTGATCAGAGTCCAGATAAGGTGCTGCTACCTGGCAAGTTAGTGTGCCCCTCTATTTTTGTGTATATTCCCACCAGCTTACTTCTTTACTTCTCTAATCATTTTAAATGAAGATTTGAGTGGCCATTACTGGTTTGGGGTAAAACCCTATGTCATTATGTCCCCCCCAAACACAAATAATGTGTGTAAATCTTCTTCAAATAAATCATTATGCCAGAGGCAAACTTATTAGGTAACATCCCTATAGGAAACGTATAACTATGAATATCTTTTTAATAATTTTTTGAAAAGTCTTCATTCCTTTCCTCCTCTTCTTTCTTTTTACCTCTTCTTTGCCTCACTCTAGACTTTTCCTCTTCCGCTGCTCCAGGATTTCAGAAGATGATGATAATGCTGGCCCTGATCCCTTGAGCAGCTTACCCCAATTACCAGGCATTCGAGAGGGAAACCACTCTGGTCCTGTGTATCTTAGCTAAGTGGCTGATGCAAGGCTTCATAGGAGAAGCAGCACTTAAGTAAGCTGTTTCTGTATGAATCTCTGCCATTGTCTCTCAACCATTCAGCTGATGATGGCACCTCCTCTTAAATGTCCAGTTGTTCAACACCTCAGGGCTGGTGCTGGAGTTATTCTCTGAAGCAGGCAGAGGATTGAGGAACTGAAGATGAAGGGAAAGGGAGATTGTGAGGTGGGAAAGAGGGAGAGAGGAGTAGCATAGGAGGGAAAGGGAGAAGGTGAGTGTTGGTAGGTAGTTTAAAAAAATGCAAAAATAAAAATGCATTTAGACTCTATTTGTGTCAGGTAATTTTTCTTTTGGAACCTTTTTTCCCTGTAAAAAAAAAAAAAATAAAAAAATCACTGTATACAGAATTAATGGTAAGTAACTTTTCCTTAATTTAAATATCTATTTTACAATCTATTAATTTGTATTAATGTGTTGCTTATGTTTTATAAATCATTTTATTGGCTAAGTTACACATTTCTAGTATACAGAAACTGAAGTGTGTGCATACTGATTGCCCAATGAAAATGCACCTTGCTGTTTGTTACTGCTTGCTTATTTTTATGCAGTGGATGCAGAAGGAAAACATTCTGCATGGGGAACAAAAAATCTCAGACTTTAATTTTGAAGCCTCTGATATTGCTGTGAGTTTAGCTAATTTTGAAGCATAACAAACTGTAAGGAGGGACTTTAAAAAGCATTAAAAACAGTTGAGTGCATGATTTCCATTTGTGCCTATGAAAAGTACATATTAAACTAAAGAGCAAATCATGTTGGCTTAAGTCAAAGAGCATAATACCATGTGGATAAGTACCGAACAAGCCTGTTCACAATAGTTTAGTTGCGACTAATACTAAATACAGTTTACTGGATGATTCTGGTGTTCTGTGTTACTTTTGCCTTAATGTGTATCTGGATGTGTATCTGTCAAGCTGGATAAGTAGTGTATATTTATGTGAAAATTCTGCCCTAACTTACAGCTTGCAGTCTTAATGGGATTGCAGAGATGCAAGTTGGTATATAAATTAGAACCCTAGAAAGAGAGGTTTGGAAGGGGCCTCAAGAGCTGATCTAGTCAAACCCTATGCTCAAGGCATAATCATTCCCAACTAAATCCCATCAACCAAGAGTTTGTCGAAACGGCTCTTAAAATCTTCTGGGGATGAAGATTCTATAATTTCCCATGCCTAACCACCTTCCTAGTGAAAAAATTCTTCCTAATACTCAACCTCAATTTCTGTTGCTACAATTTGGGACCATTGCCCCTTGTCCTATTCCTGTAGCTACAAAAAATAGTCTATTTCTATCCTCTTTATAAGCCCTTCAGGGTTATAATTCCTCTTTATAGCAGTCTTCAGGTATTTGAAGACTGTTATCAGATCCTATAGTAGAGTTGGAGTGTTGTAGCCATGTGCTGTAGGAAATATGTGAGAAGCAAGCCTGTTCATGGTATCTTTTATTGGACTAATAAAAGATGCATAGTGGGCACAGTTAAATGTGTGCTTTATTGTGCAGTAGCCAATTCACATCATGTAAAATATGTGCTAATATGCTAATTCACAATAGAATAGGTTACTGTGTGTTGTGTCACTAAAAAAGCATTTGCTTTTGCTACTGCATATTAGGGTAGTGTAATAATGCACCTTTATCTAGTACCTCACTCAAGAAGTATTAAACAATATGCAGTAGCAAAAGCACATTAATGAACATGTGCCCCAGCACCCAGTTAGTCCTATAAATATATCATCTGCCCCTCCCCCCCCAACCCCAAAATTCTCACATTTCCTGGGCCATGTTGACTGTAACAGTACTCCAAACCTTCAGTCTTCAAATACCTGAAGGGTGGTTATAATGCAGTCTAGGCAGCTCTTCCCCATTCTGTACTTGTGCATGCAGTTGTTCCATCCCAAGTGCAAGACTTTGCACTTGTCCTTACTGAACTTCATTTGGTTAATTTCAGGCTGTTTCTCCAGTTAATCAAGGCCTTTCTCAATCCTAAATGTGATGTGAATTTAGTTCACACGAGAGCTGTGCCTTTTTATTTAGAACATTTTTAAGGCGTATATTAAGAACAAAAGGCCAGATTATAAAGTACTATGTGCTGCTTTTTTGCTTTAGCATTAGCAGATTCTATTTTTAATGTTGGCATAGGCCCCCACCTACCAGTTCTGGTATAGGCTTAACTGGTAGACAGAGGTTAAACTCAGGATATCCTGTACTGCGTCAGTTCCTGGCCTGTGTTTCTGCCTCTTGGGCTTGGCTCTGTGTTAGAGTATCCTGATTTACCCCTGGGATTGGCTTTGTTCCTAGTGGCCTCAGGATTATAACAATATGAAGATTTCTGCTATCTTTGAATCTCCTTTACTCCTTCAGACATTATGCCCTTCAACTTTAGCTGTGAATGTTCACATAAACAAATTACTGGCGTTTGAAGCTTATTCAGACAAAATATTCAAGCATAGGCTCTTCCTCATGTTTCTTTAAAAATTTTATTTCAGTTGCTAGGCAGGCAAGGTTTTTTGGGTAGATGTGATATCTTTTATTAGACCAGCTAAATAGTTGGAAAAATTGTTCTTTTGTAAGCTTATGAGCACAAACACACTTCAGACTTAGAGAAATTCTGCGGGTGAATTGTGTGTTCTGAGTAGAACAGAAGCCTTGTCTGCCTATGTCCTTAGACGGATACAGCTGCAACCAACAGCCCTAAAGCATTTCAGTTGCTATTCTCTTATAAACAAGTACACATGATTAGCAAGTAAAAATGTTTGGTGACACTTTGGGCTGGAGTCTGTATCCACTAAAGTCAATTAGGACTACAGCAGGCCTCCAGAAAAGATGATTTTTTAATAAAGCCATAATATACTGCCATTCTTTTTTTCTTTCTTTTTTCCTGTAAAGAAAATTTCTCCTTGCTAACACTGGGAACCATTCAGTAATGCAAAACTAATCTTAAGAAAGAAGTTATGTCCTTGACTTTATAAACATTAATTTTCACTTTTACTATTCTCAGTTTAAGACCTTTTAAATATCTGTATAACTTTTCAATCCAATAATTGTCTTTAAAATCATACAGTTATAATTAAAATAATTATAATAAAAATATTTTAATACAATTAAAATAATTAGTGAGTTCAGAATGAGCAAGCTACTGATTTTCAAAGATGTCCTACTCAACATGATGTCATAAATATTATAGGTAAAAAAGAAAGTGAGAGTCTTAAGAATTTTTCAGTTAAAAAGTTTTCGTAGTCATGAATACTGGTGGCTTTTATAATTAATGCAGAGGAACGAACATCAAAATGCCAGGTAATGCTTACTGGGGGGATAAGGTGGCACAGGCACTACCAGGGTTGACAACCTAGAGATTGCAAGTTCAAGGCTATAACAGAAGTGCTCATGGTGTGGCTTGTCAAATTCCAACAAACCCACAAATTCTGCTAAACACCTTGACAAAGGACACAAAAAAAGGAAGGCAATGCTTTTCTGTTCATTTGGTTACTAAAAAACTAAATATGATGGCTCAATCAATACCTTTTGTCTAGTATACTCTTGTGGGTATTTAGATTTTGGTTTTAAATAAAGTCAATTTTGGTAACTTTACCAAAGTATGGAAGGCATTTCAGTCCACTAGTAAATGAAAATATCTAAGGGCTTGATTAGCAACTCTGACCCCTAATATCCCATTAACCTCCACTATAAGATGGCACATCCCTTTGGAAATTTTCTGACAGTTAATTTTGTCATAAACCAAACAACACACAAAGACTTCTTTGTTCTTTTACAATCCTAAAAGGTTTCTTTCCTCCAGCATGGGAAAGCAGTATTGAGGATATCTGTCTTTTGGAAGATGAAGCCTTATATTTTGATCTACCTTTCTTGGTAACAATGAAGACTTCATATAGTGTTAAGTTTATTTCTATCCTTTTAAATTTATATATCATTTAAGTTTCCCTTTTCAATTTATAAATAAGCATGCTCTTTTCAGGCCCATTAATGTAGCAGATCAAAGCCATGTCTACATGTTGCCTTATGGCAACGTGGTTCTACAAGCGATTGCCAGCCTAGCAGTACGCTCCCCAGTTATAGCATGCCACCATGGCAACGTAGCAGCAAAATCTAACCATGTGCTGTGCAGACAGCATAGTAACCACCCATATTGCTCCATGCTTTAGTACAGTATAACCTCATAAGTCTGGATCTCTGGGACCAGCCACTGTTTTCCCCTGCTCCCTCCCTGGATGTGCAAGGAGAAGCTTGCATGCAGTGGCTGCCACCACCATCTAGCACCCTGTGCTGCCATTCTGTTGTGTGGCTGCTGTTCCAGGACCAGCCACCGCTGCTCCAAGACCAGCTGCCATTTCCCTTCTCCCCCCATTGCCGGTCCATGAGCAGCCGCCACTTGGGTTTCAGAAATCCAGCATTTTCAAATATCTGGCAGGCGCTGAGTCCCAAGCATGCCAGATTTATGAGGTTATGCTGTACTTCCAAAAGGAAGTACTAAAGCACAGCACCACAGCAATGTCACCATACGACGATATGTAGATGCACCCAAAGAGAGTAATACTAATATCTAGTTCCATGGTTTTGGACTATGTGGTACTTTGCTTCCCCAACTTTCCCCAACTCAGTTCCCACAACAGAGCTGCCAGCCACGTAAATTTTAACTTTGCTTGTGTCCTAAGACATGGGCGTCAGTAAGAGTGACATTACGAGGTTTCATGTTGTTTCTCAGTGACATCCAGATCAAGTCTGCTTTGTTCAGAATGTTCAAAGGTGCGTTTCCTAACTGCCAGCCTTGCACACTCAGCTTTGTACCTGTGTCACAAGCAGAGCTCTTGTTGGCTTCAGCATCATCAATAATGAATACTCGGCAATTGGAATTTAAGCTTGTTCCACAACCAGGTGAATGCCGGTGTGGAAACTTCATCACCATGCAACTGCTTCCTGGGATTCAGGTCTGCATTTGAGATATTCTTTTCTGATATGTAAACCTGAGGAAATCTAGCTCAGTTTCCCACAAAAGTGGCCCTACAGTGCTTAAAAGAATAAAAGGTACTAAAAGCTTATTTTCCTCAGAAAAATAGTATAAATGATTATAACCATGGAGACATACAGAAGTCCATATCCCTTGAAGGTGTAATAGGGTGCTAATTTTAGTCATTTTTTTTGGACTCTATGCTTTTTCCATGTCTGGCAAGTGGGGAAACCTACCTAGAAAAACACCTGCTCACATAATTAGATACTAATTTGGCTCCTTTTTTTTTTTTTACTAGATCAGTATTATTCCTAAAAGGTTAATACCAGTAGGCTAAGAGGAATCACATTGTTCACTTTCTGAAAGTAGGGTATCTGTAAAATGCCTAATTTTACGTTCTGCTGTCAATGGAAAGGATTTTTTTCTCTCAGATTAACAGGGATTATATAGGAAAATGTTGAGCATTTAATTTTTTTTCAATTGTTACTCTCTAAATTTTGATTAAAGATAAGTGAATTAATAGATACTTTAACATATTTTTGACCTTTATCAAATTTTCATTAAGAAACATTTCTTCTGTGATTTTTATTTTAACCTGACCCTTTTTTATACTTACCATATATTTGTTTTGCAGAAATGTCATTCTTTCTTTCCATCCTTCTTCTACTTGATCTTGTAGGAAACTTTGATAAATATTTGGAATATACTGTTATTTCCTTGGCAGCAAATTGAAATATCAAAAACAAGTTTGACTTCAATGCAGAATCAAAAGAATAAACTTGTTTTTGAAGGAGGGTCTATGAAGCACAAATACTTTCCACAGCAGATGGCAATAATTCAGAAAACTTTTGAAGAAAATTTAACTTTCTTTTTAGCATTGGCTATTAGGTGAGAGAGAATAGGACAGCAAAAAAAAAACTTCCTTTTTTGTATTTTTAGTTACTTGCTTATCTGAGTGTTTAACATTCTGAAACTTTAGTTAGATTAGTTCTGAAGTTTTCATACTTCTCTGTAGCGTTCGCCAGATTTTAGTATAAAAGTTGTCTCCTTTTCACTGTTGTGCAGACTACCTCCCTTCAAGCGACCAACAAGCAACACTGCTACACATACTGACATTGTTTGGTATTCAAATCTTCAATATGTTTTTAGTGCCTTCTAATGTAATATAGTTGTTAGAAGTAAGAACAAAAGGGAAGGCAGTACTATGCGATCAATCAGCCAATTCTTTGCAAGCCTCCACTAGCCTATAAACAATAGAGAATGTATGGATGACTTAAAACATCAGGAAAAATACTGATAAGGAATATCTTAGTAACTCATTTTTGAGGGAAGTGGGTTTTTCCCCCAACTTTTGCCTTAATGCATAAGTTCCTTTGAATGGTTGATCCTTTATGCATGAGTAATACAGAAGAATTAAAAAGGATAAATAAATGATATATTAAAGATCTGGTATATTACAAGAGCTGAATATACTTAAGAGCCTGTTTCCACACCGCTGTTTCTGATAAAAGATGTAAATGACCTGGAGTATATTTAAGTACAGATAATTTTCAAAGCTGTCTAGGGAATTTAGTCACATTTTCCCATGAAATTTACAAGTCTAAATCTCAAGTAGCTTTGAAAACCTGAACAAAGATACACTCTTCTGACCTTGTAGACTTCCAAGTCTGAAAAAAATCTAATGAACAAAAATGCTGAAACAATAATTTTTATAAAACCTACTGTTGGGTACAGACATTATCTTTTATCTTTCTGCAAAAGCCTTTGTACGTTTGTGTATACATGATGATAAGAGCCAGAGCACTATTCCATGCTATAAAGTATTTTTTGGTTTTGTCATAGGTGCTTTCCAATGGGAACTGTTGGAAGAAGAGATAAAAAAGAAATTAAAGGACTCTGGAGAAGTTGAGCAGGTGCTTGAGAAAGTTAAATGTATTCTGAAAACTCCAGGACGGGTGAATTGCATTTTTTTCCTTTGTAATCATTATAGTATTAGATATAGCGGGGCTTAGGAAAATAACTTGTCATTGTTGATTTGTCTTATTAATTGTTATTCTGGAAGGATTCTGGTTTACCTGTTTTTGTGTTCTCTAATCAATGGGTATGTTTTTATTTGCTATAAATAGATGTGAAATAATAGACGCAGTTCAACTTTTTAACAGTACTAACAGCTCCACATGTAATAGCAATAGGGAAAACTTTGATTTCATGGGAAGGGAGGGTTAGAATTCAGAGAGACCTTGACAAATTGGAGGATTGGACCAAAAGAAATCTCATTAAGTTCAATAAGGACAAGTGCATAGTCCTGCAATTAGGACAGAACAATCCCGTGCACCAGGACAGGCTACGGACGGATTGGTTAAGCAGCAGCTCTGCAGAAAAGGACTGGGGGTGACAGTGGACAATAAGCTGAAGATGAGCTAACAGTGTGTCCTTGTTGCAAAGAAGGCTGATGGCATATTTGGCTGCATTAGTAGGAGTGTTGCCAGCAGATCAAGGAAAGGGATTATTCCCCTCTATTCAGCACTGGTGAGGCCACATCTGTAGTATTGTGTCCAGTTTTGGGCCCCTCCACTAGAGAAAGGATGTTGAAAAAATTGGAGAGAAACCAGTTGAGGTTGAGGAGAAAACTGATTGGGGGCTGGGGCATGTGGCTTATGAGGAAAAGCTGAGGGAATTGGGCTTATTTAGTCTAGAGAAAAGAAGACTGAGAAGGGATTTAATTAGCAGCCTTTAACTACTTGAAGGGGAGTTCCAAAGTGGACAGAGCTAGAGTGTTTTCAGCGCTGGCTGATGACTGAAGAAGCAGCGATGGTCTTAAGTTGTAGCAGGGGAAGTGGAAGCTAGATACTAGGAAAAACATTCTCACTAGGAGGACAGTAAAACACAGAAATAGGTTACCCAGAGAGGTTGTGGAATCTCCATCCCTGGAGGTTATTAAGACTTAGCTAAAAAAAAGCCTTGGCTGGGGTGATCTAGTTGGAGATGATACTGCTTTGAGCAGGGGGTAAACTAGATGATCTCCTGAGGTCCTTCAACCCTAATTTTCTTTGATTCTATGACTCAGATTTTTTTGCCTTTGCAACAGAGTTCACTGGATTTTGTTCAAGCACCAGCAGCCCTTTATATTTTCCAGGTTGTAGTGAGGCCTCTTACCTTTGCTGCCAGGCAGGTGAGAGGGCTGCCTGGAGGTCCCCCTACAGCCACAGGGACTGATTGGGGTCTGCCCCAAGTGTAGGGAGCTCTGTCACCCTTGCTTCCTTACTAGGGCTGTTTTGAACATTTGCACCTGTGGAGGGCACTTAAAGGAGCACATGGGCAGGGCTGGGGACAAAAAGCATCCTGGTCCCAGGGCTGCCTGTGCATGCATTAAAGTGCTTGATGCATGAGCAGTCTGGGACCTAGGAAGTGGCTTCCCTGTCTCAGGATGCTCACACCCTGGGAAATTTACAAGAGCATGCCTGTGCAACTCAAGACCCAGGCCCATAGCTGGCGATCTGAGATTGGGGATCTGCTTCCTGGGTCCTGAGTTTCTTGTATGCTGGACACTTTAAAGGTCATGTGGGAAGCTCTGGGACCAGGGAGCAGCTTTCTAGTTCCAGGGTTCTTGTGTGCCCTTCTGTCCTGCAACTGGGACAGATTGACAGGATTGTATAGGGGGCAGCCTCTGGATTTGGGGAAGAAAGCACCTTACCTCCTCCCCCCACTCCCCAGTCTGGGACTGAACTGCCCTCTGCCTGGTTCTGGCAGTGAGCTGATCAGTGGGATGGGGCAAGTGGCAGACCCTAGGTAATTTGGAGTGTGGGCAACACATGATCAGCAAGATGCTGGTGGCAGCAAGGGCTGAGCAAGGGGTTTCTGCCCCACCAGTTAGCCTCTGCTGCCACCACAGCTGCCCTGTTACTGTCCAGTGTCCCCACATTCCATGCAAGCAAGTCTCTCTGATAGCTTGCTAATTACCTTGTCAAGGAGCAATCTGTTCTCCTTCCCTGTCTTTTACAGTGGGTGGAGAAAGAATAGTGTACTGTGGAATAGTAGAGGATCTAAGTAACATGCCAGATTTTGAATTTAATTTGCAATATATATATATTGGCCGCAAAGAAGTTTCACATTCAATGAGCAACTTCTCTGAGGCAGGTTCTCCCTTTTTATCATGTGACAAGTGGCTTGGACATCTGGTTGTTACCATTTGATGCATTATATTTGTGCTAGTCCTGCAGTAAATGTTTGCCAGGAGCCTAAGGGATTAATAGACATTTTGCTCTTAGCTTTTAAAAGTTTCTGCTCTCCCAGTTGCATTACTATCGCTCCAAAATTTTCCAGGATCACAAGTCAAGCCAAAAATTAATGAGATTCACTTAAGAACCATAAGATTTTAAAAAGATAACATTTAGCTTCTTTTCACTGGGAGGAAGATGCAAGATGGTGAGGAGTGGTCTGATAGCAGCTTGATAGTTGGGCATAACATGAGTTACAGGAGGATGAAAAGGAGAGAGAACCTTCAAAAGTGAGCATGAGGGGTTCAAACTTTACACAGGAAGAGATTTTTATGGAAGATGATATAATCAAATGGGCAAAAAGGATTATTATCATTTTTAATGTTGTAGAGAGGAGAGGCAGGGCAATCGGATGGGCAGAGTTCAGTGGAAGAGAACTGTCATGAATCAAGTTTAGTAGTGTGTGTTTAGAGGAAAGGGAAGATTTTAGAAGTATTATAGTAGTAGAAACCGAAAAAATAAGTATCAAAGATAACATCAGAGTTTATAAACTTCAGAGACCTGGAGAATAAATTGAATTGTCATTGGAGGTGAAAAAAGGCTTTTAGTAGGAAAGGTGTGAATCTGTTATTTAGTGCCATGATAAAAATAATCTGTGGGCAACATTTATACATGTCAATATCTTTTCTTCATTTTACAGGTAAATAATTCAAAAGACTGTAGAATTTATCAGACAAAAAGACGATTGCAGATATGTAACACTTCTCTCAGGCTTTTCTTTAATACACCTATTTTAGCGGATGTCCTCTTCAAAATACAAGGTAGAGTTTACCCCTTTTCCTTTGGTCTGTATCTTACATCTAATGTGAAGCAGCTGTGATTGGCACATATATGTCTTTCTTCTCTTCTGTGCTTGCAACCGATTACTCTGTAGTTTACAGCAGAAATCCTTATTAGTTTCTAAGAAGATAACCTCAAACTTTCAGCTATTAAATGTCAACATTTACTCCAGTGCTCAAATTCTTCCTGCCTAATCTTCTTTCAGTCTGATTAAAGCCTCCAAAATTTGTCTTTTGCAGATATTATTAGCATACTTCTTACAATTTGTGTCCTGATTTAATTTATATCACAGTTCTTTTACTGTTCCTTATCTTTTCCACCTTAATTTATTATTTCTGATGTAGCACACCATATCAAATGTTTTGATGAAGTCCAGACAGATTATACTTACCATATTTCTCTCCTTTAAAATCACCTATCTTTTCTAATTCCACAGGCTTCATTGCACTTATTAAGTTCCACCCTTTATTTTGTAAATGAAATTAATTCTAGAAGATTTAAGAGATTTCATGTGATTATTTCTGAAAATCGTAAATGGAGAACCTGGTCTGTACTATGGCAGAACTAAGTCTCATCCACTTAGTTGTTCTACTTCCTAGAAATACCAGATCAGACATATTCTTGTCTACTTTTTCTGCAAAACAAGGTTATTCCTGTGATTTCCTTGTTGTAAATTACTGTGAATGCAGATGAATGATACTGTATTGAATTACATGATCACATTTTTTGCTCTACATGATAGTCTTGGAGTTGGTTTTCTACAGAGACATCCTAGTTTTTCTTGATTTCTGTCCCCCTATCTTATCTAATGTCACACAAGCAATTTAACCTAACATTTCAGAGCTGGCCACTCATTGTTACGGTCTTCACTTATTTATTTATTTTTTTTTAATATAATTTATGCCACCTTAAAATGATTAAAATGTTGCATATGTTTTTAGAAAAAAACAAATTGTAAAAGAAACAATAATTCAGTAGTTAAAATAATAAGAATTTTGACAATTAAGTACATAGCTTAATTGAATTGCAGGGAGAGGGTTCATCCTTTACCATGAACTTATGCTTTCAGAGGCTTCTGATTTGGATGGAAGGTGGTACAGACATGACTGGGTATCTTTTCTGTTTCTTTTCTCTATAGAGCTTAAAAACATAGAGATATACACCCACAATTCTGCAAGAAAACAGCTCTGATATAGAGAGAATGACATTGCGTACACACACACATTAAAATAGTGTCTGCTTATCTATTCTTTTTTTTAACATACCTTAGTTCCCACACATTATAGTTACTACTCTTACAGGTAGATTTTGCTCCCTCTAAGTCCCATATGCCTCCACAAAGTACAGTATACACGCTGCATTCCTCACAATTACACTACAACATGAAACCTTCATTCCTCCTAAAAAACACCATCCATTGGACTTCATAGAAAATATTATATGATAGATCATAATTCATTGGCTGTGTTGTGTTTTTTATGTTGATATACTTAGAGGTTTAACTGGCTTCTAGCAAAGAATTTATTTTGGGGCTAAGCTAAGTTTTGAAGATGATAAAAAGGTGTAAATTTATAAAAATACCTATGAAGAGAGGCTCCATACCACATTCTTAGACCTATTACTAGCTAAAACTTTAAAATATTTTAAATGTAAATTATGGTTGCTGAATTGATTGCTTGAGGTACAAACTAGCTCCTCATTTACCAGTTCTCCACTTGATGAAGTTCTGTTCTTGCTGAGGAGATGCTACGCTGGGGAGATTCAGCCAATTTTTCAGTCCCTTCATGCAACTGAAATAGCCCTTTGTATATTAAATATACAATTTAATATACCAGTAATACAAGAGGCTATTTAAGCTTATATTTAAGTAGTTAATTGAAAAGGATGTTAATTGTTAACAGACAAGGATCAATTGTGCAATTATATAAAGCCCTTTATGGTGATTTGTAAGTACTTGTTGGCAACAACCCAGGAAAGAACCGAAACACTGGGTTTATCTTCTCAGTGCCTTTGAAGAATGTGAGTGTGCAAGAGTGTAGTGGAGTGCTTTAATCATTTTTTGAGAACTAACTATATTTAAAATAGTTCCATGGAAAAAATAACAGGTTAGTCCATGCTGCTGTAAATCAGCATCAGATAAAATACTTATCTGAATACTAACAGTTTTCTGACTTGTCTGCTCCTATCCCACATGCGAAAAAAGTATCTTCCAAGTCTACACAATGCTTTAATTATTTTGTGTTCAGCTTGAAGTACTTGGAGCCATATATGAAGAATGAATCCCTCAAAAATGGGTACAGAGGACAAGTGGAGTCTTTCTAGATATTTCCTTTAATATGTAGTAAAAACAAAAGGACATTTGAAAATGAGGACAAAATATTAATGCAAAACTGGGTGATATAAACAGTTCAGATTTAATTTTCACTCTTGGAGCTGTCTTTGTGGGAAGTTGGTGAAACAATAACACACACTGCATATTTCAAACAAAATATCACTTAAGAATATATTGACATTTACTAAAAACCATGGCCACCTGTTCCCAAAATGGTGGTTGTAAGGATAAAAGATAGTGGTAGCTGCTTATTTTCTTTAATGTAAGTTTCCTTTTAAATTACTAATGATAGTTATGATAGTTATGATTGCTTTATCATTCAGAATAATTAGAAAAGTTAAGACTTTTGGTCTTGATCCTAACACATGAGTGTATGTGCATTACTAGTTCCATTCTTTTTTTGCAGGGTTTGGGTACTAGGCCTAGATTCAGAAAGGCACCTAATCATAGCAATGCCATGCATTGCATACCTAAAACTTTGGGGTGTGTGCCCATAAATAGAATTAAAAAAAGATTTATACTTTTAAATACTGTAAGTGGGCTACTTTTATATTGGTGGTAACTTCACCACCTCGGCAGTGTTTCACGTTGAATGATCTGTTTCACTGTGGTTTTGAACGTGATTTTTCAAATCTTTGTCAGACCAGTATTGCTCCTGAAGTCCATGAGTCTGCTTATGAATAAAACTTACTTACTCACACCAATAAAGATCTGTTGATTGAGTCAGTATTCACATACAGAAACACTATAATCCAGATGTTGTAAATTGTAATTGCTCCATTGATGTCAGTGGAGTGGTGTCATTTTATCCCTCTGAAGATCTGATCTGAGGTGGTAAGCACTTCAGCTTGAAAAATGATCAGTGTTGCAGGAGTCATTATTCATTGGATGATTTTGATCCTTAAATATATTTACATTTTAAGATTACAATGCCAGGAACTATATTTATTTTTAAGACAAATATGACTGGGCATGCTGTTTACGTTCACAAAATGAGAGAGAATTTTCAATTAATCTTTCGTTTTAAATTCTATAGGTGCTACTGTTCCAGCTCACAGAGCAGTCCTAGTGGCTCGCTGTGAGGTGATGGCAGCTATGTTTAATGGTAATTATATAGAAGC
Organism: Caiman crocodilus; assembly: GCA_030014935.1. Classification (NCBI taxonomy): domain Eukaryota; kingdom Metazoa; phylum Chordata; order Crocodylia; family Alligatoridae; genus Caiman; species Caiman crocodilus. The sequence continues at coordinate 10,471,714 of JAGPOW010002514.1, read as the reverse complement.
AAATAGTGTTCTGGTTCCAGTTTATGGGGTTTCCAAAGATACTTTCCTCTCCTTTCTGGAGTATTTGTATACGGACTCCTGTTGTCCAGGTAAGTAAATATAAAAATATACTAGTATCCTCAAACCCTTGCAGGTTTCTAGCGGATTGTTGCCAGAATCAGGGAGCAGAGGGAAATAAAACATCATTTAAAAAATTCCTTTGATTCCATAAACTCCTTAATGAAGGATTCACTTCTTACCTAGTGATTAACATCTGGGGGTTTTTTTCCAACTAAGGGTAAATAATATTCATGTGTAACATTTACTTGTAAATTAATTTTCAGGGGATATATTTTCAAGATAAAAAATTAAGTGAACCATGTCCACTGACTCTTTTTCCTGTTGGTGTCATCCTCTTACGTCTTTGTGTCAAAATGGCAATGTTGTAAATTTGGAAGAGTTATGTACTTTGAGATACTGTAGACTTATTAAAAAGAATCTTATTGGTAGAAGGATTTTGGATTAAGAATTTGCATAGCCCGAATGTATTTCTGAGGCTAGGGATAGAGGTTATACATAAACTGGTTGAAGTGATCAGAAACTGTTTTAAACCGATAACAGAATAGAAGTCCAGTGCACATAAACCAGTTTCAAAATGGCTGAAAATGGTTTAAAATAAATCTGATTAAATGTCATATCGGACTTAACTGATTTGGATCAAACTGGTTTATAAAACTTCTGTCCTAGACCCCTTCTTGGTTCAAGTTAAATCACAGACAGTCCCAACATGCTTTCCAGCCCTGGGTTGAGCTGTGCTGTCTGCTCCAGCAGAGAAGCAGTATTGGGGGTGGGGTGGAGAGGCAGGAATTTCCCCCTTCCCACCCCGGCAAACCGCAGTTGAGATCTAGGGCCAGGGGAGGGTTAAACACCCCTTTCCCCACTCAAACTTATTGTTGGCTATGACTCTGGACTACAAGTCCCAGAAGCACCTGGGAGCAGCCCCTGCTTGTGCCTGGAAGTAGGAAGAGTCCTGCTACTGTGAATCTGGACTACAAATCCCAGAGACCTCAGGGGACAGCAGGAAGAGGAAGTGAACACACAACCCATGCTGGCTACATGCCAGACAGCTGTGCTTTAATGCCACCCCCCCCCCCAGCTTCTGGCCTAAGCCACTTGTAGGCATGTGACTGCATTTTTTTTAATCAAAAGTAAATGTGTGTCCATTTGTTTCTGTTTAAGCTCTGTAGCTTAGAGTAACCTGCAAAGAAGATCTAAATCGATTCAGTGTCAGACTTTTTGACTGTCTGTACTTAGCCTTAGAAACACTCCTAGATGTAACTCTGTGGAACACAATGGAAAAAAAAATCTTATGATAGAAAACTTTATTTTTTTCTTAACATGTGCTAATGCACCATTTTTTGGCATACTTCCCATGGAACCTGTTGTAAAAGAGCCAGGATAAAATAAAAATGTACATAAAATATAAATATGTACCTAACTAAATTTTGATTTTTATCTTCTGCTTATGCAGTAATACACTAAAAATTACATTTCAAATGTCATTTCTGGGAAATTTCATTTCCTTGAGTCTATTTTCTAGATCAAAATAATAGTCTAGGTTGTTATTTTGAAGTTTTGTTTCTTTTTCACATTCTTTGTTGCATGTAATTTAACAGTATATAACACTTCAAATTTTGAACAGTTTCTTAGTCATTGCTATTTATTAGGACAGGTAGAACAAAAGCAAGAACCACTACCTTTCCCTCCCATCCCATACCTCCCCCTCTGCCCCTCAATTCTACATTTTGGGAAAGCAGCTTTTTCCTCAACTATGATAATAATAATTTTGATGTTTCTGTAAAGGTTATGATATGATTATAGTCTTAATTGTCAGGAACCCTATTAAAGGTCAATCTTGAGGAGCAGTCACAGAATCATAGACAAGTAGGTTTAGAAGGTCATCTAGTCAAACCCCTTGCTTAAGGCAGGGTCATCCCTATCTAAGCCATACTATAGGATTATTATGACCTAGTCTTAAAACTGTATGAGCAAGCGTCGTCCATAACTACTAGGTACTATGCCTGAAAATATCAAAAACGCCTAACTTGCCACAGGCAAAGCCGGAAGACGGGGCACTGGCAATGTCCTGTGTCACAGGGAGGAATAGAAGGGAGGTCCCCAAAAAGCCAGGGGGGAACCCATGGGTCAGGAAACCCCAGAGAAGAATGGAAAAAAAGAAAAATACTTACAGCGGGACCAGCAGCAGAGCCAGAAACAGAGGAGGGACCCGCACGGTTCATTAGTTGCACCTTTATTAGTTGAGGCTGACGCCAGCCGCAATTGCCGGCCATTGGAAATAAAACAGGCTACCGGCAGGAGCCCCAGGAGGAGATCAACGCTGGCAAGGGCACTGGCAGGAGAAGCTTTACCCAGCTCCTGCAGAGGAGAAAGGAGCTGGAAGGTGCTTCTCCCAGCAGGAGAGGAAGCTGCAGAGGCCACAGCAAGACAGACGCTGCTGGCCGCTGAGAAGGGAGCCGCGAGTCAGAGGCAGCTCTGTGAGGCCGGGCACCTGGACAGAAGGTCAGAGGTGATCAGGAAGATCCCAGTGCCAACAGCTGACAGAGAGAAGTGGGAGAGCCCAACACAGCCCCAGATATCCAACCAGGTGAGATCGTTGAGGGCCCTGGTGTGCCTCGTTGGTTCTCCCAGAAGGGAGCCAGGAGTAAAGAGCAGCAGGAAGGGCTGTGAAGCATGGCCCTCTGGGGCAACAAGTTGGGGAAAATGCCCACCGGGGGAGCACAGTGGGTCCAAGAAAACAAAAGCCTGGGTGACGAGGGAGAAGGAGAGTGGGGAAGCCCACAAACTATACCGCCAAACTTGTTCCACCCTGCATATAAAGGCAGGCCTTAGTCATAAGGCCCAGGGAGCCAGGGAAGAGTGGCAGCAGGACCTTTTTAGAGTATTTCTGCGATTGTTGTTATTGTTTGTATTTTTCATTTCCCACGGTTGGAGGGGTGGAAGTATAAGGTGTTTAAGCCTCTAGGTGGCTGGCAGCCTCAGGGAAAAGAAAGCAGCCTTGGGGCATGGATAGGATATTGCAGCTGGTAACACAGGCTGAGGGGCCTGTCATAACAAACATAGTCAGTGGCCCAATGGTCGGGGATCTGGCCAAGAGGACATACGTGACCCTCCAGGGCTGGGGGTAAGGGCGAGATAGAGGGGAGGAGGAGCCTCGCAGAAGAACTACAGACAGACATCCCACTGTCGAGGGACTCCCCACTGGTCAGACCCTCCACTAGCTCAAGATTCAAAGTCGTGGCAGGCGAGATTGGGAAAGACTGCACTGGGAGATAATATCTACTCGACGGAACATCGGGGACAGAAGGATGAACACCATCAAACATCCAGGCCCAAGCAGCACATGACCAGATGTTTGAGGCCAGGCGGGCACATCCTGTTACTATTTTTATGATATTGTTTGCAAAGGGAAAAAATTGCTAACTTTTACTTAGAACAATATAGTATATTTTTATATTTGATAACAAGAATAGGTTTTGGTTAACGTTATCTTAGCCTTACTAGCTATCATGTTAGCTATTCAGTTATCTAATTTAACTTTTATTATTACTATTTAAGTATTACTGGTGGCTCTATTTGAGTCAAAATGAATGAAAGTCTATTCTTTAAGTTACTCTATGCAGCTGCTCTACTTTTTCTTTTTAGAACTTTGCTTTTTTATTTTCTTCTGCACCTGCGTAAGTGGTATTCTTCTGCCATATTTCATTGTTTGAAAAAAAATAAACAGACCTTTTGCTAGGCCTTTTCAAAAAGTACTATACTTTTCACAATTTTTTTAAAAACAATTCATCTACATAGTGGAGTACGATTATATGGAAGACTAGAATCTGACTACTGAAGATTGCTTACTTGTGTAATTGGCCTAGGATCTCCAATATTTGACACAGGATTTACAACATAAGGAATCTTGAATTATGACTAATTACTTTTTACCTTCTAAAATTTAGTTAGGTGTACTTTTTGAAATTCAATATTTTTAATGTTAGAGTGCAAATGTCATTCAAAACAGATGTGAAAAAATTGTGAGGAACGTTTTGTTTTTTGTATAAATTCCAAAACAAATTGAAGGGTAAAAAATGGCTTTGAGCCTACCATACAGCCTTCATGAAATAAAACTTATCTTTTTTTTTCTTTTCAGCCAGCATTTTGCAAGCCATGTCTCTCTTGATTTGTGCTGAGATGTACCAGGTATCACGACTCCAGCATATTTGTGAGCTGTATATCATCACACAACTGCAGAGTATGCCTACTAGGGAATTGGCATCTACAAGTCTGAGTGTTGTTGGCTTGCTCAGAAAAGCCAAGGTACATATTGTCTGTATATGAATATAGAATATTTAATGAGAGTGTGGTGCTGTTATAATGTATAAGGAGTAATGTATTTTTAAAAATATTGTGATGATTTTTTTATAGGGTAGGACAGTGTCTGTTAATCAGAGATTCCTGATAGCACAAGAATAGACAAAGTGCAGCCAAATTTAGAGTGCCCCCACCTCCATTTTGAAGCATAGGGATGCTGAATACATGCAACTTGGAGTCTGCTGGAACGTGCTGATTAGCAGGTTCCAGCAGACTCAATTCATTGAGTCTGTTCTGATGCATGCTAATTAGCATGCATTGGAGCAGACATCCAGCACGTTTATAGGTGCCCTCAGGTTAGTGTCTTCCTCTGCAGGAATAGATTCAAACCCATATTTCCTGCCTTCCAGCTTAGGCTACCCAGGTGAGAACACACTTTCTATCCTTCCAGTTGACACTGTATGATGATGCAAAAAAAATCAAGATTGATTGAGCGTAAAAGAGGATATGCTAGTTGCCATGGCCTTATTAGTCCTATAGGAAAGTGCTTACATGGCACTGGGAAACATGGTTATGTGCTTCCTGGACTGCTTGTTTATATATAGTTTCATAGTTAGGAGGGTCAGAAGGGACCTGAGCAGATCATCAAGTCTGACCCCCCCTGCCAGGGGCAGGAAAGAATGCTGGGGTCAGATGACCCCGGCAAGGTGTTTATCTAGCCTCCTCTTAAAGACCCCCAGGGTAGGAGCGAGGACCACTTCCCTTGGAAGTTGGTTCCAGATCCTAGCTGCCCTAACTGTGAAGTAGCGCCTCCCGATATCCAGCCTGAATCTGCTGTCTGTCAGCTTATGGCCTTTGTTCCTTGTTACTCCCGGTAGTGTTCAGGGGAACAGGAACTCTTCCATTGCCTGCTGGTCTCCCTTGGCCAGTTTATTAGACAGGCACCGGATCCACTCTCAGCCTCCTCTTGTGGAGGCTGAACAGGTTCAGATCCTCATAGGACCTTCCCTGCCGCCCCGATCATGCGAGTGGCCCACCTCTGGATCCTCTCAATGTTGTCCACATCATTCCTGAAGTGCGGCGCCCGGAACTGGACACACTACTCCAACTGGGTCTGGACCAAGGTCAGACAGAGGGGGAGAATCACCTCCTTGGACCTGCTTGTGATGCATCTCTGAGTGCATGACAAGGTTCAGTTAGCCTTCCTGACCATGGCCCCACATTGGCAGTCCATGTTCATGTTTGCGTCCAAGATCCTTTTCTGCCTCTGCTGATGAGAGGGGAGTTCTTCCTTCTCAGGTGCAGCAACTTGCACTTGTCAGTTTCGAAACCCATCCTATTCTTATCTGCCCACCTCTGTAACCTGTCCGGATCTAATTGCAGCTTGTCCCTCCCCTCTAGTGTGTCCAGCTCCCCCCACATCTTAGAATCATCTGCGAGTTTTTGAACAAGGTGCTATTCACCCCCTCATCCAAGTCACTGATGAAGATGTTGAACAGCATGGGCCCGAGGACGGAGCCCTGCAGAACCCCACTGCTCACATCCTTCCAGGTCAAAAAAGACCCATCCACTGCATCCAAGGATTTAGTGACCTGATCATAGAAGGCCACCAGGTTGGTCTGACAGGACCTGCCTCTGATGAACCCATGTTGATTGCCCCTAAGCATACACTCCCCTGCTGGTCCCTCACAGATGTACTCCTGGGTAATTTTCTTGAAGAGCTTCGCCAGGACTGAGATAAGACTAACAGGCCTATAGTTTCCTGGGTACTCCCTCCTTCCTTTTTTGAAAATGGGGACCACATTGGCCCTCTTCCAGTCCTCTGGTACCTCACCAGAGTACCACAAGTGCTCGTAAAGCTGTGCCAGGGGACCTGCAATGACCTCTGCTAATTTTCACAGCACTCTGGGGTGGAGATCGTCAGGACCTGCTGATTTTGGACGTGTCCAGTCCCACCAGGAGGTCCCTGACTAGGTCCACTCCAACCCTGGGCCTGGCTGTGCCTCCCCTGGGACCATCAAGGATCATGATTGGGGGGAGGGGGATAACCTGGTTTCTGCTCAGCAAAAGGGAGGCGAGGCAAAGAAGTTGTCAAAGCTAACTTATTTAACATCTGGTGTGTCTTGCAGAGGCCCTATGTTACCTGGAACCTTCTTTTTACCTCCTATGTGTTTAAAAAGGGACTTCTTGTTGTCCTTGATTCGGGCTGCTAGTCCCAGTTCCATCTTTGCCTTACCCTTCCTAACAGCCCCCCTACAAACCCAAGCAAAGGCTGTATAGTCCTCCCTGGTGATGGTCCCTCCCTTCCATTGGGTGTACGCCTCCTTTTTAGCCTTGAGATGTTCCTGGATGCTTTTGTTAGCCAAGGGAGCTTTTGAGCACTCTTGCTCCCTTTGACCTTTGTTGGGATCTGCAGGAGCTTGGAGGATTGTCTCCTTAAGGAGCGACCACTCTTCTTGGACTCCCAACTCCCCTCCCCTCCGGGACCTGTCTGTCCCTGACTAATCTCCTTACCTCATTGAAGTCTGTCCTTTTGAAGTCCAGGGTTACTGTATTGCTGCAGGCCTTTGCTGCCCGCGCTGGATGGTGAATTCCAGCAGGCAATGGTCAATGTTGCCCAGGTGATCAAGCACTCGCAGTCCCCTCACCAGGTTGTTGCCCATGGCCAGGACCAGGTCTAACAAGGCATTTCCCCTGGCGGGACTGTGCACCTCCTGGGTTAGATGGAGGTCCTGTAACATGGCTAGGAACCTACGTGAGCAGTCAGACCTAGCTGATTGCTCTTCCCAGCAGATGTCCGGATAGTTCAGGTCCCCCGTGATGACCACATCCTTTGACCTAACTGCCTCTACAAGCTGACCTGAAAATTCCTGGTCAAGTTCTTCCCCCTAGTTGGGTGGTCTATAGTTGGCCCCCACCCTGCATACAGGATGGAGGCTGGGAAACCTGTTCCCCACTCAGTTCTGCGAAGGCAGAGCTGGGTGGGGAACAGGCTGGGGAGCTTGTTTCCTTGCTTAGCTTTATGAGCGGGGAACATGCTCCCCAGCCTGTTCCTGACCCAGCTCTGTGCTTACAGAGTTGGTCAGGGAACAGGCTCCCTAGCCACCACCAGGAGGAAGCTTCCGGGACTGGGCTCAGGCTGAGGATCTGCCAGTCCCTGCTTCATGATCATGATCTCAGAGAAGGGGGCTTGGAGCTCCCTGCTGCCAGGGCAGAGGGACATAGTTTCCACCTGGGCTCTGGTGGTAGAGCCCACCCTAGCAGCAGGCAGCTCCTGGGGGCAGGGAACAATCTCCCACACCATGGTGGATGGCTGACCAGGAGCAGATCTGTTCCTGGTTAGTCGTCTACAGGAGTGCTACTGCACCATTACTAATTGAAAGTAAATTTGCTGCTTGCATTTGCAAATCAAATTGCAGGTAGCAAATTTACTTGCAATTGGTGAGGTTTACTGCATAGTAAGCATGTACACGTGTAGACGCATGTGCTTACTTTGCAGTAAATTATGCTACTGTGCAGTTAACATCTTATGTAGATGTACCCACAAAGTATGCGATGGGTACTGATATTTTTATATATTATAGTCACAAAGAGTGTTGCAGTGTTCTGTTTCTTTTTTTGCTTGTAGTTTCACAACTCTGACTGCCTTTCAACTTGGCTACTTCATTTCATTGCCACTAACTACCTCATCTTCAGTCAAAAGCCTGAATTCCAAGATCTTTCAGGTAATTTATCAATTACTACCTTCAAAAAAATGTATATATTTTCTGTTATTTTAGGACTGAAGAGAAAATGCTAAGTAGTGTTACTTTTGAATGCCTAGGAGGGTAAATAAGGCATTCATTTTGGGGATAAATGGTTGAGTCTCATTTTATACATTGCTAATCAAAACAATAAGATACTTCCAAGGGCCAATAGTAGCCAAATACAGGTTTCCCTTGAGTTATGCAGTAGATGCATTCCTGGAAGACTGTTCATAAATTGAAGTTGCATAAAGGGACCCCAGTTTATAATGTAACAAATAGGAATATGTTCTATCAGCAGTGAGAGAGGGAGTGAGGCAGGGGATAGGATAGGAGAAGGGGAAGGTACAGTCCAATGGCTGCAAGCAGGTGGCATTGACCACTCCCGGGGCTGCAGTGGGGGCAGCACTGGACTCTTCCTGGTGCTTGGGGTGGGCAGAAGCCTGGCGTGGGACAAGAGTGGGGCTGGGGCTAGTGGTCGCTGCAGGCTGGGGCCACTGGTGGCACCACACTCTTCCTGGTGCTTAGTGCCCGGCAGTGATGGGAAGGGGGCTGCTGCCACCCCAGAATTCACTGTAGCCCCCCTCCCCACCCCCAGCCTGCCCTCCCAGCATTGCTGCTGGCAACTAGGAGGAGCCTGGTGCCACCATCGGCCACAGCCTGCAGCAGGACGAGAGTAGGCTGCCGCCAGTCCTGAGCCCCAGCCTGCAGCAGCCACCAGCCCCAGCTTGCAAGAGGACGAGAGCAGGTTGCCGCCTGCTCCGAGCAGCATGACAAGCCTGGTGCTGCCCCTTCTGCAGTGGCCAACACCACCTGCTTGCAGCTGCTGGGCTGCACCATGCCCCTCCCCCCTTCCCTTCCTCTACAAATTTATCTCACCGTGCCCCGTTCCTCTGCTTCTCCCCACTCACCCCAGCCCCTGCTGCAGCGGCCCTGGGAGCAGCCAACATCACCTGCCTGCACCACAGTGTGCCACACAGCCCAGGGGCTGCCGTGAGTGGGGACAAGTGGAGCCCCGGAGCTGATCACGTAAGAGTGAAATTACTTCACATATAATGAATTTGGGGTATAAAAAGGGTCATAACATAAGAGCCAGTTTGCATATATAGAACCTGCATAAATCAAAGGAAACCTGTAAGTTATTTGGGAAAATGGAAGTAGAAAAGGATAAAGAGAAATAGTTGTGCCTTTAAAAAAGGGACTGATTTTAACAGAAATCATCTGTTAAAGCCAGATCTCTTGAGATGCATCTGTCCATTTTGCCTTATGAGAAACATAGAAGCCAACTGCTTGGTGTTCAGTGTTAATGGGGGCTGTAGGAGTGCAGAACCCCTCAGGACATTGATGTTTGTACTTTTGTTCCTATCTGTAGAAAACTGACTGAGTTACCACTGCAGCAATTTGATCAGGAAAGGCTAGATGATTGAGATAAAACAGCATATATTGGCACGTAGCTCTTCCCCTGTTTAAATTCTTAAAAATTAACCTTGGTAAACGTAGCACGATTAATTGTTAAACTAAATAATTTGGGGGTTTTTAATATTAAATGTATGTTGCAATAAAACCTAGGCACAATGGACAGTTTCAGCCTTAAATTTTCATTTACTTTTTATTATGTGCTTATGTATCCCAAACTTTTAAACCAGTTTTCATTACATCTTTCAGTTGTTTTGTTTTTATTTGTGTTTGTATGCACATGCCTGTGCATACCGACACACAACCACATATGTAATGCTTTCCATTAAATTGTTTGTCTTTTCTATTTAGTGGAAGAGCGCAATTTTATTGAGATGCACAGATGGCCTTCCAACATGTACCTGAAACAACTTGCAGATTACAGGAATTATATCCACTCCCAGAAATGTCACTGCACAGTTATGTAATCAAAAGATTGAGTATTCAGTAAGGATTGATGGACTGAAAAATCTCAGATTAGAAATAATTTGGAAAGTATTAAGACTTTAATAAGAAAGGAAAAATGCTCAAGGGCCAGAAAGCACTGTACGGTACACTAGTACATTTGCTAGTACTCTTTGCAATTAAATGCTGTAACATTTTAAAGGGATGAAATATACATCGGAGGACAGCAAAAGGATTTAACCCAGTATGGGACTGTTGTACAGCTCTAACTTGTTTCTCCTTTCAAGGGATTTTTTGCTGTAGTGGTGGTGTTTTCTGCTTCTAGGTTGTTTATCTTGTGTTCAGCCCCTGGTTGGGATTTCGAAGGAATGTTAGGGAGTTGTGTATTGACCTCCTTAGGCTTTTTGAATATTCCACTTCAGAAAGCATAGGATTACCAGTTTTTGTAGCATATACTATATATGTTTGCTAGATTAAACATATTCTTAAAAGCTTTGGACTACACCATGATTTACACATTTCATCCCTTTAATTTTTTTTTGTTTTTACCTCTATACATAGCCATATAGACATGGTTTGGAATCTGAAATGCTTTTTCTGTTTCTCTGTATTTCAGCAAAATCTTGCAGGCAAATGCCATTTTGGGAGGGGAATTTCACACTAGAATTGTAGGAGATTTTGTATGGGTAATTTTCATAGAGTTAAAAATGAGAGTTCCCTTACTATTTTGGGACAGAATTCACAATGGGACTCAACTGTTTGATGCAGCTAGCACAAAATTCTTATGTTTAGTTCTGTATTAGAATAACAATGATTCAAAAGCGCTGTAAAAGATGAGCAAGAACAATTTTGTTATAATTCTTTCATACGTGGGAAAGTAGAAGCAGAGAAAGATGACATGATTGGTTTGAGATCACATGGCAAGTCAGTGCAAAGCTGTGAATAGAACAGTGCCTCTTGCTGAGAATACAGAACATGGCAGTCTGCCTCCAGAAAAAGAAAGATGGAGCAAAAATGGTGACACATGAAAATAGAAATATAATATGCATATCAATTCATATCAATGTATTCCTAAAAAGGATTTAACTTCTTATTTGTTTCCTAAATTTGTAATATTTGTTTATAATAGAAGCATTTAGGTTATTAATTGGATAGACGAAACAGGAAGTTTCAGGCCATGGTCAAAATGATTACAAGTCTAATTTGCATGCACATATACCTGTTAGCATGCTCAGTCAGTATCTGCACCTGCAAGTTGCCAGTCATTTAAATGACAGTTTGAATGTGCAGATACCAACTTTCTTGATGTGTTCAGTCTTGATGATTACACATGCAATGTAGATGCATAAATGTTTGCCTATTGTTGCACGTGGTCCTATATTTTAGTATTTTGCAAATCTGACCCAATTTGTTAGAATTTATTGCCAGAAATTAATCCTTTGCCAATAACTAGATATAGTGGGATAGTTTTTTATTTTCCTGGAGAAGTTTTTATACACATTTCCCTATTAAAAGCTTTTTAAAAAAGCAGGCCTATTGCAAACATGAACCATTTCTGTCTGACAAGCAGAAATATTTTGATATTTTATATTTTATCTGTTTTGGTTTAACCACAAGTTTTATATAGTAAAGCCAAGCAATGTGAGAACATGGATTATTTATTCACAGATTTATTATAAATTGCAAATTACTCAGACACAAAAAATTGCTTTTTGTTCTTAGTTTTCTGTTTTACAACTCATGATGGGTATAGATATTACACCAGTTCAAACACAAAATGCAACTCATAATTTAAGAATATTAGTGATTTCTCCAGTCTTTTTATGCATTTGGGTAAATGCCTTTCTTTAGAAATGGAAGTGTTGATCTTAATTCTATTTTCAAATTGATATTTTAGCATTTAAAACTCCCAAAAGTGGGTTGTGGTATTTGTTTTGTTACTGTAGATACCATTTTGCTATCTATATATCTTATTAGGTATAATTTATAAATCCACAGACGATAGATACCGAGGAGGTAGTCAAAACGCTACTGAGTTTGATATATCTTTACATGTAATTTTAAACATTTTTAAATGTTTGCATTAGTTTAAAAATTTAAGAAGCTCTTGAAAATATACTTGATTTGGACAAAGTAAAACCTGAGATCAAAACCTGTAAATTAGTTTTGGAAAGTTGTTATTTTCAGGCTTCTAACTTGACAGCTGTTCTGCTAATAGTGTTTGCACTTCTCTGGATATAGGATTGTTTCATATCTTTAAAAAGCAACTTAACATAACACAGTAGTATCCAGGGGTTGTATTCTTATAATTACATTGGGTGCATGTTCAAGGAGTAAATAAGATTAGATTCATAAAGAATTTAGGTGCCTACAGATATAGGAAATGTCACACCCAGCTTTCAGTTGCCTGGCCCCAGAGCAAAACTCAAGCCCCCTACACTTCATATAGAGCATGGGCAAGTGAAGAGCTTTGGAATCATAAGCCAAAAAAAATCCCCACATCATGTGAGGCCCTGCTAAGAGCTAGCTAATGGAACCCAATGATCCTGTCCTGCTCTGGTGCTTGACGAGCCTCTTGTCCCCTGGGAATTGGAGTCTGGAAGCCTCTCTTGCTGGTGGGCACTTACTGCCATTCTTTCAAAGGATTGGAAAGGTTCAAATCATAATGAGTCTGGCTGAAAAGGATAGTAATATTAGTGGCACCCACCTTTTGATATAATAGCTGAGTAGTTACACTTGTCCAGGAAGTGGGAGACCTAGGTTCAGTGCCCTCCTCAGTCTGAGAACAATAGTAATCGTTTGATTATAGGCTAGGCTGATGGGAGCATCCTGCCCCTCTGCTGTGGAAGCTCTGCTGCTGCATGGCAAAGCATGCAGGAGTCATGGAGAGAAATTGGTATGCAGCATGAGAGAGAACAGGCATTCAGGAAGGAGGAGGATTTTAGTCTGATGGGAGAAGTCTTACTTTCCCATCTCTGCTCTTTGCACAGCTTATACGGTTTTTTGGGTGTTCCTTGAACGTAAAACACAGTAACAGTCCTGTAAGAAGGGACCAGATGCAGGACTTGCCTCTCCTAGGAAGTGCCCTCATTGCTCGGCAGCAGAGTCAAGCTCCATCTGTCTCTCTCTATGACACCTAAACTTTGCCTTTTGTTTTGTGCTGGGGCATGGCCTCAGCTGGAGGGTAGGATGGTATCCCCACACAGCCTATCCCAAAGTCTGGTGAGTAGACATTATCCAAAGGAGTGGGAATAAAATTTTAACTGCCTCAGGCTGAGGAGGGCATTGAACTGGTACCTCTTGGTTTCTGAGCAAGTGATCTAGCCACAAAGCTATTATATATGAGAGACATTCCTTTATCCTGATTTTTTTTAAAGTAGCCACAAGTACATTTTGTGAGGGGCCTAATCCTACCAGATCACGATTTTTCGATCACACCTCTCAGAGGCTTAGGCAGAGGAAACCCAACTTCTGGATCCTGACCGGGTTTAGGATGAGGCTAAGCACCTAGGTGTTTGGACTGGGGTCGTTCTGTGCATGGCCAGATACCGAACTCTGGTCACTTAGGGAATTTTCAAGTCACACCTTAGAGCTGGATGAGCAGGTTTAGGCATCTCCAGGGCTAGGCAACCACAATCTAAAATCCCCTGACCAGCCACCCCTGGCATGTTGTTTCTGACTAAGTCCTGCTGTAGGCATGTAAGTGTTTTAATACATTTATCCTTAGCTTATTAGATAGTGTTGCATACAATTTTTTTTCCAGTTTATTTATTCTCTCTCTCTCTCTCTCTCTCTCTCTCTCTCTCTCTCTCTCTCTCTCTCTCTCTCTTTATCTCTCTCTATACATATATATGCACACATGCCAAGCCTGCACTGAGGCTTTGTATAGAGAGTCTGCTGTAGAAAGTCTTCTGCACCAAGTAATACTAGTTTCCACAAGCAAAACAATCCACGATTATAGTCTTTAGGTCTTGATGCATTATACCTAAAAAAAAA
>JAGPOW010002514.1:10399201-10449276 GCA_030014935.1 Caiman crocodilus | reverse complement strand
AAAAAAAAACCACACACACACACACACTAAGGACTGCAGATCTTTTGAGACAGAGACCAAGTTACTAAAACACTAAAAACCAAAAAACCCCACAACAAAACAAATATGAAAATCCAACAACAAAAACCCACATAGAGATAAACGGTTTGATTTGAAATGGTTTCTAGTAAACCCTAGATCTTACAGGCATAAGCCCACTGTCCCATATCAAATACCTATGAAGCATCCAAATCAATCCTGCCCTGGTTTGGATGAGTCAAATCTTATACTAGGCTAAAATTAACCCTAGATTAAACTGGTAGTGTTTTTAGTCAGAGAATGCATTTTTGCAAGAGCACCAGTTTCTTAAACAAGATCTAGTTGCATTCTTAGGAGACACCCTGCAAAAAGCAGCCACCCCCCCCCCATCCCCAGCCACCTCCTTCCTTCCCCAAAGGCAGTGCTTGTTTAAGGAGAGATGGGAAATTTGACTTTTTTTACTCCCTCCACCCCCCATCCCCACTCTTCCCCTCCAAGCAAAGAACTCAGTCACATAACTGATATGCTGTTTGTCCAATAGCAGACAGGTGGATTTGTATTTCCACAGATTAACTCACAGCAAGGGGAAGCTTTAAGGGACAGGGTATTACAAGCATCTATCATATTTTTTAAAGGATGTCTAGATGTGGATTATTTGGCACCAGTGAGGCCATGTGGCAGGCCAGTAAGGGGGTGCTCCTGCATCAAGCCACCCACCTCTGCACCCAACCACCTTCCAGGCTCCAAGTGCCTCACATCTAGCCAAGCCCCTTCCTGGAGCACACCCACTAGCCTGGGGGTTCCACTGCCACCACCCAAGGCTCTGGAGCAATTCTGGCTCCGCACACCCTGGGAAATACAGGCCTAGTAGGCCTCAAGGGTACTTGATTCAATTCAAGAAGTTGGGATGCTTTCCTTAGTCAGAAGGGCAAGTAGTGGTCTCCCTTAATCACCTGAACCAAGGGGACCCCAAGGCATCATCTAGACCCTCTCCCATACTAAGTACGAAGGAGAATTTTACTGGTTACAGAAGGTAGGGTTAGAATAAGGTACAAGGTAGAACAATAATCAGAGAAATCCCATAGAGCAAACTCCCCTGGCTGGGTAGCCTTTGCTCACACATCCGAGTTACTGCAAGCTATATGTCTAGTTAGATCTCAGGTAGCTTACTCACAAGTATCATCCAGAGGCAGTTGGAGATTCCCTCTGGGGGCAGGTAGTTCCTTGATCATGAGTTGAGAGAGAAAAAGAGAGAGAATGCAAGTTTCAGATGGTACAGCTTCTCTCTCTCATGGCTGATGCCCTCTCCTCCTGGGCAGCCCTTAACTTATATGGACCAGGTAAATGAGGTCACAAGGGCTAATGAAGGCCAGCACCTGTTGGCTGTCAGCCAACCAATTTGAAATGCATCGCTAGTTGCTAGGCAGACTGGCAGTCTCTAGCCTACCAGGGAGGAAGCCCCTCACCCAGGTATGTGATACCAGTCATGTAGGCAGAGGGAGCAGGTTTTCCCCCTCCCTCAGTAATGTATCCAGCTCAGGTTACCTAAAGAAATAGGGTAAAGGTGTGTATCCTCTGCTGGGCCCATCTTAATTGAATTGTCACAGAGCAGAGTTTTTGGGGTAAAACACAGGTGGCCTTCTGCCACAGGCCACATCTGAAATACTGTGTCCAGTCTTGCTTCTTGCCCCACCCCCCTACAGAAAGGACATGGGCAAATCAGAGAGTTCAGCAGAGCACAACAAAAAGTGGTTAGAAAGCTGGGGAAACATGATTTACAAGAAAAAGTGAGGCCTATTTAGTCTGGAGGAAAGAAAACAGGGGCACATTTAACAACAGCTTTCAACCCCCTAAAGGAAAGGCAGGAAGTTATTTGGGCCCATGGGTCATGTAGGGAATTTTGTTCAGGTGCTGCAGCTGGGTCAGCACCCTCTCTCTCTCTATTCCCCTCCCCATGCAACATCTCATCAAAACTCCCTATATGGAATAGGGCCTCAGGTGGATTGGGACTGTGTTCAGGAATGGAAGGGATGGGTGAGGCTGGGATTACAGGGCAGGGTTGCAGGGTCGTAGCAGCATGGGGCTGGAGCCCAAGGCCTGTGGCAGAGCTGCAATGGGGACAGGTTCTGTGGGGAGGGAAGCGCAGGAAACAGATAGCTGTTCTGCTCTGGCCCAGCCCCACACCATTACTGCCCCAAGATTTTGGCATCTCTATGCAGATCAGCTAGGAGCTGCACAGGCAGAGCACACTGGGCAGACACGATCAGAGGAGTGCCCTACCTGCACAGCTCCTGGCTGGCCTCCATGGAGACCCTGGGATCCTGGGGCATCAACTAACAGCTGCACTGCCCCAAGCCCTGCTATGTGCCTGGGTAGACACCACAGCTCAGGCTGCCCCTGCATTTGCACTGGATCTAGCCAGCAGGCTGTATTTTGCCTATTCCCACCTTAAAGCGTGGTTACAAAGAAGACAAAGCTAAACTGTTCTCAGTGGTGGCAGATGACAGAGCAAAGAACAAAGGTCTCAACTTGCAGCAAGGGAGGTTAGCTTAGGTACGGAAGAGGAAGGTGGGTGGAAAGCCATGAACAAAAACCTCATGAAGAGGGTAGAAAAGCACTAGAACAGGCTACTCAGAGAGGCTGTGGAATCTCCATTCTTGGAGATTTTTAAAACCCAGGTAGACAAAGTCTTGGCTCGGATGATATAGTTGAGGATGGTCCTGCTTTGTACAGGGGTTTGGACTAAGTTACCTCCTGAGGTCCCTTCCAACCCCAGTTCTCTTTGATTCAATGTATTCTTGCCAACTCTTGTGGGAAGAACTAATCATCTTCCTTTGTTTGTTCTCCGTGTAGCACATGCTAGCTCAGAATGTGTCAACTGCATTCTGGGGTCTAGTATTTGGGCAATAAGCAGGACTATGGGAAGCTGCACAGAAGTGAAAGCTTACGATGAACTCTTACTACTATTTATCTGCTGCCATCTACTGAGCCTCAGAGAAGCTGATCCAGGAAAATCAGGTAGTGATTATTCAGCTCGTGGGAGGAGAGATTGAAAATTATGTGCATCTAAGGCATAGGAATTGGCTCATGTCATGCATCATAATCACTTAGTCAATGCTTGTTCAGAGTTCTTTAACTGATACCTCCCCTGTGATCAACTCTATTTGTTCTGCTAGTGTGGTATGGCTTTAAATTATAGTATAAGTGGTTTCCTGATGCTCTGTTCCACCCCTTATTCATACATGTACTCAGACTCCCAACCATCACCTTATCCTTGTTGGCCTGTAGGAGTTGCCACAGCACTGTCCACTTACAGGATGGAGCAGGAAAGAGGTAGGTATTACTGTACTGCAACTACTGTTGAAGTGTGCATGCATAGGAAGTTCTGCATTAGTTAAGTGACCTATTAGTGTCATCCTAGCATTTTCCTTTATGTGATAAAACCAAGATGCTTAAATACCAGCACCCTCATCTCATTTTGTCCTCTTTAAGTATGGAAAAAGTTAGGACTAGTTTTTCCCCCCTAGGATTAGATTGAAACACAGAGTTGGCCCTGACCACATAAACCAAAGCCTCAGAATGAAGGCAGCAGCAAGCTTTTAGTCATCTTCATCCATGCGTTACTTTAGCAAGAGACTAGCATTGCTGCATCTAGCACCAAGGTGGCATACAGGACCTTTTCCTGCCTAAGGCAGGGGTTTGTACTAGAGGACATTTAAAGGTTCCTTCCAGCTCTATTTCTCTATGCTGCAAGTAAAATAGATAAACCTCAAGCAAGTCTGGTGGCAGGTCCTGGAGACCTTCCAGAGACTCCCTGGAGTTACCTCCACTTTAACTTTTCCTGTAGGCCTGACATTTATCCAGTCTCCTGACATGACTGATCCTTCTTGTGACAGAAGACACCTTTCACCCTCACAGCTTCTATTACATACTTTGTGGATGTTGCCATTACATAGATATAGCTCCTTCACACATTAACTATTCTGTCTATATACATTTCCCTTCAGTAGCCAACCAACAGAGGAGATAAGCCTACTACTAATCAGAGATTAAGAGTAAGCATGCTTTGGTTCAAACTGTAGCTAGCACTGGAGATAGCAGGTTCAAATCACCATAGCAGACATTATATCCATCTATACAGTGATCTTATTAAAGGAAGAATAGTGCCTTTAGATTTCAAGATTGGCAGATTAACAGAGACTACAGAAATGACAACAAGCCCTATACAGAGCATCCTATTTATTTAATTTAAAAAAAATCACCAATGTGAGGATATGGCTGCATGTACTCTACAGCTGTACTCCGATCAAGAAAAATGTCTGGCTGCAATAGCTTACAGGGACCAAAATCTAACAGAGGCCAGCTACTCTCTGAAGAGAATGCAGTCAAACACTTGGTCAAGTGTAACATTCCATCCACTTATGAAGGAGTGATAGGTAACTGGTAATAAAGACACCAAGAACAATTTTGAGAAAGGGAAAGAATTATTATTAGGCTCTTTTCTCCTGTACAACAGCACTCACCACTGTTATACAGAGTCTGCCTTAAGCAGAAGAAAAACGCATGCATTTATAGATGTATTTCTTCTCTTTCCATCTTAAGTACCTAGGGGCTCCACTATTTTGTTTCTAGGTAGGTAAGTAAGATAAGCAAGGAAAAGGTTGGCAGAATGGTATTTTCTTTAATTATTTGGATACAGGCAAGATGGTGATGTCATGTGTTCCCCCAGATCTGAAAGAAGGAGCACCAACAGTTTTATGTGGGTCTGCATCTTCCTTAGCCTTATAGCCCGAGTTTGTTTTATATCATCCTGACTAGCTTTCACTAAGGAAGGAAAATAGCTTTGTTGTTTTCTGCTGCACAATGAAACTGGTTATCAAGGAACATTCTCCTATGTGACGGTGAAGTATACACAAACCCCAGTTATACTCAAGTAAAGCATTCTGGATATTGCCAATACCAATATTATTAGTTCTCATTTACTGATCAGTAAATATCATTTAACCATTACTGGATTCAGTTCCTATCAGCCACTTACCTTTGGACTACTGTAGAGCACCAAGTTCTTTCAGTTTTGGTACAAGTTCTCCATTTTGATCTAACACATCTAGATCAGAATAACCACCAATGCAGACTTCTCCAATGTACACACGAGGGACCTAAACACATACAAATTATATTTGTTAGTCAGTAAGGAGGATAAATAAACTATACAGTCAAGTCCCTGGAGACATGTAAGCATTGGAGTCAAGCAGCAAAACTGCCCATTCATTCTGTGTGTATTAAATCCTTATTCTGGAGAGAGAGGAGTGTACCAGATCTCCTTCTCTGCCTAAAAGGAAAGCAAACAGCTGCCAGGTTAAGTTTAGGGATGGGGTACAGAGAAAAGAAAAAGGATGGATTAAGGGGTTGTGCAAGGACAAGAAGATAGGAATGTTTTAACTGGTGTTCACTAGAGCTCAGGGATTTTTTTTTTTGGGGGGGGGGGAAGGGAACATACATCCTCTGCTTCAATGCAATCTCTTGTATCATCAATTACTTTTCTTTCAAAAATTACAGGCACAGTACTAAACACATGCAGAACCATATGCCTATTTAAAAAGGATTTTTTTTTTTTTAAATATATAGCTAGCTACATTAAAAAACTTCAGGTAACACTACCTCAGACTACAAAATATGAAATCTGAACCAGTATTTTAAAATCTTACTTCACCTAGGCTACGTGTACTATACAGGACATCAGGGAGATGCCTGCCCCAGGCTTTGTGCAACATGCGTTTACAGGAAACAAATGTCATCACTCGACTTGTGAAACATAGCCTCTTTGCTATAAGAGGAAAGAGAAACATCAGTTTATCCCAGGGTTGACGGTCACCTGTGAATCTCATTGAAACAGAGATGGAGGAAGACAGACAGGCATTTACACATGTAGTGTAAATGGCAACTAACTCAAGTCAGCTGCTATGGTCTCAGAAGGAATCTTCTCTCCATACTTTGCAGGCATTTATACCTAAAAATAGCTTAATCCAAGGCCGATTTCTCCTTTCTAGGATGAAGTCACATCTCCTAACTCTGCAAGAGCCAGAGCACTTGTCAGTAATACAGAAACAGTAGTTCAATACTTTGGGCTAGAAACAGACAACCCATTTAACACAGTACTAATCGACTCCCTGGTGATTTGCTGGGCACAATCCTTCATCAGTGAGACTCAAATGGCAATTAACTCAACCTAGCCACAATTGTTCCAAAGCAAGTTGTCAGTTTGGATGCTTGATGTAGGACAATAAGTGTGTCCAGGTCTGAGGTACAATGCTCAAATTCAAGTCAGGCTAGTTATCCATTTTCTTCCAAAGTAACAAAAGCCATTTTACAGAGGAAGAAGAAAGAGTACCTCTGACACAAGCACATTTTAAAGGTATTATTATATCTGTAGGAATCGTGAAAGCCTTTGCTACTAAGGCAAGATTAAGAAACTAAAATAAAAATCATTGGAAAAAAAAAAAAAAACCCAACAAAAACTTACTGTTCTTGCCCCTGTTGACTGTAGGAAGTAATCCTGAATACTGTTCATGTCATTTCTGGCTGTGAGATCAATGAACTCCAGATGTCCTGGCTTGAAAGTATACTTCTTCAGAAGCTCTATAGCTTCCTGACAGTAAGGACAGGTTGGTTTTATGAAAACAGCCACTTTATTAGCTCCAAGTTTGCTCTTCACAAACTGCTGGCTCATCTTAAGGGTGCTGCTGCCTAATACCTAGAATCAGACTGAATGCTATAGTACTGCCCCCACTCAGCTCCAGCTATTTGTAGTTTGCAAAATGCTTTCCTTCCAGGGACAACACCCTGGAGGAGGAGTCTTCTTCATTTGGTTTCGCTTTTTAAAGGGGCAGTGCATCATGTGTCCTCTGTGCACAGTTAAATGATTTAACCATGTGAAGTCATTTGCTCCTCAGTTGTTATTTCACCATCTTTATTTTGTTATAAAAGAAGATTCTAGCACATGCATGTAACTTCAGCACTAAGCTTTCAGTCTTGTCTCTTTTCTCCTTCTCCTTAGTTGTATCTTGCTTATTAGTGTTCATCTTAGAGACACGGGGGCATAACAGTAGGGTTGCCAAGCCTCCAGGATTGGCTTGGAGTCTCCAGGAGACTGCGGAGAATTACCCAGGTGATAAATGATAGGGCATTCATTAAAATAAATGTTAAATGTGGAATTCAATGTATTCAGTAGTCCAGCGGGTTTTTAAAATGTAATAGCAATGTACATTTGTCTTCCTGAATACAGTACAGATCAGTCATTAATGTCATTACATCATGTGGTGAAACCTGGAATAGATTCAAACAGAGCTGGCAACCCTACATAAGTCATCTTTCAGGAGACATTGTTCACAATGCCAGACCTCTTTTCTTGATCTGGAGCACAACGTACTCTGTTTAAGGGCATAGCCAAACAACTGGAAAGGGCTATGCATTTATTCAGAATTTGCACCTAACCAAACTTGCCAGTAACAGAAACAACATTCATCAGAAACAGGGTGCTGTCAGAGCTCTGGCCTGAGAAGTGCAGAAATGGACTTGCTCTCCTTATTTTCAAGGCTTGTCCTAGCCAGTTTCAGGTCTGCTTTTATTAGAGGTCTTGAAAAGGAGGGGAGATGGCAGCCCTGAAACTGAGTGGCACCCTTCATTTTCAAGACTTCTAATAGCAACCCTTTGAGAGCTGCTTCCCTTCACTGTTTATGATGCAGTTGCAGAGAATAAGATTGGTTACAAAAAGTAGCCGGTTACAGTTACTATGCTGTTAACCAGAGTAAAGTTAAGTTACAGAGTAGACAGAAGGGCTGAACTATGCTATGCACTTAATCTTATGTACTTTACCAGTATGCAGATAACCAGGGTTTTGATCATGTTAGCAACAGAGGCAACAAATTAGACCGCATTGTGCTATGAGGTATAAGCACATTATGCCTTTTTCTGATGCACAAAGAAGTGGGGTGTGATTCTGTATTCAATTTCATTGACCTCAGAGGCCTAAAGAGCTTCAGCCCTACTGACCAATAATGCTTTTGGAAGTCAATGGCATGTAGGCTCCTAAGGCCCTTGGTCATTTGAAGTAATTTTACCTAATATAGGGTTCATAAGGTAAACTACTCTGATGGATCTGCAGAGTAATTGAAGCCTTCTTTTGAGTGCTGTGTTTTTCCTGTCCCTTTTGTAATGCTCAGAAAAGACATAAGATCATGGAATGAAAAGAACACTGTAACAGCTTGAAACTTCAGGGCGGAATAGAAGATCAAATCCCCATTAGCAATTATTATAGTCCCCTGCACTTTTGCAAAGCCTGTCACCTGTGGCTCTCAAAATATTTACCCCACTTTTGCAGCTAGGGTAATGGAGACTTGGAGTACCTGTGTATCTTGCTCAAGACTGCTTAAGAAATAATGAACAAAAGAAATCCAAACACTCATTACTATGTTCTATATTCTACTAGACCAGGGTGAGCAAAATCTGGCCTGCAGCACACTCTATTTCCCAGAAGCCCCTGTGGCAGCAGCTCTTCTCAGCTGCTGTTGCCGAATCAAGCCCTGCTGCCTGGGCAACTCAGCCCATCCTCCCTGCACCCAGCACCAGGGCTGGGACCCATACGGACAGGATGGCTGGGCAGCTGGGATAGAGCCACAGCCAGGAGCAAGATGGGGGGCAGGGCTGAGGAGACCTTGGTATCTTGGGACAGTGACAGTGCGGGGCCAGGACCAGGCTGGGGCAGGGCCATGCACTGATGTGCCTTTGAGACAAGCGTGGGTTTTGTGGGCAGGGACATCCAAGGAGCAGATCATGGCTGTGCACTGGCCCTGGTCCCATGCTGTCACCATCCCAATATCCCAGCCTCGGCAAAGAGCAGCTCTCCACCCAGCACATACCCTGCCCTCATGGATCCCAGCTGGTTTCCATGGAGTCCTCGGGATCATGGGGCTGCAGCAGTGTGGGGCTGTGACAGCATAGGGCCAGGCCTGGGACTGGGGCCAGGGCAGAGCCCTGGTTTTGCAGCTCCATGGTGTCATGGCTTTATGCTGTCACGGTGCCACGAATTTGGGGTTTCTACAGAGACCAGCTATGAGCTACATGGGCAGGGGCTGCTGGTCTGGCCATAGACTGAATCCACCAGTTTGCCCACCCCTGTACTAGACAAAACCAATTTACTAAACAAATTCCCAATCCTGCCAACAGCTTTTGTACATACTTCCTTTTATGTACATATAGAAAAGCCAGTTGACATTAACAGACTAGTCATATACAACAGCCTGCATTCAAGCTGTTTGTAGACTTGGGGTCTTACACAGAAACAATGCAAATGCACTGGTGTCTCTTTAAAACCAACAAGAAAACTGCTCTCTTCTTTGGTAAATGATGTGCAGGTGTTAAGGCCTATTTTCTGCACCTGTGTAGTTCTCAACACTCAATCCAGATTTAGGAAACTGTTTTAGAGATGGAGGATTGAGATCCTAGAGGTATTAAACATGTTTTTTGCCTGTCAGTTGGTTATGTACATGTGATAATAACTGTTAAAACTTATATTTATCACTTTGTTTTTTTAAATGAGCCTTGACTGAAAACAAAGGGTGCTACTTCACTGAATGTATGTACAAATCAAGATTTCTGGTGGGGGTTTGAAAGTGATGTGGCTATATTGTGGGCCTCTTGTTCTTACTAGAGAGTAGTAGTGCATAAGCTGTCTTGACAGACATATATGTGTAACTGCATGCTGATGTGAATAAGGACTCCAAAACTTGGCCATGATAGATTTAAACAGTGTTAGAAAAGCAGGTGGAAAAAACTTTGGTGTTGCCTGCTTCAGAAGCTGGCTGTTACTAGTAGGTTATAGATCAGTGGGTCCTAATCTTTTTAGATTCAAGGCACCCTGTAGAGCAACTGTATTGTTACAAAGAACTCACCCCCCACCCCAAATAAACCCATGACGAGTCAGATAAATGCTGTTTCTTCAAACAGCTAACAGACATTTCTGAATCACAGGCCCTGGTTCTCATAGGGGACTTCAGTCACCCTGTCACATCTGCTGGGAGGATAATACAGCATTTCAAAGGCTATTTTGGAAGTTTTTGGAGAGTGTTGGGGACAACTTCCTGTGAAAAAGTTGGAGATGCCAACTGGGGGCCCTGCTTCTCTTGACCTGCTGCTCACGAATGAGGAAGAATTGGTGGGAAATGTAGAAGTGAATGGCAACTTGAACAGAAGCAACCATAAGATGACGGAATTCAGGATCCTGAGGGAAGGAAGGAAAGTCACAGAGTAAGAATCCTGGACTTCAGGAAAGCAGAGTTTGACTTGCTCAGGGAGCTCATAGGCAGGATCCCCTGGGAGGCCAGACTGAGAGGGAAAGGAGTTCAGGAGAGCTGGCTGTATTTTAAAGAAACCCTATGGAGGGTGAAGGAACAAACCATCCTGGTGTGTAGGTAAACTAGTAAGTATGACAGAAGACCAGCTTGACTTAGCAGGAACTCTTCAATGAGCTAATACACAGAAAGAAAGCTTGTAAGAAGTGGAAGCTTGGACAAACAAATAGGAAGGAGTATAAGAGTATTGTTCAGTCATGCAGGGATGAAGTCAGGAAGGCCAAAGTGCAATTGGAGTTGCAGCTAGCAAGGGATATGAAGGGTAACAAGAAGGGTTTCTATAAGTATGTCAGCAACAACTGGAAGGTCAGGGAAAGTGTGGGACCCTTGTTGAATGGAGGAGGCAACCTAATGACAGAGGATGCAGACAAGGCTGAAGTACTCAATGTCTTTTTCACCTCAGTCTTCTCAGGCAAGATCAGCTCCCAGACTATTGCACTGGGCAGCACATTTTGTACAGGAGGTGACCAGCCAACTGGCAAAAAAAGAGGTTAGGAACTATTTAGAAAAGCTGGACGTGTATGAGTCCATGGGGCTGGACAGGGTCACTTAATGGTGCTGGGGAGGCTGGCTGATGTGACTGCAGAATCACTGGCCATTATCTTTGAAAACTCATGGCGATCGGGAGAGGTCCCAGAAGATTGGAAAGGGGCAAATATAGTGCCCATCTTTAAGAAAGGGAAGGAGGAGGATCTGGGGAACTATAAATCAGTCAGCCTCACCTCAGTCCCTGGAGCAAAATCATGGAGCAGGTCCTCAAGGAATCAATTTCTAAGCACTTGAATAGGTGATTAGGAACAGTCAGCATAGATTCACCAAGGGCAAGTCAGGAGACTGTCACAGGGATGACTCTTGGGGTTTGAGCCTCCCTCCTCTGCCTGCACTCGTGGGTAACTTATCCCACCCTCAGGCACTCACCTGCCAAAACTTGAAAGAAGATCCTTAGCAATACTTCCCAGGCCTACTGCCGGATATCTCCTCTTGTTCATCAGATAACATGGGCACTGCCCCTCACTCTTCTCAGGTATATTTCTCCAGTGTCCAAACTATGTTCTCACCATTTTTGGTGTCCCTTTTGAACTGCTCTAGGGCTCATCCAGTCCATTAGCATGAGGCAGAGTTCTCCAGCTGTAGATCTGGTTTCCTGTTGGAACAGGAATTGCCTGTGGTGAATTAGAGTCAGGAATCCCTTCTTCTGGGGTATTCGACACTCTGGTGCTTGGCGTTCTGGCTGGGGCAGTCCTAGCTGGGGCTGCCTTTTCTGTTTCCTGAAGCTTCTCTTTCCTGATGGGGATTTCTAGGCTGCAGTACTGGGACCAAGCTGCTTGCCCTGTTGTACTCGGTGTTCTCCAGCCCGTCTTGTTGTGGACAAGGCTTTTTGCCTGCCTGCCTGCTTGTAAGGGGAAGGGGGTGAGTGGGATATTCTTCTCCCCTACTCCCATCCTCCTGCTACACTGACCATTCTGATTGCCTTCTATGATAAGATGACCGGCTCTGGATGTGGGGAGAGCAGTGGATGTTTTGACTCCAGCAAGGCTTTTGATATGGTCTCCCACAATATTCTTGCAGGCAACCTAAGGAAATACAGGTTGGTTGGATGAATGGACTGTAAGGTGGATAGAAAACTGGCTGGATCTTTGGGCTCAAAGGTCAGTAATCAATGGCTTGATGTCTAGTTGGCAGCTGATAGCCAACCCAGTGGTCAGTCTAAGGGCTGGTCAGTGCTTTCATCACTGACCTGGAATATGGATGGATATTAGGATGAAACAATCCCATGTACTGGTACAGGCTGGGTACTGACTGGCTAAGCAGCAGCCCTGCAGAAAAGGACCTGGGGGTTACCATGGACAATAAGCTGAATACAATCCAACAGTGTGTCCTTATTGTGAAGACTGGGTACTGGGCTGCATGAGTAGGAGCCCTGCCAGAAGATCAAGGGAAGTGATTATTCCCTTCAATTTAGCATTGATGAGGCCACATCTGGAGTACTATGTCCAGTTTTGCACCCCTGCCCCCCTACCACTACAAAAAAGATGTGGACAAATTGGAGGGAGTCCAGTGGAGGGCAACAAAAATGGTTAGGAGGCTGGGACACCTGACTTCTAAGGAGAGGCTGGGGGAACTGGGCTTACTTAGTCTGAAGAGGAGAAGACTGAGGTGGGATTTAATAACAGCTTTCAAGTACCTGAATGGTGATTCCGAAGAGGATGGAGATAGACTGTTCTCAGTGGTGGCAGATTTCAGAATAAGAAGCTACGGTTTCAAGTTGCAGCAAGGTTAGATATTAGGAAAAACTTTCTCACTAGGAGGGTAGTAAATCATTGGAACAGATTACCCAGAGAGGTTGTGGAAACTCCATCCTTGGAGGCTTTTAAGATTTGGGTAGACAAAGCGTTGGCTGGGATGATCTAGTTGTAGATGGGCCTGCTTTGACAGGGGATTTGACTAGATGACCTCCTGAGGTCCCTTCCAAGCCTAATTTTATATGATTTGATAGATTCATATTTGAAATCTCTAGGGTTTATCTTGTGAATCATATTTGCACAACAAACAGAGCCACAGCACTCTGATTGAGAGTCACTGTTGTAGATGCTGTTTTTTAAATCAGACCCTGGATGATTAGATACTTACACTGATTACCTTGCTTTCTGGGCAGAGCTGAGATAGTTGTGGCCAGTAGAGGCCTTGCCATCTCAGTACTGGCCTCTTGGCTTGAAAAAGCTGATTTCTGTGAGGGCCTCTCTCTCTCTCTTTTTTGTATGTGTCTACTCCATTGTCTAGATATCATTCAGATCTGTTGATCAGAGGGAGAGGCTGTAAGGCACATTTCTCTTCCCAGGCTGCTGGAGATGGAGGCTACAGTATTGACTAGTCTTTTTAATGAATTGTTGCAATTGGTGGTTCATTCATTTTTGGTTACATCTCTTAGACTGTAGCTTTTAATATGTGGCAAAAGCAGCTGGATCCTGGCTGACCACTTCCTTATGTTCTGTATAAATATATCTAGGGGGAAAAAAGATAAATATTTGTCTGTAATTACCTGCTTAGTGCATAGCCTTGTGCTATGATACCATTTCTCAGTAGGAAATGAAATGAAATACTAACCCTGTATTTAAGTGCTGCAGAGATTATGACACAAGTAGGTAAATGCCTGGAAATTCAGAGTTACAGTTTCACTGTGAGGGAGTTTCTCTTCCTGAAATATAATGCCCGCACACATTACAGAGGTTATAGCTTGAATTGCCAAATTATAAGCTGTCAGTGAGTTTCATACAGTGTGCTGGGAAGGCTGTACATTTCCTGTCAGGTTTTGAATTATGTTTTCTTATTCCAATGTAACACCCACATGCACTTGGGGTTGTGTGTAGTCAAGTGTGCTCTGGTTTTATTTTGCTGTGTATCTTGCTTGTGCTGTATATCTTGCTTCCTCTAGGACTGGAGAGACCCACCTCCCATCCCCCCTTATTAAGTTTCCCTCTGAGGAACCCGTGGAACCAGTTTGGTGAGTCTGGCCCCTTTACCGTGGGGTTGCTGACCACTTTTGAAATGTTTGGTCTGCAGTAGCAGTGTTCAAATAATGCCTGTTTCTGGTTGGGACCAAGTGATGAGGTCAGAAAAGTTATTCAAGGGTCAGGCCACGTAGTCTGGGTTCTCCTCTTCCTCTTGGGGTGGCTGAAGCCTGAATGCTGATTTGGGAGCCTGAAGAGCCTGCTCCCCATGTGGGGGGGATGATACACATCACCCTCCCACTCTTCACTGGAGGAACAAACTGAAGCTGTGTGAAAGGAAAGCTTCAGGTACAGGGAGAGAGAGTCTATCTCAGGGCTTGAGACCTCTGTTCTTTCCCTCTATTTCCCCTTTTGCTTTCTGGGTTTTGAGCGGGATTATGCTGTATGGGAGGTATCAATCCCTGCAGCAAACTGGACAAGGTTGGATCCTGGTAATTCTGCTGGCATGCTGTGGGCCATGGCTGAGAGCCTGGCATGTTTTAGTTGCTGTTGCAACTTTTTGGTTTCAGCATAGCTATGTCACTGAGCTGCAGCTATGTGTCACGCTGGCTGTTCTGGTCACCCAGGCCTTGAGTGGGATGATACCATGAGTATATTGTTCCCTAGTGCTGGCTGCCCAGGAACAGGCTCCTGGCAGCTACTAGCCGCGCAGGCCTTGGGTGGAATGATGCTATGAGAGTATCATTCCCTAGTGGAGACTGATCAGGAGAAAGGGTCCTGGCAGTCACTGTTGAGGATTATAGTGCCTCAGCATGGTGGTATAGCTGAGACTACATGTCCAGGCTGAAGCCATAAGCCTGGGCCCTTTTTGCTGTTTTACAGCTGTTGCATTTCAGTCCACTGGTATGGGGCTGAACCCCAGCCATATGTTGGCTGGCAGATTTGGGCCAAGGTGAAGTCCTGGCACTTCTGGTTGTTTATCCAGGCCTCAGTGATATATAGGCCTGGTTGGCTTTTTGCTGTCTAGTCCAGACTCAGTGAAATAGGCCTGGGCCTTTTTTTTGATGTCCCTTGTTTGCAGTTTGGTTCAACCAAACATTGTGGTTGGATCCTAGTTCTAGTTCAGGCCCAAGCCAAAATAGGCTCTCTTTTATTGTTTCATAGCTATTAGGTCTCATCTTAGCAGCGCAGCTGAGACGAAAAGTCCAGGTTGCAGCCGAGTAGGCCTGGAGCTCTTTTGTTGTATGTTTAAGTCTGGGTGCAGGACAGGCCTGAGTCCCCCTCTTAGCATTTTACAGTGGTTGTGGCTCAGCATAGCTGCAGTGCTGAGACTTGCTGTACGTTTGTTTGCTGTATGTCTGGGTTTAGCATGTTTTGGGCCTGGCACATGTTGCTTTTGTAGCTCTGTGTCCTGACCAATGCAGCACAGTTTGTACTGGTTGCTGGTCGGGCCCTTTTTGCTCTTTGGCTGGCTTTTCTCTGAGTTCTCGTACAGTTTCCTGCCACAGCAGAGTTGGAATTAGGACTAAAAACTTTGGGCTGTGATAGGCTGATGAAAACTGCAGTTAACACCTCAAATGCACCACGTGGAAGTGAGGATCAGCACTAGTTTTGCAGGATGGACCCCTCTTTCTCCCTAGTTTCTCCAGTGAAACCCCTAGTTTCTCCAGTGTGGACCCCTAGAAACCCCTAGTTTCTCCAGTGTGGACCCCTCTTTCCAGCCCATTGTCAAAGGGCAGGTATAGGGGTGCCAGCACCCAGAACTACCCTTTGGGGAGTTGCAAGTCTCAGACTGTCCGGCTGTAGGGAAAGACCACTCCCCACAAGAGGGTGCCACCTATAGACTTTGTTTTGTAGTTTGTAGTGTTTTAAAATTATAGTTAGTGTGATTACTTTTGCTTTTTTTATGCTTTGTAATAAATCTGGTTTTTGTGTTTACACTGCTTGCAAGAAAAGGGTTGTCGGTTTTATTGGACACCCATGTAATCCATTTTGTTTCCCTGGTAGACTGGGTGGGGACTTGAGTCATGGTAAAATATATTTAGTCCCCCTGAAATTGAACCTGGCCCTTGTTGCTGCTGACAGGTGCTCAGCAGAAGGGTTACACAAAATATCTCTCATCAGAAACTTCAGGGTAAAGAAATTATCTTTATTTATTTGTTATTTATTTATTTATTTATTTTTACTTGAGGCCCATCCTTGGCAGAGTCACTGCTAGATAAATGCAGGTATTGGAAGAGATGAGGAACCTGATCGGGCCTTGTGGGCTCTGCAGACTCTTTGGACTTGTTGAACAGGCCGTAGACATTGGTTGGTGCACTTCCCCCTTGGGACACTCATCATTAACCTGCGAGACACACTTGTGCCCCTGGTTTTACATTTGTTGTCCCTGGAATCTCTTGTTGTGCTCCCAGGGGCCTCCCTCATTGAGGGAGGCTTATAATTTTCTTGGTGGGCTTAAGCCCACCACTATCCTACACAACAAATAATCCTGAATGGGCCTTTGGTCTTCTAGGAAGTGGAAACGGAGCCTGTAAAGAGAGAGAGAGTGTTTCTGACTGTTGTTAATCACTTTTTCTATGTAACATAGTGTCTCCTCCATTTATTCTGAAGGGAATAGGGTGCACAAGAGCCCCTTGTGTAAGAGAAGGTTGCACTAATACTGAAGGAATAGCATGAAGCCACAAGGTTGAAAAGGGGTGGTTCTTGACTACTGTGCCTGTGAGGGGGCTGCAACAGTAACCAAAAAGGCAGGCCTCTCTTGATTTGGTACTTGTTAGATGAAAAACTGTGTTTTCGTGGGCAGGAAAGACCCTGTTGCAGAACTCCCAGGTGAGTTTGGCTATTTTGTTGCCTGGCTCTGTGGGATTGATTCATCCTTAGCAGGCATGTCCTGTATTTTATACAAGGTTCAGGGCTCTCTGACTGTTGAGACTGTGGCAGGCTTGCCTGGATCATTCAAAGGTGACCTTGGGGATACCTGTCATTTATGGGCAACAAAGCAGCTTTACCTATGTTCCTTAACCTAATTTGCTCTGCCTACTAAAACTTAAGTCTGTGTCTTACCCCACTGTGGCCACTGAAGTTACCTCAGAGCTTAGCTTGTCACAGCACTACTGGTATGTACCCCTCACAAAAGGAAGCCTCTGTTGAAAGCAAGTTATGGGCTACTTAAAGTTTTGTTCTAGGTCTGGCATGGACAGCCAGGCTAGCTTTGGAGATATTTGAAATAAGCACTTCTAGGAGGAGTTTGCAACTACTAGCACCTCTGTCTTAGAGACAGGTAGAATTTTCCCTCTTTTTTGGCTTTCAAGGAAATTTTACAGTTAGGGAAGCTGGTAGAGAGAGATACAATGATCACAGTTAAGCTCACATTTAAATAATGTTAGGTTCACGTATCTTGCATTTGTATAACTTGTGTGTGCAGTATCCATCTACAGACATTGAAACACCCATCTTAGACCCACTAAAATGTACTTAATTGACATGCTGAGTTGGTCAGCTTCCTGTGGCAGCACATCTTGCAACTCTGCCATGACTGTGGCACCACCTGCAGGGTGAGATTTACCTAAGGGGCACCCGCAGAGAAAGTGCAATTGGAGGACACTGAAGACGGATGCTGCTGCTAGCATACCCTAACCACCAAGCTTATGAATTGTTTTTTGTCTCTGTTGCTCCCAAAACATGATATATATTTTTTGAACAGGAGGAATTATGGGGAACAAGTATGAACGACATGTGCCCCAATGGCTGGGATAGGGCACAGCTGTGCTGTTGGCAGCAGGAGCATGGCGGTGGTAAGTGTGGAGCTCCTGCAGATGCCACCAGTGCTGTTGGCAGTGGGGGTGTGGGAAGTGTGGTGACCAGGGGTTGGCAACTACCCACATGCCAAGCATGTACCATCTTCAGATGCCTCTTGAGGTGGGTGGCAATCAGTGACTGCCTGTCTTCTTGTAGGGGGTGCATTGCCATGCACCCCCTACACGTCACCCCTGGGACCAACCTACCTCAAAATATTCTATGTCCCAGGGCTTAGTACACTTGCCTGACAGTGGGATATATGCAGGGTTGGATCCAGGGGTGTGCAGTGGTACAGCTGCACTCTCCCTACCCCTTTGAGTCCTCATCTATCCAAAGTTTAAAACCAACTGCCTGGCAGTGGCAGCAGCATTTCTATTCAGGTATCAATGACAAAGGCAATTGATTTCATGGCTCATTCTCTACCTGATTCCTTCTAAACTCTTTATTCCATAGGTGTTAATGAGTTGCTCTCCTTTTTTAAGGGTCATGATGTTCCACTAATTAAGCTATTTGTTCTTCTTCAATTCTGCTTTCTAGTTGCACCTGGTAATATAGCTCCCATTTCACAGCCCTGTAAATAGTGTTTTTAGCTGGAGTTAAAAACTAACTCAGGTGTGGAAATAACGTCCAGTGAAGCATTGGATGCACTGTCCGCATGTTCAAAAAGGCTAGATTTTGTTTTATGAAACAGAAAAAAAGATGTCCATTTAATTCTAATGACTACAGAACTAAAGAAACTATATGTTCTTACTATTTTTGCCTAGACTGTTGTATTTTAATACATAATTTATGTTGTAACACACTTATACTTGCTTTTGCTTCGATCTTTAAATGAATAATATATTCCTAGTCCACTATCTTATTAGTAACTGTGGAGGAGCGAGCACGGATGCGACAGAGACCTGGAGAATGCTGCTTCTGGACCCGTTACCTTATTAGGCTAGATAGAAGCTCCGAGGTCTGAGTGTGGCGACAGGGCAGGGGTTTCAACAGGGGAAAAAGTGGGGACTGGAGGAGAAGAGAAGGGGGAAAGAGGAACTCCCAGAGTCTAACAATTTACTTAAGAGCATCTTGCAATGCGGGGAAGAAAATGGAGCTTTGAGGGCGAGGGGCGGATTCTGGATGAAAAAAAACCCTGAGGGATGCATCCTCCATTGGAAAATCTAGAATAAAGAAAAGAAACAAAGAAAAGGAGAGAGTGGATTTAACTTGCTCCCAGGCTTGGCAACAGTGTCAGATAGCCCTGCAAGAGGACTTGGGGTATCAGTCGCATACAGGATAAAAGGTAGACTCATAGGTTATCAAGATAAAGAGGGTGTGTTGGAAGATAGCATGGTTGGAAGATAGAAGACAACACTGGGAAAAGAAAAATGAGTGAACAAAAATAAAAAGGGACTTTGTTTATGAATACTACATTCTGTTCATCCAAGTTTATAGTTAGACCATAAGGTCATTATATAAGAAGAGTTACAAAGTTGACATAATAGACAAGGTTAAAAAGAAAGAAAGATACAAAGAGACAGCTTTTGCCTGAATATACGAAGATGTACGAAGTAATAAAAGATAGAAAAAAGACAAGTATTAATCAGAATCAGACTGTGATTGTATATATATCTTTGAGTGTAGGTGACTATCCAGAGAAGTGAGTGAAATAATTTACCCATAATACCTGTGTATCCCTAAGAAAGACATAATAAGAACAAGCGAACAAAAAAAAAAAAAAGAAAAAAAAAGGAAGAGAATAGCCCTCCTGACTAGTGACATCAACATTTAAAAAATAATACTAACATCCAAGATGTGGCAGGCAAGAAAGTCGGTAGTACTGATGGTTCGTGAGATAACTATATAGGGACATGGGGACATCTGAGGTATGACCACCACAGTAATCTAATGTTTCTTCTTAATTTGATAAAAGTATGTATTGTGTTATATGTGATAATGCACCATGTCATCTACACCCCACTTTTCAGAATCCTAGATCCATCCCTGGATACATGGATTCCAGTCCTTTCACTCATAAATCTTATTTTAGACAAAGTAGATCTATGTCAATTGGTAAAATTCAATACCAGCCTACCTGCCAGAGTCTACATTGAAGCTTGTGGTTAGAGTAGTTTCCTGGGAATTGCTGAATCCACTTTTTATAACCTGGGCAAGTGCTTTAACTTCCAAGCTACTGGGTACTGGTGATGATGCCAACAGCACCTTCTTTGTGAAAATCTAGCCCAGGATTTCTTTTTTTAAGCTGAATTACTTGCTGAATTAGACCTGAGTTTATTAATAGTTTCAGGAGGGCTAAAGAGGCATTTTGAGTTAATTTAATGTTTGCCAAAAGAATTTTGGCAGGTAGGTCCTGTTTAAGGGAAGAACAGAAAGCAAAACTATTCTTTTAACTTTTCCTTTTAAAGTGGGTTGGCAGCTGGGACATTTATACAACTTTTATAAACTCAAATAATCAAACAAAAATGATAAATTAATTTGATACACACCCCTCTGGCATCCAGGAGACTATCAGACACATGACATTTAAATCCAGGATCCTATTGAAGTGTAAGCCGCTGTTGCCAAGTGCAGGAAATTGAGCCAAAAAAGCTTTTGGTTGTTTTTCTGTTAATGCAGTAACTTCCAGGAATAGTGCAAGTGCCAGATAAAAACCTAATCATCAAAGCAAAGAGGCTTCTCAAACTACATCCTGGTAGGAATCTAAAGTGTACCTTGCCTGGTAAGATACAGGTTGTAGTGCCTGGGCCATAATAGTGGTCAGCCTCATTTAGGCTGAATGCAGATGGAGTTTGGGGATATCTTACCAATACATCGCCTAACTCTACAATCCTTACGCCTGGCCCACACAGTGATTCTGTACAAGTATCACTGTCAGTGAGGGGTGTTTTGAAACAAAAGGATTATAATGAGATAACCTCCACTGTGGATGCAATTATACATATAAATGTGCCTTATGGGAAAGGAGTAGTTATATGGGTATATGTTCGTATCATCCCCTTTAGCAGGAAATTCCCTGAAGATTCAGTGCATACTGAGCATGCTGCAGTACAGACATCAGCAGGATTTTCCATGCATTTACAATCAACTGTGGGTTACACAAGGCATCTGAACTGAGCTGGGCACTTGTCTTTCCTATGTCTTCAAAAACTCCCTTGTTGCTTCTGAGCTGTGTTGAGGATGAAGTTATCAAGCTTAACTGCAGAGGGGAAAAGAATCGAGCCTTGCAGGATGGGTAGGGGAAGGAGCTGGGAAGGAAAAAATAGTACTGCTGCATCCATGCTAGAGAGTTGTCTTGCTTTCATGATGCTGATGCATAGTTTTAAACTTGGTATAAGGCATTAAACTTTAAATACCTTGGAGGCTCACTGAATTTATGCTACAATAGACTTGTGCTCCTAAATTGCTGAGGTGCTTTTGAAAAATCCTATCTCTAGAGCAAATTGTTCATCATGTGCTTGTGTCTCTGTACAGCTGGAGCTCTTGGAAGGTAATTTTCAGCTAAAGGTAGTCAGTAAAATACTTAGTGTATGCATTGTAAGTGCCTGTTAAATATTTGCATGCATGCATTTTGTTACTTCACATGTGCAAATGTGAGCCACTGCAGTCAATTGAACTTGAAATCTGCCACCTACATTGTCTCAGACTGAGAATTTCATGTGAATGCTAGAAGGGCATAATAAATTACAATTTAGAGATGATCCCTTATTTAGAAAACTATGAAAGCTGGTCATTGAGAGAGTCCCTTTGAGGAGTTAGAGATTAAGGCTAAGTATGGACACCCCAAAATCCCAAGGCAGAATTGATCTAAGTTCTACAGTTTTCTGTATGCAGCACAGTTTAGACTATAGTGAACAGAACATGCATTCATCCTTTGGTAGGGGAGGGCAAATCTTAGACCAGGTTTTGCCATTTTTAAACCAGTCTGTGTACCAAATTTCTGTTCTGTTATATAGATTGGTTTTCAATCACATTTATACTGGTAAAAGTGTAATGTCTGTACCTGGCCTAAAGAACTAACTGTACAGGCAGCCATGTGGGGGAGGTGTTCCAGGCCGGCAGTCAGCGTACTGGTTCAGCCAAGTCCAGGCTCAACATAATGCTGTCTAGGGTGGCAAAAACCTTTGCACAAGCCCTGCTTACTTCACAGTAAAACTTCTTTTGTTCTTCTCACCTATACCTGACATTTTCCTTGAACCTGGTGATCACTACAGGCCACGGCCTTTTTGTTTACCATTTAAAATATAATGGGCAAAATCTGGAACGTACCCAAATCAGACAGTTTTTGACTACAAAAAGAAATAAAATTTGGTGACTGGTACATGATTGTACACCAGAGCTGGAGAGCCAGATAAGTTGCTAATACAGAGAAGGCACAATGATTCAATGATGTTCAGTGAGTAGGGAAAACCTAAATTATATATCATTATTGGCCTTAATCCAAAAAGGCTCTTGAGGAATGTGAGAGGCTCCTCAACATTTTAAGAGTATAAGGGGAAAAAAATCTATGGTTCATAGTTTCCCTGTTCTTGGGAATATATTCTTGTTAATAGAATGGAGATATATTTTAATTTGGTATATCCTTACTGAAGTGTTAACTAGCACTAATGCCTTTCCACTGACTATAGTTTGAATAGTAGCCACACTATCACAACTGCCAGCTGCCAATACTCTTGTCCATCTTGGGGGGTATTTCAGAACTTGGGCTTTGGGTAGGACGCTCTAACTGGCCACCCAAGCTCAGTCACTAGCAGCACCACTCCTGCTTTTTGTGTCCAGATGAGACTTGAGTTAAGGAAAAAGCTTGCGATACCTCTGTAGTGGTGACAAATCCACATTGAGCTGCTGCTGCTGCCTCAAAGCCATTCAATTAGCCATGCAATTTGATCGGATTTTGTTTTTGATAAACATCCAAGTATGACTGAGATTCAGGAGTTACTGGATCCTGATCTTGCCTTTGACATTGTTTTTCCCTGTGGCCTTGGATGAATTGTTTAATCTTTCCATGCCTCGCTATTCTCACCTGTACAATAATACTTCTCAAGATGGTCTTGCAGTTAATTTCTGGTTAATATTTTGATTATGAAACTCACCATATACAATAAATGCTTTACTAGCTATCAGCTAGACTCTTGGATTACAAGTATGGAGCAGGTGGTCTCCTTCCCATGTTTTTCAGACCTGACAGAAGAATATTGAAAATGAAATTAGAAAGTTGACTAAGGAATATTGTTGTTTTAATGAGAGAAACTGCTGACTCAAATTCTTCTGAAAATTCCATTTTTTGCTTCGGCTACCTTCTGTGAAGTGCCATGCATAGGCATGGCATGCAGTTATGATTCTGTGCTGTGTTAAGGCTTCCAGGTAAAGGTTAATTGTAAGTGTGATTAGATATATTGTCCCAGCTGTATTGCAGCCTCTGCTAATAAAAACAAAGGGTGTTTACTTTTAAGGCTGGAGTAAATCTGCTTTGGTGCAGTAGCACTTTGTGATATTTTTCTATGTTAGTAATTAACATATAAATATGTATTTATTTATGACACATAAATCAGTAAGCCCCACAACAATAGCTGCAAGGCAAAATACCGGTCAGAGAACCCAGGGCACCCTGACTTGTAGCATAGGCAATAATCTTATTTATGGTAAGGACAGAGTCTATGATATGAGAGCAGTTACAATAGTGGTTCTCAACATTGTTAGACTCAAGGCACTTC
The DNA here is from genome assembly GCA_030014935.1 of Caiman crocodilus. Taxonomy (NCBI): domain Eukaryota; kingdom Metazoa; phylum Chordata; order Crocodylia; family Alligatoridae; genus Caiman; species Caiman crocodilus. Next base: position 10,425,885 of record JAGPOW010002514.1, on the reverse strand, counting down.
TCCAAAACTTCTGTGAACTGAGTTTCAAAAATTAATTTATTACAGTGCTTGCCTCCTTGCAGGATGGGGTGGGAGAGGGGGTAGGGAGGGATGGACAAGCAGGGACAAGGCTGAGCCCAGGCTTATCTTCTATCTCTTCATACCTGGCTTGTTTTCTCACGCCTACCATACCTTGAGAATGACTGGGTTAGAGATACACAGAAAGAGTTGAGGGGGGGAAGGAGATCAAGAGAGATTATGCTGTCCCCTCTCTTCATTCCCAGAAAAACCTGGAGGAAGTGGGAGAGCAGACAGAGCCAGGGAGATAGAAAGGGCAGTATTCTTCTTCCAGGGAGCACTCCAAAGGTAAGAAGCACTCTTCAGCACCATCCAGAGTTGAAGGGCAGTCAGTGTAGCCCAGAACAAACTTGAAAGGACAGAAGATGTAACCCTTGAATTGTTTCGTACCCAAGTTGATGGGGTCTGAGGTATGGGGAGCATTTGGCCACACCTACAGTTAATGGTGTTATTAAGACAAGCTGCAAAATTATTACACACTTTTCATGGAATAATTTTGTAGCTTGCTGCTGGTTTTATTACTCCATTACCTGACTAAATATGTATCTGTAACTTAAGGCATGATTAACCAGTTAGTTATGGCTTAAGCATACTGTATAGAGGGGGCCTAAGTGGCAGACAACTGCAGGATAAGGATTTAAATCAGTTTAAGGTATGGATTTAAGCATGAGCTGTGTGTGGTCTACATAGCTAGTTCCACAGGCTTCAGTACAAGATTGAGGCCTGAGCACCTAAAAATGTCCTCCTAGAAGCAGCCAAAGTTTTTAAGGGATGTAACTGAGAATATACTTTATAGATAGAGGAAACAAGACGATGGGATATGATACTGGCCTAAAGATGTGGTTACATTACTTTAAAGGGGCAAAGCCAAAGATAACTTCACTATCCCCTTCACTATCCATGCTGCCACTGTGTGCCAGCAGTTTATCTGTTTAGTGCCAGACCCATGCCCAAGTCTTCTTGAAATTCATAGAACAGATATTTGTATGCATGCCTCCCTGGCACAGCCTGAGCCAGTGCATACATTCAGACCACATCTAGCAGCCTAAGAACACAGCAGAAGGTTGGGCAGGTACACACTGCACTTACCTTTACCTACACTATTTTAAAAACTAGCATTTTTCTCCTGAAGGGATTTGAACCCACATCTCCTACATGGTGAAGACACTCTCCATGTGGTAGGAGATACTGGAAGATGCCTTCTCAGCCTCTCCTGTTTGAAAGGGTTCTAATCCGTTCAGTGTAGCATTATTTGGGCCAGAGATGGCAAATGACTCCATACTCACTGCTTAGAACTCCAAAAGTACCTAAACAGCTTTGAAAAATTGGCCCAAAGTGCCTTGTCAAGGACATGCAAAAAGTCTGTGACAGTTGCAGAAGACCCAGTCTGTGTCTGGAAGTCCTGCATTCAAGTCTGTTGTTCTAGGTTCCAGCTTCTGTTCCAAGGCCCTTCATTCAGGTAGTCATGGGAAGTGGAACAGGTTCAGTTCTTCCTGGTGAGAGTGTAGAATTATGCAAGTTTCCCAAATTCTTAGGGAGTGATTTTTACTTCTAGCCTATAGAAAAATAAGGGGATTTCCTTTTGTTACTATTTCCTGCTGCTGCTGCTGTTTTCAAAGAACCTGTCTTCCCTCACTTTTTTGGAAGAAAGGGTTATGTGCCTAACTGGGAGAAGACCAAAAACAGGTCTCTTCCTGAACTCACAGTTGGCACTACCTCCATAAGATGAACATGTACTTTAGGTAGTTTCTGAGAATCCCATCCTGAAGTGCCTAACAGTCCCCAGGGATTTGGGTTGTAGCCATGTTGATCTAAGGACATAGGCAGACAAGGTTTCTTGGGTGAATTTGATATCTTTTATTAGACCAACCCAAATGGTTGGAGAATAGTTATTAAGCAAGCTTTCTGGTTCAAAAACCCTTTGTCAGGCTAAGGAAGCTATCTAGACCTTAGTCACTTAACACTGGGTGCTTAACCATCTAAATCACTTAAAGCCTTAATACCATTAAAAATCTGGTTCTAAGGGCCGCTGGATTACTCTCAGTTCCTTTCTGTCCAATGCTAGGCACATAGTGGGCAGTTGTAGTTGTGAGATGTGTCAGCTCCTCTTCAGCAGAAGAGAATTCACTTTTTAAATACAAGTTCCTCTTAGAGAAGATATAAAAATGGGAAATTTGATAAAGAAACATCTTGAGGGAGAGAGTCCTATTTTTGCATAAGACCAAAGTATGATGAATATACACCCCTTAGCCAGAAGGCATTTTTAGCAGTTAAGAGTCCGTGAATGTCACAAGCCACACAATGCAATAACAATAGCACAATTTGGAAATATTTTTCATTTACTGTGATGTTTTCACTCTAGATACAAGGGAATGAATATTCAGAATCTTAATTTAAAGCCTGGTGCTTTTGGTTTGACCTGTTAGTTATTAGCATGCTGGCTTAGAATGGGTTTCTAAAAGAGCAGGAAGTTCAGTTTCTTTGTAATGTTGCCAACTAATAGATCATTCTTCTGAGAGTTTTGTGAGCACATTGTGACTATACTCAAACAATTCACATATTTGCTTTGGTTAGGAGCAGCATTCAGAAATAATCAACTGATCTGCATGCTCCTGAAGTGTTTCCCTTTGGTACCTTTACTCTTGCTTTGCTTGTCTTAGGTTAATACTTGTGTAGTTTCCCTCCCCCATTATATTAGTATTCAAACACTTCACAAACCTCAATAAACACCCCTCTATTGAGTTACACAAGTAATATTTTAACCTATGGGAAATGAGGCAGGGAGATATTAACGCATATCTTTGGGGTTGGATGATGTTTTTAGGGGAAGTTAAGACGCAGATGCAGGACTTCCAGACTTGGACTGGGTCTTTTGCAACTGTCACAGACTTTCTTTATGTTCTTGGCAAAAGACTTTCTGCATGTCCACTATGGACCAAATTTTCAAAGCTATTTAGGTACCTATCAAATAGAAATATATTAACAGGCACTTGGTTGGACCTTCAAATATCTGCATCTCTAAACACCTTAATACATTTTAAAATCTAGCTCTGAGCCCTTCTGTGTCTAAATTCTTTTTCTGTAAAACAGCTCTTCTGGGGAATACACACAAAGTGGTAAGCCAGCTGGGGCCAAGCGAAGCCCGCTTTGCCAAACACAGGACACTGAAGTAAAGTGCTGGGGTGTAGGTAGCATTGATGCCGTGCTTGCCCGCACCATGTGCATACATTTAGTTTCATTATTGTTCATTTGTATCCTCATTAGCCAAGAAGGCCTCGCCACACTCCAATAGGGACCGTACCAGGAGAGTGGGTGGTGCCAACGACCCATTGCAGACATCACTGAGACCACAGTGTACCATCTGAGTGGAAAGGGTTGAGGTGTAGGGGTGGCGGAGCTTCACAGAAGACCTACCGGCTGAGCTACCCAAGGCCAGAGGGAAGCACTGAGCAATACCTTCAACTAAACATCAAGTTGTGGCAGAAGAGTAGGCCTTGGGGTGGCACACAGGTGGATAGGGCACACCAGCAGTGGTGCTGTGTGCATAGGCCTGACACAGGAGCCATGGTAGGTTAGGTAGAATATTCCATTCAGATGATTAAATAAAGTGGCCTGTTATCAGATTTTCTGCACCTCACAGCTCATGTTAAGAGCAGTGCAAGCTGCTAAAAGCCACTTGTGAAAACAGGTTCTTATGGCTTGGATGGGAATTGCAGAACAATAAACTCACTGTAAATCTGGCTCCATGTAACCTGGTCAGCATCACCAGCTTGCTCTTAATTATTATTATTTAACCTCACTATGACCTTTGCTTTCTCTTTGTGAAGTAGCCCCACTCATTCTGGGAGGTTCTATGGCTCTTTCTGTCATGGAGCAATAGCACTTGGTATCTTGAATTTAACATGCATTACGATGGCTGCACTGTGGACTGCTGGAATTGCCAGGAAAAGGTGGCATCCAACTGATGAAGAGAGTGAAGAATGTCTTTGCAGACAGGCTTGCTAACCTAGTTAAAGTCCTGAGGTAAGTGAGGAAGCAGGAGACATGGAGGAAGAGCAAGCAGGAGGGGACAACAGAGCAAGTGCTCTCATACTTCCTGAGACATCAGGGCAGTCAACTTGTTACCTCAAGTGCCTGTACACAAATGCATGGAGCCTGGGAAATGAGCAGGAGGAATTGGAAGTCCTTGTATAGTCCAGGAACTATGGCATGATTGGAATAACAGACACTTGGTGACAGCTCGCATGACTGGAACATGAACTGTTCAGGAAGGACAGGCAGGGGAAAGGAGCAGGAGTTGCACTTTATGAAATGAGCCATATGATTGTTCAGAGGCTTCAGTATGATGCTGAAGACAGGCCTGTTGAGAGTCTCTGGGTTAGGGCCAGGTGGGAAAACAACAATGGTCATGTCATGGTGGGGGTCTGCTATAGACCTCCAGACCAGGAGGAAGTGGTGGATGGGGCTTTCTTCAAACAGCTAACAGAAGTTTCCCTATCAGGCCGTGGTTCTCATGGGGAACTTCAGTCACCCTGATGTCTGCAGGCAGAGCAATACAGCAGTGCGCAGGCAATCCAGGGAGTTTTTAGAGAGTACTGGGGACAACTTCCTGGTGCAAGTGATGGAGCAGTAAATTAGGGGCCATGCTCTTGACCTGCTGCTCACAAACAGGGAAGAATTGGTGGGGAATGTAGTAGCAGATGGCAATTTGGACAGCAGTGACCTCAAGATGAGACAGTTTAGGATCCTGAGGAAAGGAAGACAGGAGAGCAGCAGAGGAAGGACCCTGGACTTCAGAAAAGAAGACTTTGATTTACTCAGGGAATTCATGGGCAGTATCCCCTGGGGAGCCAGACTGAGTGGGAGAGGACTCCAGGAGTGCTTACTGTACTTCAAAGAAGTCTTACTGAAAGTGCAGGAACAAACCACCCTGATGCACAGGAAGACTAGCAAGTATAGCAGAAGGCCAGCTTGGCTTAGCAGGGAACTGTTCAGTAAACTAAGATGCAAAAAGGCAGCTTATGAAAAGTGGAAATTTGGACAAATAAGGGAAGAATATAACAGCATCGCTTGCAGGGATGAAGTCAGAAAGGCTAAAGCACAGTTGGAGTTGCAGCTAGTAAGGGATGTGAAAGGTAACAAGAAGGGTTTCAGCAAGTATGTTGGTAGCAAAAGGAGGATCAGGGAAAGTGTGGGTCCCTTACTGAATGGGGAAGGCAACCTTGTGACCGAGGATGCAGAAAGTGCTGAAGTGCTCAATGCCTTATTTGCTTCCATCTTCACAGACAAGGTCAGTTCCCAGACTACTGCATCTGGGCAGCACAGTTTGGGGAGGAAGTGAGCAGCCTTCAGTGGTGAAAGAACAGGTTAGGGACTACTTAGAAAAGCTGGACATGTACAAATCCATGGTGCTGGATAGGATGCACCTGAGGGTGCTGAGGGAGTTGGCTGTTGTGATTGCAGAGCCATTGGCCATCCTCTTTGAAAACTCATGATGATCAGGAGAGGTCCTGGATGACTGGAAAAGGGAAAACGCAGTGCCCATATTTAAGAAAGGGAAAAAAGAAGATCCAGGGAACAACAGACCACCTTACCTCAGTCCCTGGAAAAATAATGGAGCAGATCTTCAAGGAATCCATTTCTAAGCACTTGGAGGAGAAAAAGGTGATTAGGAACAGTCAACATGGATTCACCAGGGGTAAGTCATGCCTGATCAACCTGATTGCCTTCTATGATGAGATGCTTGGCTCTGTGGATGTGGGGAGACCAGTAGGTGTGGCATACCTTGATTTTAGCAAGGCACTTGATTCTGTCTCCCACAGCATTCTCACAGGCAAGCTAGGGAAGCATGGTCTGGATGAATGGACCATAAGGTGGTGGTTGGAAAATTGGCTGGAGCATCGGGTTTAGAGAGTTGTAATCAATAGCTTGATGACTAGTTGGTAGCTGGTATCAAGTGGAGTCCCCCAAGGGTCAGTCCTGGAGCTGGTTTTGTTCAATGTCTTCATCAATGGCTTAGAAAATGGCACAGCGTGCACCCTCAGCAAGTTTGCAGATGACACCAAGCTGGGAGGAGTAGTAGATACGTTGGTAGGACTAGGATTCAGAGTGACCTGAACAAATTGGAAGACTGGACCTAAAGAAATCACATGAGGTTTAACAAGAACAAATGCAAAATCCTGCACTTGGGGACGGAACAATCTCATGCACCAGTATAGGCTGGGGGCTGACTGGCTGGGCAGCAGCTCTGCAGAAAAGGACTGGGGGGTTACAGCAGAAAATAAGCTGAATATGAGCCAGCAGTGTGCCCTTGTTGCCAAGAAGGCTAGCAGCAAACGGGGCTGCATTGATAGGTGTGTTGCCAGTAGGTCAAGGAGAATGGTTATTCCCCTATATTCTGGACTGGTGAGGCCACATCTGGAGTACGGTGTTCAGTTTTGGGACCCCCAGTGCAGAAAGGATGTGGAAAAATTGAAGTGAGTCCAATGGAGAGTGACAAAAATGGTGTGGGGATTGAGGGACATGACTTATGAGGAAAGACTGGGGGAACTGGACTTATTTAGTCTAGAGAAGGGGAGACTGAGAGGGGACTTAACAGTAGTCTTCAACTACCTGCAAGAAGATTTGAAAGAGGATGGAGTTAGACTGTTCTTAGTGGTGGCAGATGGCAGAACAAGGAGCAATTGTCTCAGGTTGCAGCAAAAGAAAGTTTATGTTAGATGTTAGGAAGCAGAGCAGAGGGTTGGGCTAGATGACCTCCTGAGGTCCCTTCCAACTCTAATTTTCAATGATTCTATGATTCTGAGTGGCTTAATTCTCTATTGTCCTGCAGTCAGATTTACCTGTGCAAAGTGAATATAGTAGGCTATTGAATCAGAATGGCAGTGCTGTAGCCCCAGTTTGCATAACTGTACAAAGGAGAGGAGGATCCAGCACTACTAGATAAACCCTACATAGGACAGAACAAGCCCAAATGTAAGCAACAACATCCTGGGGAGAGGCGCAAGCACCCTCAGGAAGCCTCAAGTGCCTCTACACCAATGCTCTTAGTATGGGGAGCAAGCAGGAAGAACTGTGCCTCCTGATTGTGAGTAAGAATCCAGACTTAGTAGGGCTCACAGAAACCTGGTGGGACCCTACCCATGACTGGGTCATGGGCATTCGGGGCTACACCTTATATAGAAGGGATAGGACAGGGTGGAAAGGCGGTGGGGGGGAAGGGTCATGCTCTGTCAAAGAGCAACTCACATCATCAAGGATTAACTTTGGGTTAGAGGTGGGTCAGGTGAAGACACTGTGGGTCAAACTACAAGGTGGATGTGGCAAAAGGGACCTTACGGTGGGCATCTACTACAGACCATGCAACCAGGGGGAAGAGCTGGACCGGGACTTCTCTGGTCAGTTTATGGAGGCAGTTAGGTCAAGGGATATCATTGTCATGGGTGACCTAAACTACCCAGACATTTGCTGGGAGGAGCAGACAGCCAGGTCTGACAGCTCGCGTAGGTTCCTGGCTGGGTTACAGGACCTTCACCTTATCCAGGAGGTGCACAGCCTCACTAGGAGTAATGCCTTGCTGGATGTGGTCAGGGCCACTGGGGATGACCTGGTGAGGGGACTGCAGGTCCTTGACCACCTGGACAATAGCAATCATCACCTGCTGGAATTCACTATCCAGTGCAGTGTCAAGGGTTTATAGCAAGACTAAAGCCCTTGACTTCAAAAGGACCAACTTCAATTAGCTTCGGAGATTAGTGGGGCAGGCACTGAGGGCCCAGAAGGTAGAGGAACTGAGAGTCCATAAGGGATGGCAATACCTTAAGGGGGCGGTCCTCTAGGACAAAAGGGTAACAGTCCCTGAGAGAAGCAAGGGGGGTAAGAGTGCTCAGAAACCCCCTTGACTCAGCCAGGGCATTCAGGAATGCCTGAGGACTAAAAGCGGGGTGTACAACCAGTGGAAGGGAGGGGCTATCACTAAGGAGGAGTACTCATCCTCGGTCCAGGAGTGTAGGAGGGCTATAAGGAAGGCCAAGGCAGAGTTGGAACTCAGGCTAGCTCCCAGGATTAAGGACAACAAAAAGTCCTTTTTCAAGTACTTTGGAAGCAAGAAGAGGGCACCAGGCAATGTAGGGTCCCTGCAAGACTCAAATGGTAACCTTGTGGCTATGCCAAAGAAGAAAGTCAATATTTTTAACAGTTTCTTTGCCTCTGTTTTCTTGAACAGGGACTGGGACAGCCCTCCTGCCAGAGGTAGGAACAATCTCGGGGATAGCTCTGACAGGCCTTGGGTCAGCACAGAGGTAGTTAGGGATCTTCTGGAAGGGCTAGACATTTTTAAATCTGCAGGTCCATATGCCTTCCACCCAAGGGTGTTGAAGGAGCTGGTAGAGGCTGTTGTGGAGCCCTTGGCCCAACTGTATGAGCATTTGTGGTCATCTAGCCAAGTGGTGGGGGATTGGAAACTAGCTAATGTGGTCCCCATTTTTAAGAAAGGGAGGAAGGGGGACCCAAGGGAGGAAGGAGGACCCAAGTAACTATAGGCCCATAAGCCTCACCTCGGTCCTCGGGAAGATCTTGGAGAGAATTATCAAGGAGCGCATCTGTGGGGGGCCAGCAGGGGAGATCATGCTCAGGAGCAATCAGCATGAACTCATCAAAGACAGGTCCTGCCTGATCAACCTGATTGCCTTTTATGACCAGGTAACTAAATCCTTGGATGATGGTGTCACCATGGATGTAGTCTTTTTAGATTTTAGGAAGGCCTTTGACACTGTCTCTCACCCCATTCTCATTAATAAATTAAGCGACTGCAGCATTGATGCCTTATACAGTTGGATGGGTAACAAACTGGCTGATGGGGGCGCACCCAGAGAGCAATGGTGGATGAGTTGTACTCAACCTGGCAAGATGTGAGCAGTGGGATCCCCCAGGGCTCGGTCCTTGGGCCCACACTGTGGGCCCGAGGACCCACAGATGATAAAGATGATAAAGTCATCTTTATCAGTGATAAAAAAAGAAAGATGATAAAGTCATCTTTATCAGTGACTTAGATGAGGGAGTTGAAAGCACATTATCTAAGTTTGCTGTTGACACTAGGATGTAGGGCGAGGTGGATGCACTTGAAGGGAGAGAGAGGGTGCAACTAGATTTAGACAGATTACAAAAGTGGGCAGATGAGAATAGGATGGGGTTCAGCGTAGACAAATGCAGGGTGCTGCACCTTGGGAAAAATAATCCACAGCATGCATACAGGCTGGGGAGTTTTCTTCTTGAAAGCACAGAAGCAGAAAGGGATCTTGGAGTCATTATTGATGCTAAGATGAACATGAGCTGCCAGTGCCAGACTGCAGCCAGCAAAGCCAGCCAAACCTTGTCGTGCATCCAAAGGTGCATCTCACACCGGTCCAGAGAGGTGATACTCCTCCTCTATGCAACATTGGTCAGGCCTCAATTGGAATACTATGTCCACTACTGGGCGCTGCATTTTAAAAAGGATGTGGTCAGCCTGGAGAGGGTTCAGGGGAGGGCCACCCATTTGGTGAGAGGGCAGCAGGACAGGCTGTATGAGAAGAGACTGAGGGTCCTGAACCTGTTCAGCCTCAGCAAGAAGAGGCTGAGGGGGACCTGGTGGCTGCCTACACACTTATCAGGGGAGATCATCAGCAAATAGGAAGAGCCCTCTTCTCCCCAGCACCACCTGGGGTGACAAGGAACAATCGTAATAAGATGATGGAGATTAGGTTTAGGGTAGAGATTGGGAGGCAATATTTTACAGTTACGGTGGCCAGAATCTGGAACCAACTTCCCAGGGAAGTGGTCCTTGCCCCTACATTGGGCAAATTAACAAAGAGGTTAGATGATCACCTGTCTGGGGTCATGTGAACCCAGCATTCATTCCTGCCTGTGGCAGAGGGTCAGGTTCGGTGATCTGTTCAGGTCCCTCCTGATACTATGTTGGCTTTTGATTTCAACTTCTTTATACAGGGTTTGTCTCTGTTTAAATTGGTACAGAGTCAAGCACTATGAATACATTTAGCATATTATAACAATTCCGTGTGTGATCCGAAAAAGTGTAGGGAATAAAGTAAAACAAGCCACAAGATTCAGAACAAGTTTGACTTTGATTTGGTGTGAATGACGAGCAAAACTTTGGGTTGGGGGTCTTATAATAAAGCCATTTCTACAGACAGCCTGTAACAGGATGGTCTCCCCCACTTAAGAAGAGGCAGCCAGCCTGGTAAGGGCACTTACCTGTGGGGCATTTGGCTAAGGAGGGAGTGCCATACTAGAAGTTTAAAATCCTGAAGGAAAAAGTAGAAGGGAGGAAAGCTGTGAGAGAATTAGCTAGGAAGGAGGCCTGGCCTGTCTGGGCCTCTGTGGAAGGAAGAAACTGGAGTGGAATATGACTTTTCTGCATGAATGATGCGTGTCCCCAGAGACTGGGAGGACATGGCGACTGCCCACAGGTAGTGGCCATGGCAGCAGGGGTGCAGCAATGGTGAGCTCCCACAGAAACTGCCGGTGGTGTTGGCGGCGGGGCGGGGGTGCGTGACAAGTGGCAACCACCTGTATGTACTGCCAGCTGTGTTGGCAGCGCTTCTGTCATGCGGTGCACCACCAATCTCAGGGGGTGCACATGCACCCATGTGCCCCCCCTACATGTTACCAATGCTTTTCTGATGTCTAGAGAGGATGGAGAGTTTTGATTGGGTTTGTTCTATTTATGTTGTTAGAGATTGAATTTTACTTGGTGGGAATAGACCTTCCTGAAGAACTAATAACTGGCCTGAAAAGTCATCAGGATAAAGGACCTGCACAGACTATAGTTTGCTTTTTAATAGACACCTTAAAAAAGAAGCAGAGGTAAGACAGGTATCGGAAATTTAATAAAAAATAGAAGATAATCCACCTCATACTGACAAATACTGGGTCTTCTCCGTTGACCTTGATAGAGTTATTCATCTTACCGTGGTAGTATTAGTGATATAGTTTTGTGATGGTCCAGGAATTATGTGAGGGGCAAGAAACATTTTGGTTAATATCTTCTACTGTACTAACTGTATAGATGGGATAGAGTCTGACAAGTTTTTGAATGCAAAGCATTCATCTTCTGGTCTTCCTTCAATGGCGTTAGAGTAGAACTGTTCCTCCAGTTTAAATGCTCCCTTTATTTGACGCACAAAAGTTGATTCTTATAACCTCTCAGGATCAGGTCCTTTTGTTATCTGGGAAATTACTAAATTCATGTTCTGACCAACTAAACCTGTAGCTAGTAACCATCTTTATTGCCATACAGCTACTCTGTAATGCTAGCTCTGTGCTCTGCGTGTTCTCCAACAGGTGGCAGCATCATATTGATATAGTAAAGTGTCTTTATAGAGAGAGGAAAAAAAAAAAGAAAAACATTAAGACTGAATTAGTATTCAGCAATTTGCTTTCAGTAAAATAGTGTAAATGCTTCACTTAACTGAGCTGGCACTTTAAGAAAATCATATTGCAATTTTCCATTCCTCAAACAACATTTCATATATAAAAGGAATATCTCAGCCTTGTAAAGTGAGGCTTCTGTAATCAACCGTATTACATAAAATGAGCTAATTAATGGACTAACTCACCAACAACTAGAACTAAAGGAAAGGCTCTTACTGACTGGGAAAGGAGTTAAGAAATTGAATCAAACGACATGCAGTTAGAACTTACATGTCCTCTTAGGACACGAAAGAGAGAAGAGGGGGACACCCTTCCCATTTTCCTTCCCTAGTCTCAAAACCAGAGTGCCCCAGCTTTTTGGAATGAAGAGTGTGCAACTTGTATGTGTGTGAAAAAAGCAAATCCTGTTGTGGGTATCAGGAGGTTGCTCTAGGAAAATGAGGGGAGTAGGTATCATCTTGGGGGATTTGGCAGCTGAAAACAGTCTGATTGAATTGTATCCTACGTGGGAGAGTGCTACCTGCTGGATAGAGTGGTGCGTTAGGGAAACCGGCAGTCTTAAAAAAAAAAAAAAAAAAAAAAAAGGGCTCAGCAGCTGTGCTATGGAAATTAGAGGATTCTTGAAGAGACAAGTGGACTGGAAGTGTTCTCAGTATCCAGTCCACTTGTCTCTTCACACCTCTTTTCTTGGGAAGGAGAAAGGATTGCCCTCTGTTTCTTTTCTAATAGGTGGGCCCAGCATCTGTGTATCTGAAATGTAATTAAGTAGGACTTAAGCCTCAGTTAGCTAAAACAGTCTTAACTAAAGACCTCCTATTTAATTTGTATGGGCCTTTTTAAGTGAGACTTTCAGCAAAAAGCAAGGATGAAGAAGACTGTAAAACATCAAGAAAAATAGGGAGGGAAGCAAAGCAAAAACACTCCAAAATATTTTATTTTTATTTTCTTCCTTCTCAGTCAAAAATGGACAAAACCCCATAAGCCCAACACTGTTTTGCTTAACTTTGCAGGTCACATTTAAGTGCTGAGTAACATATCTGGCTTATGAGTCAAAAAGCATGTCACTTTGCTGTCACTGTAAAGAACTTCTGTTCCAAAGAAATGCAACAGTGGATGGATTAGAATTGGCACAAGATGGTCAAAAACTTGATTCTTCTCTGATTCTTCTTCCTAGTTCTTCAATAAGTCATCGGCTTGACTCGCTTAATGAAACCATGTTACCATGTTCAAATCCTGCATTTATAGACATCAAGCATTACACTTATGTGGAAATATAAATCCATTCCTTTTCAATAGGATACTATTAACTGCTGCAGGGTTTGGAATGTCACAACAGTTCTGTGATGTAGGGAAGCATTAACCATCTCCTTTGCATTAACTGAGATAGAGAGAGAATAAGGGATTTTCCAGAGATCACAAAATAAATCTGTAGAAGAGCCAGGACCAAAATCCTAGTCTCTTGATGACTCCTGCTGTTCAGTAAACACAATCTCCTCTTTTCTCCTAATGAACATGAACCTTTGCCTTTGTTTACTGATGATCTCTCTAGGGATTTCTGGTGAGGGAGCATTGTGTGCATTTGTTCAGCAAGACAAACAATGGTCATGTCTTCTTAAAAACTGTTATTGCAGCTTGCTAATACGGCGAGAGGCCATTGGTTTTATTTGGTCATACTGCTGCAGATGGGAGACCAAACTCCAGTGACTGCAGGAGAGTGACACAGAATCATTGAAAATTAGGGTTGTAAGGGACCTCAGGAGTCCATCTAGTCCAATCGCCTGCTCAAAGCAGGAACATCCCCAACTAGATCACCCCAGCCAGGGCTTTGTCAAGCCTAGACTTAAAAACCTCCGAGGATTGAGATTCCACCACCTCTCTAGGTAACCCATTCTGGTGCTCTCCCTTACCCTCACCCTTACTGATGAGGAAGTTTTTCCTAATATCCAACTTAAACCTCCCTTGCAACTTCAGACCATTGCTCCTTGTTCCATCATCTGTCACTGTTGAGAACAGTGTAGCTCTAATCATCTTCCACTTGATCTTGGCTTTCATTAGTAATCCCCACCCGGTGTTTCTATTGTAAGTTTGCCTGACTGACTGTATTTCCTGTTTTTCTGTTTTTCTGAATGTAATTTTCCTTGATTGCTCAAGTATTTTGCTTCATTGAATCATACTACAACAGAGATGCTGCTCAGAGTAATTTGTCATCTTCAAGCTGTGGGGTGGAATTAAATGTATTTCCTTTTGCCTTTTTATAATACCACTGGAAAAATCAATGTAACTTCCTGGTGATATTCCTCTTGCTTAATTGTTTTTAGAGTTGAGGTAATACTGAGAATGTGTTCTGTCTTCTGTTACCAGAGCATCTCACAAATAAACCACGCTGATAGTTGATTTTCTTCTGATTTCCTCTGACGTACATTAGTTGTTGGACTCAATGAAGTTATGGAGATGTAAAATTGGGGTAAGAGAAAAATCGGGCCCAAAGATCTTGAAAAGAATGTTGACAAGAGAATCAGATGAATAGAACAAGAAAATACAAAGTCTTATGTGTCACAGTGATGTCTCTTCTGATTTTTGCACTGCTGAGTTATTATATTGTACCAAACTGGTGTGTGACATTATTGTGCAATTAGGCTTTTGAGATTTCTGGTTTAACAACTGAGTCAGAAGTTTGTTTCTCTCTGGTAATGACAAAGTGTATCACTACACCCATGTTAGCAGGGGAGGTTGTCTTGAACTGAATATATATGTGGGTTTATTTGATTTCTGAACTGCAGGATAATTACTTTAACTGATCCAGACTCTCCTTCATAGTTTGTAATTAGGGCTAGGAGGACAAAGATAAAAAGGAATATTCACTTCAAAATATTCTTGCTTTTCCCGGCATATTTGGATTATAAATTCTTCTGGGGCAGGATCTTGTCTTAAATATTCATAAATTGCCACAATACAAACAATTAATCCTTTAAAAAATGAAAGAGAAAAGACTGGAATCCCTTTAACTGAAAAGAACAGATGCAAATCAAACAGAATGGGTGTATATGTTGTAGACCTGTCAACTCTGCCAGTACACTAGGTATACAGCTATTACTCCACTATTAACAACAGGGTCTGAGGACCAAAATCCATCTTGAGAAAATAGGCTAATTCTCAACTGTGTCTAATACCAAGCTATATTTGACTTTGCCACCCTTATTCAGCCTGACTGATACTTGTACAAGCAGTCTCAGTAGATCTACTTACACAAATCCTGCTCCAGAATAACTAAAGATTCCACAAAACCAAACCCATAACTCCAAATTAGGTATTGCAAGCTGTATAATCGAAAGGAAGCGATTCAAATAAATGCTAAAATAATTATGACCATTGAATGTTTAGGCCACTAACCAAATAGCTCATGATGGTGCCTTCTATTAGATGGCACAACCGGATGTTTAGATTACATGTTGCTACTGGACACATACTTCATGAATGGGTATCTAGGTAACTAGCACAGATTCTAGAGGAGGAGGAAGCAAGTAATGTTTGTATTTTATAAAAATGGTTTGCATCATATATTGATATTTAAAAGCTTCCTAACATGAGCAAAAATAACTTCCTCTGTTCTATCTCAGGTGTCCTTTTTTCTCCTCTTTTTAATGTAGAAAGGCCCAGTTCAGCAAGGCACTGAATGTTCATGGTTTCAGCTGAAGTTAACAGTGAGTATCAGTAGCAGCTTACAGGCTCTGTGTCACATTGCTATTGCAGTAGCTTTGTATGTTTGCCTGACTGGATCACAGACAACTACAATACATTCCAATGATTACATTTGAACTGCAACCTCTTCCTCTGTAGTCTCCTTTTATTGGTGCTTTCAGTGGGAGAAAAACAAAATGCACATTATGGAGCACATTTGGGGACAAGGTGCTTTAAAGCAAACCGTGGTTGGGGATTAAGCTCCTGACAGTGCTAAATTGGTGATCCTGAAGTGTACAACTAGTTGCTACCCGGAGGCTTAAAGCTGGGGCGTGCTTAGGTGTGTTGGGGTTGTCTCACTCTGAGTGAAAAGCAAAGGCCCAGCTGGGAGAGAAGCTAGGAAGTAAGAAGAAAGAAACCAAATGGTATCCTTGAAGGTCCAGTGAATCCAGAAATCAGTTTGCTCGAATTAATACCCATGTGGTTCTGGGATTTTTTTCTTTCTTCTCTATGGGCAAAATTTAGTTCTGCCGCAAAAAATGGGGCTCAATTCCCTAATACCTACCTCAGAGTTGTGTGTGTTTTTGGCCACGCAGGTGCTGTACAGTTGTTTAGATCCTGCAACGTATCTAAGGGATTCTCACCAGTGATGTTAATGCCATTGCTAGAACAGTGAGTTGGTCTTAGGAAGGAACCTGGAGCTTAGAAGGTAACTTAGAAGGTATCTTAAGGGATATTGGGGTGGAAATGGAAGGTTTTGTTTTTTAAAACCATTAAAAAATATATTTCAAGTCAACTCTGACATAGAATATCATAATTTAGATTATTTCTGTGACTACTATGTGCTTCAGACAAGTAACAATGGGCTAGTGAGGAGTGGAATGCCAATATATTGGTGCTGGAAGGAGCTCGCTTAGCTCCCCAAAGATAGTGGCTGTTACGAGGCACTAGTCTTTGGTGACGCTGCAAGCCATCATTGCCCTTGACTCCCTTGCTATACCTTGATGGGAGAAAACAAAAAGAAATATAACAAAGGGGATGAACAGCTAATATGCATCCATAGGTGTTGGGTACGCCGGTCTCTGATGCAGGGCTTTACCACCCCCATACCCTGTCCATGCCCAACCAAGATTGTAGCCCAGAATTCCTCCTTGTCTGGCAGCTGTAAACTTTTTACCCAGCTTAACTCTTCAGTAGGTCATCTTCTGCCTTTATCTCCCCATCCTCTCTACCTCTAAGCAGGAACAGTCTTTCACCTCATTTCAGGGGACGGTATTCACCATGTCCACCACCAGTCCATAAAGTATACAAGGTCACCAATAGTCTGTGTCTCTTTCCCTCAAGTAACCTCTTGTCCTTTATAGGGATGAGGTGGGACACCTACATGCAGCTTGTGGGCTGTATCTGGCTTGCAGAAGGATTTTGTCTCATCCATACTGAGTCCCTCTGTCCTGCCTGACACAGGTGCTGTCCAGCCTGTGACTCGCTCCGCTCCCAGAGAGGCACTGTGCCCCAGCTTCCCTGCTTACCCACTGCCTCTTGGGATGCTGGAGGACTTCAATTTAGGCTGATTAGAGATAATCTGTTCTGTAGTGGCATAACCTTAAACTAAATAAGAGTGCTTTAACTTAAAAAGTGTTAACATGCAGCTGGTCTAGAGGTTAAGAGTTCCAGAAGCTGCCTGAAGTTACCATGTAACAAGGCCCTGAGAGACTACCTGCCTTAGTGTCATGAGCTATTTCACCCATGTCTGCCAAAGAGGCATCATTAGTCAGAGCTTAACCTACTCCATTGATTCATCAGCTTGTTTGGAAGCTTCAAAATTGCTTTTTGCCTTTTTGATTTTTTTGACACTACCTTAAAGAAAACAAAAATAATGAGGGCCAGCTGCGCCTGATGAAAAGGTCTCCCAGATAATATAGCACTAAGTCTACATATCTAAAAATAGCAATTGATTGGACTGTGTCTAGTGGTGTGGAAATAGATCTCCAGGCATATCCCAGGCAGTACAGGAAGCTGTGTTGAGAAGGGAATCCTTGCTTGTGAGTCAGGATTCAATCAATGCCCCCACATGTTCTTAGGTGATACTTTGCTGTTGGAGGTATAGCCTTTCAGAGGAGATATCAAACTAGAGCCATTGCCACAGTGGTGGTCATTCATAGGCTCTGATTTTCCCTGCTGCCCAACCTGCTGCTCCGCTTTCTGCTTTTTGCCCTATCTGTCACTGTGTTGCCTGTCCCCTCCTTGATCTGATGTGTGCCATATATAAAGGCTGCCCATGCCACTTCTGGCAGGTTCAGTACCCATGGTATAAAGTATGTATCTGGGCAAAAGGTTGCATGTTATCACTTTTATGACTTGGCAATCAGGCAGCACCAGAATCAACATGAGCATAGTGAAGGTTTACCACCACATTTGCATTGGTCCCTCCTCACTTGTCAGACTCCTGAGTGATGTAGGAGGGGCTAATATTAGCAGGATGTTATATGTATACTACAAAATGTTGATTGCACACCTTATACTTGCTGGCATGAATGCAGGTTGGCCCTTTTATCTTGCAGGATCAGGTCTTCAAATTGCTAATGTGTTTTTTTTTGGTGGCAAAGAACTGTGCATACAATTGGTTAGTACAGGTTGCGTAAATCACTTCTCATATGGATGAAAGATGTTTCCCTGAACCCTGTGCCAGGTCATTATTGTCATATTTCATTTACTGAGCGTTGTTGTTCCTTACACCAGTATAGAGCATGACAGTTTACAGAGATTAATTTCTAAGATATACAGTTAATGAATTCACCTTTTTACCTTGTGTAGCCAAAACTATAGTGTTGTCCATTCAGATTTTTGCTTTTCCAAGTTTGTGCAATACAAGGACTTTTTTGTTTTGTTTAAAGATAGCACTTTTGTAACAGTAGCAATAACTCTTAACATGCTGAAGCACCGGGTGCCTTCAGGGCCACAGCCATTCTAATGGAACACAGGAATTTTAAAAGGCATGAGGAAAATATGACATGTCTCCATAGGATTGAGATGGTGACATTTGAGAATTTTATTCCTTGCAGCTTTTTTTGTGCTTGTTTATCTTTCTAGAAAGAGGCTTCAGAAGACTTGTGTTTTATAGAGAAGAGTTGCACCCTCTCATCTGTCTGCAGGCATTTATAAATGCTTGTCTATCATCATAGTATCTTGGATTTTGCTATAGATTAAATCTCTGAATTCTTGTGGAGCTATACTATAGCATTAGATTGAAGAGAAAGGCATTTTAGATTGATTACATGACTTGATTACCTATGATTATGTCTGATACTTTTTACCTTGAACAGCTAAAATAACGTGGGAAGGTGAATTTGAGGTGGGGTCTTATCCCTGTTCCTGTTTGTTTCTGTTATTTAACTTCCCTATAGTCTCACATGCCTGGTAGCCTACCTTTCAAAAAGCCCATGCTGAAGATATTAGGGAAGACAAAAGTTTTTGTTTTAATAGCAGATATTAAAATATATATTCTTTCAGATGCTGGAGCCAAACGTAGTTTGTAGTCATTCTAGAATAAGAGTAGTCATAACTGCGGAAGAGTACAGAAAAAAAACACCCATTCAGCAAATTTCAGTTATGTGCAATAATTTGATTTTATATTACTAATCTCTTCCACCCACTTAGTGAAATTTCCTGGCCTGCAAAGGCTGAGCACCTAAATAAAATTGGGTGTTTAATAATAAGCTATTTAAGTCCTTGTCATCAACCTCATTCTGTTTCTGCTGTGATTTTCTTATGTGTAAAGATCTGCAGTTCCAGTTTAATGCTTTGTGACCAAGTAGTTTCCCTCCCTAGCTGGTTCAAAGCAAAAGACACAAAATACTAACTGCCTGAACCACTTTACTACTTTGGGTCAAATGAAATATGGGAGAGAGAAACTACTAGATTTTTAGCAGAATTAGTTTATCCCAGTCCATAGTGAATTGGTCTTCAAATTGTAGCAAGCAGGACATTTTGCTAATTGTGTGATGCTACTTTAGTTTTTCTCTCTGTGTATTAATCCTCGATAGCTAAAAATAATAGCAAAGTGATATATTATCTCTGTAATAGATTCGAAGTACACCTACAGCTACCCAGTGTCTAGTTGTAACTCCAAGGTAAGGTTTCTTAGGGTGATATTTTTTATTTGACTATCATAGTTGGGATGGTTGGACACGGTCTAATGCAAGACATTCTTTATCAGGTTTGGGCAGTGACTTTGTTATGACTTTAACATCTCATTAGCTTGGATATGGCCAAGCATAGCTCATACTTGATTTGTAAAGGTGGTGCAGGAAGTGTATTGGTGAGTCAATAAGTGATACTGTTCACTCTGAGTCAATGCTGAATCTGTGATTAGCATGGAGTACTGTAAGGGTGTGTCTACACATGCATTACTGCACAGTAACTAATCAGGCGTAAATTTGATACCTGTATCATGCAGGTATCAAATTTCACACAGGTCGGCAAAAGTCGCCATGTTTACTGCATAGTATGAGCATGTACATGTAGGCGCATGCCTGTACTGTGCAGTAATTTAGGTCACTGAGCAGTAAATGCACCTGCCTATGTCCTTCGACCAACATGGCTACAACCTAAACACATGCAGATGCGCCCTAGGAGTGGAAAATGAGAGCTAACTCCAAGATCTTGGTTATTGATAGTCACTAACTATTCTGTGTTGTTTCTTACTGGAGTGAGAAACACTAAGCCCATTATCCTGGCTTTTGTCTTATTATAGATGTGATTTTTATTGACCCCTTAAAATTGCCTCTAGAATTTCATTTGAAGGACTTATTCAAATCTCTTCCTGGGAACCAGATCATTCTGGATTTGGCTCATAATTGGTAATGTTTACACTCCTGGCCACATTCCTAGCCACAAAGCATTTTTTTTAAGCTGCATATTTTTTTCAAAGAAGACTCAGAAAGGCAGCCCAAGCAATTAATTGGTATACAATATTCCAGGTAAATGGGTGTACCCAGAATTGTGGTGACAGGGGTGCAACCACATCCCCTGCAGCTGCATGGTGCAAGTGCAGAGAAAAGAGCTCACTATGCATGTGCAACCCCTCACTGTGATCCTGGATGGCAGTGAGCTCAAAGAGCTCACTGGCATGTCAGTGTTGCTTCTGTTAGAGCTTGCATGTGTTCTGAGGTCTCTGGGCTAACTGGTTGGTTGGTGCAGGGTCTGCCCCTGCTTGCAAGCAGCTCTGGAGACCAGGGAGTGAGCATCACTGCTGTTTGCTCTTCCCCTTTCCTTTCCTTACCCCCACTGCAAATTCAGCAGCAGGGAAAAAGATGGGAAAAGGGGAAAAGAGGGGATCCCAGCAGGAACTTGTATGGCACTTCTTATATTCCTAGGTGCTGGCATGCTGGTGAGAAGGTTCTGCACTTTGTGCAGTGATACTGTTGACAGTGTGGTGTTGACAGTGCTGCTGCACCTCCCCTGAATCGTCCCCGTCCAGGTAGCTTAGCAATAAAAACCACAAAGCTACATCAAATCATTTTTTACACAAGTGGCTTTCTTAAGACTTAGATACCACACAGCAATAGATTACTTTTGCACACTCAAGGGTATTTTGTTTAAATTGAGACTTACTTTTTTTAAAGGCATAATTGCACAAAGCTTGTTATTTGAAGAGGCATAAGACCCAGCCATTGTCCTTTAAGACTTTACAATGTAACTTAAAAGGACATGAGTAAAGATCTTGGACTACAAGTGGGCTGGAATGGAAAGCAAAAAATGGAATGGAGGGTGACAAAATCTAGACAAGTTCAAAGTTCTTGTTAGAGAGATTTTTAATGATTTGGAGCCAGATTTGCCAAGGTAGTTAGGATCTTAAAGAAGCAGTTAGGTGCTTAATGGGCTTTAAAAAACTTTTATGTGAATTAGCTGCTCATGGTATTACAATAAATAGAGAAATTTGTAATAGAAACAGAGCAGCTGTCTGGATTATTTTAATGTATTTATTGTGATATTTTTGTGATATGAAAATTAAGTATCATTAAGCATTCCTCAGTGTAATTTATCATGTGGATGTGCAAGACTGTTAGCCATAGCGCACTAGGCTTGAAAGTTCTGCAGTTTTAGAATTGTTAAGATGAAGATACACAACACATTATTAGTAAGTATGACCTTTCTACTTCTGAGTGGCATAATCTGAGTTTATCTTTTATTCTGACTTAATTTGGCTTTATTCTCAAAGCACTTGTTTACTTTGCAAACAATCAGAGAATATTCTTATTCCTCTTTCAAGTTTTACTCTTCTCCTTTGTAGCAGAAAGATCTCTTGTCATTTTCAGGGTCTTGTTATAGTTCTTTTGTCGAACTGAAAGGGTAAATTTTTCAGGGCCCAGACTCTATAAGCAAAAAATATGCCTGCAATTGTATCATCAGAATGGATCACAGTCACATGCAGATAGCTGTCTAAATCTCTTTATATCCTTTTTGCACTGACAATTCCAGTAATTACCTGCATGGGGACACTTTGGCCCACTCTCTTGAATGGATACTGCCTCTCGTTTGAGAAATTGTTTCAGAATGCCCACTAATTGTTTCCCTATGCCTAGCATAGGCAACCATTACATCTTTGAAATGTGAATAGGTGGAGATCTGGAAGCTGTAGTAAAACAAGAAGTTTGACCTCCAGCCAACAACCCAATCTGTACTTCTCCAGAGGAGTCTGACCTATTTTTCTTTTTATAACATTTTTACAGCATTGCATCTTTCTGAAAAACTGTGGCAGTCCTTTCAAGCAAACACTGTGTCACTGACCAAAAAACACAGTTAACTTCATAGAAAGCTTTTTATGCGTAAATATCCCGTAGCTAAAAGAGGACAGGACTATTAATCCAACATCTGAAATAACTTTTAAAATAGAGAAACTTATCATTTAAAAGAGAAAGGGGGGAGAGTTTACCTATTATATATAGAACATGTCTTTCAGAACATTTCAGATTGAAATTTGCTGCTCCTTGTGGGAAAATGAATTTCATGTTCTAGGAGAGTAGAATTACACTGACAGTAGCAAAAAACCTGAATTTAATTAGGTAGAAATAAAACTTAGCTGTTTCTCTCTGGCCAGTGTAAACAAATAAGACACTGGTACATACAGAGTTGGAAAAAATTAAGGAACATGCAGAACAAAGGGCAGGTTGCATAACTGCATTCCGGCACATATACATAAAATTAAACCACCCTTGTTGCAATAATAGAGCAGACTAGTCAGGGATTAAGGATGAGGGAATTGGCTTAGCTAAAGATCTGACACGAACATTTATCCAGTATTAGAAAGAGGCCTTTCTTAAAGTTTGAAAAAATGCTCAACTTTTGTCTAATATCTTTACTTAGCTTTGCACTCTCTGGATTTGACCCAGATCAAGTTGATTTGCAATGTTTCTTGCTCAGGTGTAACCAGGATGTGCTATGAATCTTGTGCAAAAGCCTGGTCTTGCCAACAAAGCTTTGAATAGGAACAGATTGAACTTTGAAGTGCTTAGGAGGCATGAACATTTTTGCTGTCTAGTTATTGTCATGTGTGACTCAGTTTTGTAAGTCCATGTCGGTACTTGAATGGGTTACCTAGAGAGATGGTGAAATTTCCATCCTTGGGGGTTTTTAAGGCCCAGTTAGACAAAACCCTGGCTAATATAATCTAGTTGGGACTGGTCCTGCTTTGAGCAAGGAGTTGGACTAAGTGACTTCCTGAGGTTTCTTCCAACTTTAATTTTCTAACAGCTCTGTGGTAACAGTGGCTGTTTCCAGGTTAACATATAGAGAAATGCATAACATTGCTTATATTTGATTTGAGAAAATATAGAAAAAGGCTAAATGCATTTAGGAAATATGAAAACTTATGGCAGGAGCCAGTGATAGCCAACTGGCATGCACATAGCCAATCCAGTCTCATTTATAAGAGGATGCAAAAAAACCCCTAACAACAGCAACACATGTCCAACAAACTAAGCAGTTGCTGTATTTTGCTCTCTCCTGAGTGAAGTTACATGGGTTATAAATGAAATGAGTTTTGGAGCACTTGAGGAAGATGGTAAGGGATAACAAGAACAGAAAACTATGCCACCTAGATAAAGCATATGTAATATTGAACCAGGCTAGCAGAGTGATGTGTGTTTTTAAAAATATTATGTTTAATTCTTTTTTAAATGGGAAGAATGGGCACTTTTATAATGTGAGCTTCCTGATAGAGGTTCCTACCTTATAAAGTAATATGAAACTAACTGGGTGCCTCAAATATAAAAATATATTAATCTATCAGTAGGCCACTACCGGAAACAGGATACTAGTCCAGCCTTTATGTAAGCCATTGCTAAATGCTGTTTTCCAGACTGATTTCTGACCAGGTAAAATCTGTTAAACAAACAGTTTTCTTGGCATGGGTAAACAAACAGCCAGTTATCTGATTCTATCGGGTACATTTCATGTCTTTTGTTTTACTTTAGAGCAGTTACCAGTGTTTGCATTCATCTCTGACATAAAACTGCTTTTTAATCAAATGAGATGACTGCATGCTAACTAAACAACATGACTGTACACATCACTTTCATTGACAATTAATTTGCTTTGACTGGTTCCACTAAGAGTCCATTTTTAAAGCTCTGATTGGCATCAGAAGTCAATAGAGGCTGCTATTAGCCACTTCTGATGTCAGATGTTCTTCACACAAAAAAACAACCAACACACCCTTCATACAACTTTCTGAAATGATAATTGAGTCTCTGTTTAAATACAATGGACTGATATTGTGGCGAAAATATTGGATTAAAAATTAGAAAAGTTACAGAGGACTAAGGTACTTGAGCCAACTTGGATGAGGATGTATTTAAACAGACCAGTTTACCCAAATGAAGAGAAGATGCATCTATAGGTCACATTCTACGTTTGCTGAAATTAAAACTAGAAAAGAACCGGATAAACATTTGTTGTAGATTCTATAGGAATAGTGTTGATCATCTGGTGTTATCTCATAAAGTCATAGAGAAGTAGGGCTGAAAGGGACCTCCAGAGGTCATCTGCTTCAACTCCCTGCCTGAGGTAGGATCATTGCTATCCAAACTATCCCATACAACCATAGTCTAAACATTACATAAGAGTACCCTCAACCCTGACACAACACAGTCCTAACACCCTAACCTACCACTAATAGAGCAGGAGAACCACAGCAGCCAATGTCCTGCTTCTATGAAATGTTGTCAATATATACTTAACAGGTCCTAAGCAGAGGGCCATTCCCCCCACTACAGAGGAAGGCAACTCCCCCCACAGTCCATATCAATCTGACCACTGGGTAAAATTCCTTCCTGGTCCAAAATATGGTGACTGGTCTGACTCTAAGTGCAGGGGCAAGACCCGCTAGCCAGGAATCTCTGGCTTTGTTCCTAGCATTGGCATACCCCAGTTGAAGTCCCTAGCCTTAGCTGTAGCCAACACCATGGCCTCTGGGGAGGCTTAAAAAACCCTGACACATATAGCAGGAAAAAAAAAAAGTGGGAGTCTGGGCCAGGGGAAAGTGGTGGGTTAGGAGCAACCAGCAAAGCCCAGAAGCATGGGAAATAACCATGGTAGACCATAGGTATAACTACACGTAGATCATCTCCAACCAGTGGCTGTTGTGGCAGGGCACTGTTTGAGCCTGCCACTTTAAGGGCTTGGAACTGGCAGCCACCAGATGCCTGATGAGGACAGCCATTTTGAGTCAGGGGCTGTCTATATAAACAGGGCAGTTCGGCTGCTGGGAACCAGGCAACAACATCGCCTGCCTGGAGGGCTGCAGATCTACATCTGGAGGTAAGAGACAAGCTGTAGGGGATAGTGAAGAGGCTCCTGCTCCTGGTCATGACCTAAAACTGCACCCTGCTGGGAGTGGGTGGCCTGGTGGGGCTGTCAGTGGTGCGGGAGCCCCAGGAAATGCCAGGCCAGTTACCACCCCGGTGAAAGGCGAGTCAGGATGCCTTTACTCCTAGCCCCCACTACTGGGTGGGTAACCCCATTTGTGTGCAGGGCCCAGAGGGCAGACCCCTGGAAAGAGTGAGGGGCTAGAGACTCAGACCTGAACAAGAGATTACCCTTGACTGGCCCATGCTGGGGCCGGGGCCAGGACCAGGACAGTCAAAAAGGGCCAGGGCCCCACTGCGAGGGATGCCCAAGAGCCGGGGGCCTAGGGTCCCAACTGGCCTGGAGGTGGGTCAGGGCTGGTAGCCAGAGGTCCTGGGGGGACCACACCCCAGAGGGGAACATAGTTTCAGGGAGCTAGGTAGCCTGAATGAAAGCAGGGTAGGCCACCTGAATGGAGGGATCTTGGAGGGGTCCTGATAGGCAGATTCTGGGGCCCAATGTGCCCGCCTGTAATGTCGGGACTTCGGGTTCACTAGTACCTTCTTGTGGGTCACCCCTCTCCCTCATCTCTTCTGCCATGACTTTGATGGAATTTATTTATTTTAGAAGGAGGGGTTCAGTGGAGATTTTAAATACTGTAGGGGCATTCCCCCCGAGGGGTATTCATGACCACGAAGTCTGATGTTCCACGATGCTCCGCCACCCCTACACCTTGTCCATACGCCAACCGGTCACTCATTGGTTCATTGCTCGAAAGATCTTGGTCTGATAGTATCAGGGTCCTTGATGAATGGTGTTGTTTGAGCCACTTGGACCCAGCTGAAAAATTCTCTATATCCAATATTTTCTTTCTTTTTTTTTTTGAAAAAGTACTCTGTAGTCCCAGATGGACTTTCTAAGGCAGAGTCTCGCTCTGGCTGACTTGGAGTAGCAAGCTCAGCCAGAGCACTTTCTCCTGCCTGTGAAGCAGACCCCTTAGGGACTGCAGTAATCCCTTTCTGCAGCTTTCCTCCCTGCTCTGCTCTATTCTCTCTCTCCTTCTCCTCGTCGCCTTCCTCGCCGCAATGTCTGCTGCGGTTTTTAAACATTCCTGCGGCAGCCGGCATGGTTGCCGCAATTGGCTCTGCTGTTCCCCTCGTTAGAATTAGCCGCTTAAATGAGCAGCGCAGGAGCGGCTCGCACGGCTGCAATGGCGTCGGCCGCAGCTGTTGCCGCCACTTTTCTGCTGCTTGCCCCACCTCTTCCGGTAAGTACCTTTTCCCTTCTTCTTCCCTTGGTTTTACTGGGCCCCTGGGACCTTCTCCTACCCTTTCCTGTATCCCTAATGGTGGTGCACCACCATCACAGACCTCCCCCTTTAAGTTGCCTTGTGGCGTTTGCGTCATTTGTCCTACACTCTGTGCACCGTTATCGTCTTGTTCATGGTGATGATCCGCCTTTCTCAAGTAGTCCGGTTCTTCCCATCTAGACAGAAAATCGGCTACAAAGTTATCTTTACCCGGGCGGTGTATTACTGTGAATTTAAATGGCTGTAAAGCCAGTGCCCAGCGCATAATTCTAGCGTTTGCACTTTGCTTCTGTGTTAGCCACTGCAACGGAGCATGATCCATTACTACCACAAACTCCCTTCCAAGGAGATAATACTGGAAATA
>JAGPOW010002514.1:10340371-10399101 GCA_030014935.1 Caiman crocodilus | reverse complement strand
CCCGTCTTTCTTTCTCGTTCCTTGAGCTCTCCCTGGGGCCCTGAAAATTTCGTCCACCCTCTCTTACTTTCTCTGAGTTGCAAAAAGCTTCCGCCAGCCGCAAAGCTTCTTCACTAGCCTGAGGTTGGTGCCTTTGTACCCAGCACTGGGGGTCAGCTTCTAAATTCCATAGGAACTGTTCCAGCAAGATCTGATCTATTACACCCGCCCGATCAAATTTTCCCAGCGGTAACCATTTCTGTAAGCGATCCCAGAGGGTTTGCAGTAAAATGCGGGGATGCAGCCCTTTTCCGGACTTCTGGGCCTTGAAAGCCTGACGGTAATTCTCTGGCAAAATTTTTTGATGGTACAAAATGGCTGCCTTAACCGTCTCATAATCCTGGGCCTCTTCACAAGATAAGGCCCTGTAGGCCGCCTGGGCTTCGTCAATTACCTGAGCTCCTAACTGGAACCCCCATTGACTCCAGTCTAGCCCGATCTGTATGGCCATTCGCTCGAAAGCCTCAATATAGGCCTCAGGATCGTCATCCTTGGTCATACGGGGCATTCTGAACCCTGCCACATTGCGCTGCACCCATTCTTGTTGGTTACGCTTGGGTAAATGCTTCCAGAGTGTTTGCCCCTGCGGACTGCATCTTGTTTTCTTTCCTGGGCTGGGACTCTGTCCCACGGGTATCGCTTCTGATGTCGACACTGGTTCCTGGCCAATGCACCACTGTGACGTCGGAACTTTGGGTTCACTAGTACCTTCTCGTGGGTCACCCCTCTCCCTCATCTTTCCTGCCACGACTTTGATGGAATTTATTTATTTTAGAAGGAGGGGTTCAGTAGAGATCTTAAATACTGTAGGGGCATTTCCCCCGAGGGGTACTCATGACCACGAAGTCCGATGTTCCACGAGGCTTTGCCACCCCTACACCTCGTCCACATGCCAACCGGTCACTCGTTGGTTCATTGCTCGAAAGGTCTTGGTCCGATGGTATCAGGGTCCTTGGTGAATGGTGTTGTTTGAGCCACTTGGACCCAGCTGAAAAATTCTCTATATCCAATATTTTCTTTCTTTCTTTCTTTTTTTTTTTTTGAAAAAGTACTCTGTAGTCCCAGATGGACTTTCTAAGGCAGAGTCTCGCTCTGGCTGACTTGGAGTAGCAAGCTCAGCCAGAGCACTTCTGCAGCTGTTGCCGCCGTTTTTCTGCTGCTTGCCCCATCTCTTCCGGTAAGTACCTTTTCCCTTCTTCCCTTGGTTTTACTGGGCCCCTGGGACCTTCTCCTACCCTGTCCTGTATCCCTAATGGTGGCGCACCGCCATCACACTGCCACTGTTCCAAAAGGTGTTCTCGGGCTGCTTTGGCTCGAGTTGCTGACTGGGTCTGCTCGGCCTGTGGGCGGCTCCCAGAGGGTGCCCTGGGCGATGGTGGCAGACCCCCGAAACTTGCCAGCCATGGCCTTATCTGGACTCTGTGGTGGGGTTCCCCCTCACTGCAGCTTCCAGTGCTGTCACGCCTTCGGTGAGCACTCATGGGGTTCCAACCTCCCCTACACCCCGGCCAATACCACCTTCAATCGTGGGTCTCTCAGTCTCTTCTAACTGACCCCGCCTTGTCTCTTCCCTCATCCCTGACCAGCTTGGCTCGATGTCTTAAGCTGGATTCTGGTCTGAGGACTACGAGACAGGTCCTGTTGCCCCTGCAGGCTTCCTCCCCAGCTTCCCTGCTAGCTCTCTCACTGGTTCCTTCACTGGCTTCCCTGCCGGCTCTTGCACCAGCATCCCATCTGGCTCTCCCACCAGTTCCTTCACCAGCATCCCAGCCGGCTTTTCCACTGGCTCCACAGCCGGTTCCTTCACTGGCATCCCTGCTAGCTTTTCCACCAGCTCCACAACCAGTTCCCTCCCCCGCTCTCCTACCGGCTCTCTCGTCGGCTCCACAGCTGGTGTTCTCGTAGCTGTGGCTCTCGCCGCTTTCGCTGCTCCTGGTGCTGCTGCAGCTTTCTCTGCCTGATTGTGACCTCGGGCTTCCCCGCGGGCTCCATTGTCTCCTGCAGCCTCCCGGTGCTGCTCCTGGGGCCGCACTTTATTCCCGTCGGGTAGTGTCTCTCCATGACGTCACCCACTCTCAGCTGGATGTGAGTGCAGCTAACAAAACACACGGGTGATTTCCCAGCGTGTGCTCCTCTGCTGTCCTCGGCTCCTGCAAGGGATAAGTACGTGCTTCCTTTTTCATTAGTTTTGGGCCGGGGTTTCCCTATAGCCCCAGTGTCCCTGGGACAGCCAGTGATTGATAAGAACACCTAGATGCCATCTGCAAGGCTTGGACTGTGGTGTAGGGGAGGAAGGGAGCCACAGAGAGCGCCCCCTGGCATCGGGGCAGTCTCACATTAGTTGACATCTATTAATTAATCAACATCAAGGCATGGCAAGCGAGAAGACGGGTGATTGGCCCAAGAACAGGTGGGTGGGCCACGGAGATCGGCCCAAGTAGGCCCCCTGTTACACTGTCCAATCTCTCCTTGAACACCTCCAGTGATGGAGAGTCCACAACTTCCCCAGTCTCTTTTGTTGCCTTACCATTCTCACAGTGAAGAAATTTTTCCCAATACCCAATCTAAACTTACTTTGCTGCAACTTCAAGCCATTGGTCCATGTCCTCCTCTCTGTGGCAAAAGAGAAAAGGTGCTTTCCCTTTTCATTATGGTGACTTTTCAAGTACTTGAGGATTTCTATAATGTCCCTTTCTGAAGCATCTTTTCCACAAGCCGAACATGCCTAACTCCTTCAGCCTCGCCTCACATTATTTGCCTTTCAAACCCTTTATTATCTTTGGCTGCCTCTGGATCCTCTCTATCTTTGCTATGTTCTTTTTAAAATGTCAAGGCCAGAACTGCAAACAGTACTCCAAATGAGGCCTAGGTAATGATGAGCAGAGAAGCACTATCACCTTCAATGTTTTGCACCTAATACTTCTATTTATGCAGGCTAAAATGGCATTGGCCTTTTGTGCAGCTGTATCATACTGCAGACTCATATTGAGTGTGTGGTCTAGCAAGACTCGCAACTCCTTTTCCATAAAGCTGTCATCCAGCCAGGTGTGTCCTCCATTTTGTATTTGTATTTTTGA
Source organism: Caiman crocodilus (assembly GCA_030014935.1). Lineage (NCBI taxonomy): Eukaryota > Metazoa > Chordata > Crocodylia > Alligatoridae > Caiman > Caiman crocodilus. The sequence continues at coordinate 10,395,985 of JAGPOW010002514.1, read as the reverse complement.
TTATTCCTCCAAAGGTGTAGCACTTAGCATTTGTCTGAATTGAACTTCATCTTGTTAGCTCTAGCCCAACTTTCCAGTCTGTCGAGATTTTTCTGAATTGTGCTTACATCCTTGTTTACAATCCTTCCCAGCTTTATGTCCACAAACTTGCTCAAGAAGCTTTCTATGCAAGCATCCAAATTGTGTTAATGAACACAATAAACAGCATCAGGCCCAGGACAGACCTCTGTAGGACTCTACTAGAAACCTCCTGCCATTCTGCAATGGACCCATTAATAATTACTCTTTGTTTACAGCTTTTGAGCCAGCTATCTATCTACCCGGCAGTGGTTTTATCCAGCTAACATTTCTCTAATTTGTTTATGACAAAGTCATGTCGGACCTTGTCAAAAGCTTTGCTGAAGTCCAGATACATTATATCCACAGCATTCCTTTCATCCATCCATCCATCCACACAGTTCCTTTGTGAAAGAAGATCAAGTTTGTTTGACATGATCTGTTTTTCATAAACCCATGCTGGCTGCTTGTGATCAGCCTTTCTTCTTCCAGATGTTTGCAAATGGTGTTCCTTTGGTTATGCTCCAGTAACATCCCAGGTGTTGAAGGGAGGCTAACTGGTCTGTTGTTCCCGAGGTCATCCTCCTTCCCCTTTTTAAAGAGGGGCACTACATTGGTCCTTTTCCAGTTTCCTGGTATCTGGCCCATCTCCTATGATGTCATGAAGATCATTGCCAAGATCTTCTCTGCCGGTTCTTTTAGGATCCTGGGATAAAGTTAATTCATCCCTGCTGACTTGAATTCATTCACACCCATCAAAAACTCTCTGATGATTTCTCTTTCTATCCCCTCCCTCAGTTTGTCCCCTTCCTTATCCAGATAAACCATATTAGGTGTCTAGCAGCCTTTTTTTTTTCACAGCTTCTTTGGTCCTTTTTTTCTGACCAACATACTTAGAATGGGTTAGAATGCAAGGGGGGACTGGGGAAAGGGATTTTATAGTGGGCATCTACTACAGACCACCTCACCAGGGGGATGAGCTGGACCTGGCATTTTCAGGTCAGCTTATGGAGGCTGTAAGGACAAAGGATGTGGTTGTCATGGCAGACCTAAACTACCCAGACATCAGCTGGGAAGATCAGTCAGCCAGGTCCGAATGCTTATGTAGGATTTTAGCCTGTATACAGGACCTCCCAGGAAATATACAATCCCACCGGAGGAAATGCCTAGCTGGACTTGGTCCTTGCCACAGGAAACGACCTGGTGAGGGATCTGTGGGTACTCGACTGCTTAGGCATTAGTGACCACAGTCTGCTGGAATTTGCTGTCTGGCACAGGGTGGTGAAAGCAAGCAGTAAGGCAAAAGTCCTTGACTTCAGGAGGGCTGACTTCAGTGAGCTAAGGGGATTAACAAGAGAGACAGTGGGGACTTGGAGACTCAATGAGATGGGAGTCCAAGATAGGTGGTTGTTCCTTAAGGAGATAATCCTCCTAGCTCAGAGGAAGTCAGTCCCAATGTGAACCAAATGGGGCAAGAGTGCTAAAAAGCCCTCTTGGCTCAGGAGAGGCATCCAGGAGGGCCTAAGGGCAAAAATGGTGGCATATAATCAGTGCAAACAAGGGACTATCACCAAGGAGGATTACACCTCTGTTGCTCGTGGTTGCAGAGAGGTGGTTAGGAAGGCCAAGGCAGAGGTGGAACTAGGGCTGGCGACCAGAATTAAGGATAACAAAAAGTCCTTTTTCAAATATATAGGGAATAAGAAGAAGGCACCAGGTAATGTGGGGGCCCTACAGGACAGGCTTGGCAATCTGGTGATTGTGGCTAGGACCTGGAACCAACTTCCAAAAGAAGTGGTGCTGGTTCCTACCCTGGGGGTCTTTAAAAGGAGACTGGATGAACATCTGGCCGGGGTCGTTTGACCCAGTACTCTTTCCTGACACGGCAGGGGGTTGGACTAGATGATCTCCTCAGGTCCTTTCCAACCCTACCAACTATGAAAAAGCTGATCTCTTCAACAAGTTCTTTGCCTCCATATTTTTGATCAGGGACTGGGACAAATCCCCCGCTAGGATTATGGACAGGCTCAGGGGATACAATGCAATGTCTAGGATTAGGGACAATCTAGTTTGGGAACTTTTGGAGGGGCTGGATGTGTTTAAATCAGCAGGTCCAGATGCTCTTCATCCGAGAGTACTGAGGGAATTGGCGGAGATCATAGTAGGTCCCTTATCATGGCTATATGAATTCTCGGGGTGCTCTGGCCAGGTCCCAGAGGCCTGGAAAAGGGCCAATGTGGTCCCCATTTACAAGAAGGGGAGAAAGGAGGACTCGGGTAACTATAGGCCAGTTAGTCTCACCTCGGCTCTTGGGCCTTTGAGAAAATTATCAAGGAGCATATTTGCGGGGGCCCAGCCTGGGAAATAATGCTTAAGGGCAATCAGCATGGGTTCATTGCAGGTAAATCCTGCCTGACTAACTTTGTTTCCTTTTATAACTAGGTCACAAAGTCCTTAGATGTGGGCCTTGAGGTGGATGTCATCGACCTGGACTTCAAGAAGGCCTTTGACACTATTTCTCACCCCGTTTTTATAAAAAAACTAGGCAGTGCAGCATTGATACCTACACAGTCAGATGGGTGGCAAATTGGCTCAATGATAGCACCCAGAGAGTGGTGGTGGATGGGTCATTTTTGATCTAGAGGGATGTGGATAGTGGAGTTCCCCAGGACTTGGTCCTCAGGCCTCTGCTATTCAACATCTTTATCAGCGACTTGGAGGTGGGCGTGAAAAGCATGCTGTCCAAATTTGCTCATGACGCAAGGATGTGGGGAGAAGTGGGTGCACTGGAGGGGAGAGACAGAATCCAACTAGTTCTAGATGGGTTACAGAGGTGGAGGATGAGAATAGAATGGAATTCAACGCAGATAGGTGCAAGGTGCTGCATCTAGGGAGATGGAACCTGTAACACACCTATAGGCTGGGGAACACCCTTCTCAACACCACAGTGGCTGAAAGAGATCTTGGAGTCATTGTTGACTCCAGGATGAACATGAGCTGCCAATGTGAGAAAGCAGTCAGTAAGGCTAGCCACACCTTGTCATGCATCTACAGATGCATCACAAGGAGGTCCAGGAAGGTGATCCTCCCCTTCTATGTGACACTGGTCAGGCTACAGTTGAAGTACTGAATCCAGTTCTAGGCACTGCACTTCAAGAGGGATGTGGATAACCTTGAGAGGGTCCAGAGGAGGGCCATTTGCATGGTCAGGGGGCAGCAGCCCAGGCCGTATGGAAATAGATTAAAGGACCTAAATTTATTCAGTCTCTACAAGAGAAGACTGAGAGGGGATCTGGTGGCCATCTATAAACTCACCGGGGGGACCAGTGGAAAATAGGTGAGGCTCTGTTCCTCTGGGCAGCACCTGGGATAACAAGGAATAATGGCCACAAATTGATAGAGAGTAGGTTCAGGTTTGATATCAGGAGAAATTACTTTATGGTTAGGGCTGCCAGGCTCTGGAATGGGCTCCCAAGTGAGGTGGTGCTCTCTCCTACCTTGGGGGTCTTCAAGAGGAGGCTGGACAGATATTTGGCTGGGTGTTCAGGTCCCTTTTGACCCTAGAAACTATGAAACTTGGAGAACCTCTGTTTTTCTTTAACCTACTCTGTCAGGTGCATCTCATTCTTCTTTATTTTGCCTTTCTGATTTTGTCTCTGCAGGTTCTTGTTACTTCCTGGTATGCTTCCTTGGTGACCTTTCCCGTTCCTTCTAAATATGTGTTGTGGCAATATGTATTTATAGTTCTGAATGAGACTGATCCTACCCAATGTTGGTTATTAAGTGATTCCTTAATAGGATAATCTAGTTTCTGTTGGCCCTTCCCTATCTCTAGGGTGACAAAAGCTGTTGAATTTCAGCTGGTTCATTGTAGCTTGTCTGATGATTTAGGAGGTGGAAGTGACACTATAGAAAGAGAAGTCAGAGAGAAGAAGATTAGAAAAAGAAATTCTAGACACAACCAAGCTCAGGGAGGGCTGTAGTTCATATAGTGGTGTTCTGAGTTACCAGTAAGGTTAATCCTCAGCAAGTAAGGATGTAGGACATAGCACAGTCCCATATTTCCCTTCATAAAAATAGCAATGCTCTGAACATATCCTAATTCACAGAATTGTATGCAGACAGTTCTCATGTACAGTACTGTTCAAATTGGAAGAGATATTTTTCCCTTCCTATCAACTATTAAACAGTCCGCATTTGAGCACTGCAGAAACTGATGATTAATAGTCTCTCCAGTAAAACATGATTAAGGCAGTCACTCAAGAAATCCAACAAACCAGTTGTAATGTAAACGGTGTTTGGAGAATACTAGAGCAGAAGGGAACTGTACTTAGCACATCTGGGGATATTTGTAAAATGGCCTCTGAAAAGAGCAGCTTGCTTGATTCAAGCAGCTCTTTGTGCAGGTTCCACTAGATATCATTTTTCTTCAGGAAAATTGTGCTGCTGCAGGCACTGAGTTGAAAGTAGTTTCTTGTAATCTTGTAGCTGTAATGGGTAGGGAACTGGTAGGAGTCCCAGGGGAGGAATTTAGGAAAAATGCAATGATAATAATGGACTTTCCTCCTAGGCAGTGGTGGCATCAGCCTGATATTGCTCTGAGAGTGACAAAGACCCAGAGTAGGCAGCTCAGGGCCATTGTGGTCTGCTTGCTACCCAGCTGCCAACAGTGATTGTCCAAAGGGAAATCCTGGCAAGTAGCAGGAAGGTGTCAAAGTGTCTTACTATAGCACAAGAAACAATGATGCCACTCCTAGAGGAAGAATTTGAAAGTGGCTCTTACAATTTTTCTCGACAGCATCTCCTTCACCGTAGGGAATGCTAGTCTCTGGGTCAAAAATCTACTTAACAAGTAAATAAGTGTCTCCCCACAGTCTAGCACTGCAAGCCAAAGAGAACTGAACTTCCTGCCAGCACAGTGTGAGACCAAGACCTGGGAACCTGGGAGCTCTACTCAAAGCATTGACTTTCCAATTTTTACATGCCTGTGTTTTAAAAAAATGCAACCACAGGGAGATCCAGGGGTTTAGGAGGTGGGATTAGAGAGGGTGTGGTGGCCTGGTTTGACTGTGCCCTATGTGAGCTCTTGGTGCGGGGTCTGCCAGGAACCCCTGATTTTGTGTGGCTCCAGAGCCCATGGGATGAATGCTGTCAGTGCTGCCTGTCCCCTTCTTTCCCCTGTTAGTGAATCAAGCTGGGAGGTGAGGGGAAGGGGAAGCGTGAACACCAACAGCATCCATCACATTTACTTGTCGAGGCAGATCAGCAAATATCACAATAGAAGTTTGCAGTATAGACCAGACCCTAGGAAAAGATAGCTCCTACCTTAAGAGAGGACAGTCTAAGCAGTTGAGACAAAGGCCAGGAAAAGGCAGTACTGTCCTCATTTCTGCACACCAGGAACTGAAATACAGTTGAGTGATTTGTCTCAGGTTACACAGGAAATCTGTGGACACAGGAAAAATTGATGCTAAGTCTTCTGCACCCTAGTGCCAGTTCCTTACCCACAAGACTGCCTGTGTGTGGGTTTATTTGCTGCAGCTCTGTACAGTATTTCTCAGAAATGGAGTCTTAAACCTTGACTGAGGGTAGATGGTACTGCAAAATAATTTAGGCATCTACAAACTGGTAAATGCCTCCAGCAGCAGTGTCAGGAAAGACACTCAGTCATTGCATACTGATTTGATCATTTTTTAAAGATTCTGTTGAACCTTCTGGTGAAAACAAACAGGTGGACAGGCAGACTGGCCAGCCCAACATCTCTACAGTCTTTCAGAATGGCTGTTTAACTCGCCAGTGAGAAAACTACCTGGTTCCTCTCATCTGACTGGCTCCGTGGCCTGCCCACTTGGAAGATAAGCTGTCCTCCTCTTCCCAGGCTCTGTAAGCAGCCAGCTCTCCACTTGGCAGACAGGCTACACTATCCCCCAGATGTGCAAAAGGTTGACTTTTCACAGGGCTGGTGAGCAAATTTTTGTTTCTGTAAACACTGGTATGTTCCTATTATGGAATGTTTTCTTCTGTCTAGGTCTACGCTGAGTTTTGCCATGTCAAAACCTTTTAATTCCATTGAGCTCTTGCCCTTAGTGATACCTTGTGGCAACCAGTGCTGCTGAGTAATTTAACATTCTGATTTAAAAAAAAAAAGGAATGCCTTTTCCCCATTTTAAAATGAAATTGCTTATGAAAGAGCTTTCATGGATGGTGTAAATGTGCTTTGAAAGGTGCTTGCCTTTTATTTGTAGCCCTCTGCTTTTACTAATAAAGGATGAATATGGTGAAAAAAAATAGCATTCAGAATCTGTCCAAGCTAGAATGCTTGAGAACACCTGCACTTGCTTGAACAAGTCAAGTTCAGCTAAATATTCCGTGTTATATTCTTAATGTACTTAGGGTATGTCTTGGTGCTCTACAAAGTCAGTTTGCATAAAGCTACTAGACAGTAAGTTTCTTTATACTAGAATTAGTGTCTTAGACTTAGAAAGGACAGCGTCTTCCCTAGGATAAGTGAAACAAAAGGCTGTTTGGGTGGTTCCCTTGTCACAATCAGAGTTGTCAAGCTTCTAAATGAAAGTGTAAGTAGAACTTAAATCCCACACTTTGTACAAATCCAGCCTGTGTCCACTTCAATAAAGAGAGATGAACCTGTTTGCTTGACCCTTGTTCAGTGACCTGAGGGAAAATGTGTCGAACCTAAAGTTAGAATCATAGAAAGTGAGGGTTGGAAGGGACCTCAGGAGGTCATCTAGTTCAAACCCCTGCTCAAAGCAGGACCATCCCCAACTAGATCATCCCAGCCAAGGCTTTGTCTAACTGGGTCTTAAAAACCTTCAAGGATGGAGATTTCACAACCTTTCTAGGTAACTTGTTCCAGTGTTTTACTACCCTCCTATTGAGAGAGTTTTTTCCTAATATCTAACCTAAACCTCCCTTGCTGCAACTTGAGACCATTGCTCCTTGTTCTGTCATCTGCCACCAGAGAACAGTCTAGCTCCATCCTCTTTTGAAACTCACCTCAGCCCGTTGAAGGTTGCCTTGGTCTCAGTTTTCATATCTCTAGACTAAATAAGCCCAGTTCCCTCAGCCTCTCCTTATAAGTCATGTCCCCCAGCCCCTTCACCATTTTTGTTGCCCTCTGCTGGACTCTCTCCAATGTGTTCACATCCTGTCTGTAGTGGGGGGGGCCCCAAACTGAACACAGTACTCCAGATGTGGTCTCACCAGTGCTGAATAGAGGGGAATAATCACTTCCCTTGCTCTGCTGGCAACACACCTACCAATGCAGCCCAGTATGCTGTTAGCCTTCTTGGCAACAAGAATACTGTTGGCCGATATTTAGCTTATTGTCCACTGTCACCCCCAGGTCCATTTCTGCAGAGCTGCTGCTTAGCCAGTCAGCCCCCAGTCTGTACCAGTGCACAGGATTCTTCTGTTCTAAGGACAGGACTTTGCACTTGTCCTTGTTGAACTTCAGGAGATTTCTTTCGATCCAATTCTCCAATTTGTCTAGGTCACTCTGACCTAGGTGTTCAGGATGTTTTTAAGGTAGCTTGCATTAGGTGCAAAGTATGGCTAGGTAGGGATTTTTACTATTTTTTTTGTCAGAAAATATAACTGTGTTTCAAGTTAACACACTACTTCTGCCTGATTCGGGATGGGAACTTAGACTCTAGCCTCCCATATCCTATTTGTATGCCTTAACCCAGAGTGGGGAAGGGGGCAGCCTTTTTGGTAGGCATGCCACAAGTTAAAACCTGAGCCCATCTACCCTGAATGACACACCCATTCCCCTTCCCATGCCCTGTCTGCTGTTCTGCTTTTTGCTCTCTGCCCTGCCACTGTACTCTTTGTTCCTCCCTGATGTGCCGTATGTTACACACACCAGTTGCCTGCACTACTTGCGGCATGCATATTGGCCACCATCACTTTAGCCACTGAGGCAGTCAACCAAAGGGCAAACTTAGGTGCATCCCAGTGAAGACCTATCTCATTTCACTTCAGCTTCTCACAGGATGGGAAAGCAGTGCTCTGTGAGCTCTAATACTATTGGTTTAACCAACATGGTACTTGTTAGTTAGCTTTCAAATCATGGTGGTTTCTTTCCTTAGGCAAGAAATCCCTGCTGCAAGTCCCCCATGGCTACTTGATTTTCAGCTCTTTCCTTAGTCTCTGGACTAAGCCTGCAGCTGGATTTAAAAGGTTTCTAAGTGACGGCACAGGTCCTTGGACATGGAGTTCAGAATGCTACAAATCCTGACTACCTCAACCAGCCCTGCCAGACAAAAGGTGCTGAGATGACAGACTTCTTCTTATGGAGTGCATCTGTTTTCTATACCTGGGCAAGACATTAAATATACAGCCTGCAAGTTGGATCCATCTGCTGGCACTTTCATTTGGCTCACAGCTCCCTCTCCTCAATGCAAAGCAATATGGCTCATAGCTGCTTCTTTCATATATTGTTCAAAGGGGCCAGGAAGCATTGGAGACACAGTGGCGGGAAAGATGGACTACAAATGTGATGCTCTTAATCTTGTGCTCCAGTTCAAACCACAGCCTCCTCACTAGCTTCCCACAACTTGCTTTTTGTTTTTGACTCCTGTGGCCTGTGCTCAGGAAGGTGTCTGTCTCATGTGCAGGCCCTTTGGGCAGCCTTCAAGCTAACTTGTCCAAGGTATGGAAGTCTGATTCAGCCAGGTACAAAGGTATTTATAACAGGGTTGGCTTGGTGTACACAGAATTGGATAAGATAAAAAACAGAACAAAACAAAAATGGACACGTGGCTTTTCAAAGCTCCTGATAAGCTCTGAGTTGCCATAAGAGTGAGCTAAGTACTTTTACAGACAGGAGTTAGCGTTTTGTTGAAATGTCCTCTATTTCCATTGACTAAAGCTGAAGATAAAGCCTCCTTCCTTCCTCCCTTGGGCATTGCTTTTCTGAGCTTCTTGGAAAAAAAAACAACAGGACAGGTGGGTTGGGTGAAGCTCTATTTGTGTTCTCTCTGGCACCTGGATTCACTGTGACATTGTTGCCTGACCCCAAAAGTTGTCTACACCAGTAGGAGGGAATCAAGTGACACAAGCATTGCCACATGTCAAGATAGAATAATATTTGCTCTCTTTCTTTTTCTACCTTCCTAATCACTTGAAAGAGGTTCCCAGACTTTGTGCGCAAGAGGGTTGGTATGTTTTTGTTGGAAATCAAATGCCAAAAAGATCTTTCATTTTCAAACGAACAGTCATTTGTGCACTGTAGCATGCCAGAAAATGCCTGAGAAGTGAAATATGCTCTGCTGGCTACTTTCAGCTGGAATACTGAATAGTACTTGCTGACCATGACAGTAGGGTAATTTTGATTTAGTCATGTGTTATATGCTATAGCTGAGCAGATGGGTGCTTTAGTCTCATTTGGGGGGGCATAGAGGACTGGCTTTCTGCTACTCCTATCTTTGGTGTGTGCCAAGCAAACAGCTTTTGAGTTACTGAAGTGAACTCAGGAAGTCTGCATCACACTGCCCATGACCTTATGTATGAAGAGATGCATGCAGGTATTGCTCATTTACAATAGCTTTGAAGCTCGTGAGGAGAAGTCCTGAAATCACAGGCCATCCCACATTTAGTGAAAAAGGTCCTGTCCCTTAGAGGCTGCAGTCTGGCCCTTCTGGGGCTGGGAAGTAGGGACACATTCCCTCCTGTCTCTACAAAGTTGAGGTGGCTGTTGGTTAGGTCTAATGAATGAAAACTGGGCTATGCCTACAGGACCAAGGAGAGCCACCTGGCTTTTCAGTAGCAGAGAAAATCAGCTATTCTCCTCAGGAAACATTTGCCCAGTATTGCAGGCATCCAGGGGCTCCGTATATGGTTGGGGGCTGGAGTCACTAAGCAAAAGGTACATTCTAGGCCTGACACTGCCTGATGCGCTGATACAGTCCACTTCTAGCCAGGACTCCTCCAACTTTGTACAATACCCCTTGGAGCCCTCCCTCTCCTTTCAGTGTAGGTTTCAGAGATCTGCTTCATGTTTTGTATTGCATTGTCGATGGTGTTTTGTAGAAAAAGGCAAGCAAATGTAGGATAGAAATTAATAGGAGTTTTGAACTTGAAAAAGTATAAAAAGTCAAGTCATTGAACACATACCAAGGCATTTGACATTTGTTTCAGGTAGTGTGAAAGGCAAATAATGGCAGCTCTACGAGTTCTTTTTATATGGTGTATAAAGGGCAGTTTATATCTAGAAATTGTTTGGAACTTAATGATGTTTTGTTGGAGAAATGCTGAGTCACTGAAACCAACATTTTTCAGACATGGAAAAGTATCTGATTCAATGAAAGAGGCACTCTCCAGAATAGTCATAAATTTAGTGATTATGGCACTCCTTCAGACCAAGAGCTGGAAGCTGCATCTTCCATTCTTCTTCAGGTGAGTGTCTATAACAAGTGGCTAAGAGCTATTCTAGTGTTCATTATTTTTCATTACATTTAAAAAATAGGTTTTGGGGTTTATTCCGGATTAAAAAGAGTGAAAAGTTAAAGACTGCAAACCGGAGTTTCTGATTCCTGCCAGCCTTTCTACTCAAATATTTTAAGCTGTTTTTGGCATTTACTTTTTAGACAGTCCAGAAAGACTTCATCCTATTAAGCCATAAAGTAAATGTGTTTAATGAGAAATTTGCATGCACTTCAAACAGTGCTTTGGAAAGGTAGGGCACAAGCTAAGAACTTGGCAGCTGTTGGTCTAGCGCCTTATCTTCAGATGTTTATCCTAAGAGATAATTAAAATCATGCAATGCCCTTATATGCTCATGTGCTTAACATTTAATGGAAGTACATACATACACATTATTAGCAGAAAATATTTCAGCAAAGTTAAATTAGTACAATTATGCAGAGAGACCCTAGCAGGAACCTAGCATAGTTGGCCATCTCACTGCTTTTTGTAAACAGGAAACAAAACAAAAAAAAGGAAAAGCTAAATGCAATACTTTAAAACAGCCTGTCAACCTTGCAGATCACTGGCTGGCTAGCTAGGACCATTTACCTATAATTTGTCCTCACAAACAGCAGAAGCTGCATTTCCAAATTTTGCTGTTCTTTTAGCCACTCAGGACCATTTAAACCAATATTTTTCTTTTCAAAAGGAAGTTAGATACCATCTCATGCCCTCTGAACTAGTGTCTTGCAAACAGTGAGGTGGATGAGCCTCTATACTGCTAAAGTGTAACCAGTGAAAAAGGGTAAGAGAAGCTGCTAAAACATGCAAGCCTTCTCAGAGTTTCAAGTATGTTGCTATGTATTAACAATTAGATTAATAATTTCTGAATGATTGCTATTCTGGGAGAAGGCAAGGGATAACTGGTTTGTTACAAAATTAAGCATTTGCCTTGACAATAAAACAAAGGGCTTAAATTAACATCTTGTTTTAGGCCCAATTCACCCTCTTTTACACAAGGGTTGTCAAGCCTCATGGCAGGTGACCTGGGAAACCAGCTGCATCTCATGATACTATTTTGCCATAGTTCCTAACACAGAAAACATTCCCTCTCTAGAAACACCCTGGGCTTTTCCCAGAGTGGTGGGGAGGGGGAAACATACTAAGGGAAAGATTAATGAAGGGGACTGACTGTAGGGGATTTAAGGGACTTTGCTCTTAAAGTGCACAAAGGAGAAAAGGAAATGCTATAGCTGTTAGCTTAAATACCATTTTTAAAAACTTTGCTAACTGAAGAGGCACATTCTGCAGTTGGGCAAGATGGTGAAATGTGCCTTTTGCTAGTGAAGGCTCTCTGCTGTCCCCAGAAGAGATTATCCATTGTAGAATGAATTTTATATCTTTGCTTTAAGCGTCCCTATTTCTTCACCCATCTACTCCTGCCAGCAGCATTTGAAGCATTTCCAGAGCTAGAGCAGGCCAACAATGCTGTTTCATGGCGTGTCATAATGAGCAGCATAGAACATGTGTACTGCCTATACAGCATCCAAAGAGCTTAAGACGATCCTTGCATTTCTGCTGGTCTGGGCTATTACATAAATGTGGGGAAGATGTTCTCGTAACAAAATTGGATGAACGTGTAATTATTTAAGTCTTTATAAAGAAACAAAAAACCAAGTCTCAGAATTTCAAAGTTAACATTTTATTGAACTTGATGTAGAACAGAGGGGCAACAGTGGCTCAAGTGTTCAAAATGCCCCAAGGGTGTTTCAGTCTATGGAATCTTAATACAGTTCACGTAGAATTTAAAAAGTTTTAAAATACTTCAAAAAGTCTGCGGGGGGGATTACAGCCCTCTAAGCCTTCACATTACTAAAACACTCTTAGATTCGTTCTCCAATATTGTTTTCCCTTAGGCAGTTTAAATATCCTTCCCCAAAATGTTGAAGGTTACTGAAATGTTTGCTGTATCTTGCCATCACATATGCATAATGAAATGGTTTGTCAGAATGCATGAAAATAATTAGCTGTAAGAAGCCTTTGAGATAGGCATAGGTGTATTATTTGTCTTTGTGTGAATCAACATTTATGGTGCCAGAGAAGGAAGGACTGGCTGGGGTATCGCTATGAAAAGTAAAAATAGTATTAGTTGAATGAGCAAAGTTACAGTATTTGAATTTCTTAAATCCTTCAATTTTGCTTGCACCTTGTTTCAATAGTTTATAAACCCACCTGTCCTTTCATGACATCTTGTAATTTTAGGTGGAACAGAAAGTTTTCACACTTGCAAAGCCACCAGAGACTTAGAAATATTTAACACCAAATTTTTAAAAGTAACCAGGAAACAAAGCTCTTTCAACTGTTAAGAATGACTAACTAACATTAAAATATTTGCTAATCCTTCTCTTCCTTCCTCAATTTCTCTCATCCCAAAACCCAGCAACACTGAAAAACAATCCCCTTGGTGTATGAGTTGTTTTTTGCTAGTTAGGACCGTTACTTTTTCCTTTGACAGAAACTATTTAAATAGACCATCACAACTGTTTCAGAGGTTTCAAGATAAAGCTGTAGTGAAAAGATGCACAGGTTTTCCTAAAAGCAGACATGCACATCGTCACCCCTTCACCATTTCTCTAAAACAAACAGGAGATTCAAATTTTACAGTAGTGTAACTTGCCAAACTGCTAGGATTTGCAAAGTTTCATCTGTTTCTCATTTGAATGAGTTGGCAAATTTTGCCGAAAGGGCAATATTATTGGAGGCCCTACTTGAATAGGCGGTTACATTTGTTCAACAGGAAAGCAGACTCAAGGGAAACAGCAGATATGTCAATTGACAGGATTGTTTTGCAATATGTAAGCTGTTGGATATGTTTTGCAAGGCTTGAGAAATGCTCAATGCAAAAAATGACATTTAAAATTAAGGCTTTACAGTAGTGTGTTGAGTCTAATATGCAATGCTGGACCTCTGAAGTATAACCTCTCGCTGCAGATACAATCTGTAATCCAGAAGATGTGCCAACACCAGCCATTCCTTTTGTACAGAGGGACAAAAGTGAATGCTTCAACTGCAGTAGGGCTCACTTATAAAGTGACAGTATTATACATAGTGACTAGGCAGTGAGAACTGTAGCAGAGTAATGTTGAGGTGACGTTATGAGCGTGGGTTTGCATGTCATACATTTCAGAGGCAAGAACACTGCTGCCTAATATGGTCCCAACTTTAGACATCATATACTCATTGTTTAAACTGAACAGCCATTATTATTTCCCTATCTTCTCCTCAACTTGGTATGTAACCATCTAGAGTTGCTGCAGTGACAAACCACTGTGCTGAAGTTTGTACATTACTTTCATAATGAGTTTTGGTCACATACACAGCTCCCAGTGATTTCAGTGGGACACATAACATTTCCTTTGCATCTTTTTATACATTTCAAATAAATATATCAAAGCTTAAATCAGATTTTAATAATTACAATGATCAAAGTAAGAAGCACCTGAAGTCTCAACTTATTGTGTTAGTGAGACTAAGTCTATTCTAAAGTAATAATAAGAGCAACTTGTCTTACATGCGACCCAATTTTCCTATTGAAAGTAATGTCTCAAACAAACACTGAAATCTAAATTCCACCACTCCCAGGAACTTTAGAACATATTCTGACAATTACATAAAACATTTTCTGGTTTACAGTGACACGCCACAATTATTTTTTTGATGCTGGAGACAGAGTTTATTAAAGACACTACCAAAATTTTGGCAAACATTCCAAAATCAGATTTGTAAACATAATGCTTCCCTTTTCAATTGGCAGCACTTTAAAAGACAAACACAGTAAGACAAACAAAGAGATTAATTCAAAATGCTTATTCTTTTGACCAAATAACTTATGTTCCCGCATGATAAAGTAAATGATGGTTTAAATCAAATTAAACCAATAAACTGCATGAAATGAAAGTTTGTGCTGTTTGATGATCACAGTATTTTATAGTTAAATACCTCTGTTTGTTATATTCCTGGCACCCAGGAGAAAAAATCTTTAAATATATTTTCATGTAGGCAGTAACTTCTTTGCATATCTCTCTTCAAAAAAATACTTTATAGCAGTATATAAATAGGTTACCTACATGTTTAATTTTATAACTTTGCCCAAAAACTATAGATCTGTTTAATTTTTGTAAAGTATCAATTTTCCCCAACATTATTAAAGCTGACAAACTGTTGAAATGGAAATGCTTTAGTCTTCAACAAGAGAAGTAGCAATTTTATAGGAAAAAACCTACAGCAACACTCGTCAGTTGTTTTAACCTGAGCGTTTGGCCTACGTAGAGTAGCAGCTTTTTTTTCTTCCCCCATCATGCATGCTCACACCCACACACTCTTGCACACATACAGCACAAGCATACGCTTTCAGACGCTGGTAGGCCACAGAATGCTTCCCTGTTGCTTTAACAAACTGGGAAGGAGCGTAGCTAATAATTTAACTACACTAAGTATAACACAAGCAAACACCTTAAGGCAACCATTGCATGGGGGTTTAAGTTGCAGGGGTAAATTACTGTTGTTGATAAAGACAGACTGTATATAGCTTTCATATATACATGCCTCTTTAACCCTCCAAAACAATGTTTTCTTTCTCTCTCTCTCTTTTATTATATTTTTTGTGCAAATTTCTAAACCTTCTATCATTTAAGGCAAAGAGTTTGCATTAACAAGAAAGGTCAGAAAACAGGCTTATATTTATCCAAAGCATTTCAACTTGCTACATTTTTTTTTTAAATGTGCACAACTTCAAAGTAGAGACACTGGGTCCCCAGTATCTACTGGTAAAATGATTTCCATGGACAAACATAAGTCTTGAAGAAAAGAAGGGACCAGAAAAAAGCAGCTTCAAAAATGCAGAGAAGCAACAACAAAAGTAGTAACTGAAGTCTGCTAATACTGAAACTTTTGTAATGCACAAGTTTAATCTTTAGAATCTGAGAGCAACTCATTTGGAATTTTAAATAAATAAGCTTAAGTTGATTCACATCTTCTGGTCCAAGCAGCGCTCTAGTGCACAGATTCTGCTTGTTGTTGGTCAAATTCACCTATTAGTCTTTTGATATGAGCCAGCTTATTATGAAGATATTCACATCTGTATTTTTCTTCATGGTAGTTGGGACTAGACTGAAAAAGGGGAGGGGAAAAAAAGTCAGCATGCAGAAGTATTTCTCCAACACAAATCTGAGTGCCCATTACTTAAGAGTCTCTTAGGCCCATTAGACAGATTAATATCTATGTTTGGTATTTCTATTCTTGCCCCCTCCCACAGAACAGGTTTAGAGAAGTAGTCAGTCTTGTTAGTCAGCAGTCAGGCAGAAGGCAAGGCAAAGTGGTACCTTAGAAACTAACTTGTTCAGAGATGCAGAAGCTTTCATAAACAACAGCCTACTTTGTCAGACATGTAGCACCTGACAAAGTAGGCCATCAGCTGCAAGTTTATGCCTCTGTGAACGAGTTAGTCTTTAATGTTCCATCTGCCCTGCCTTCTGCCAGAACAAGTTTAGCTACCTACCTGTTTAATCTTCCGATATTCTTCTAGGACTTCCTCATGAAGGACCTGCAAGAAAGAAAATTAAATAAACATCACTTGGGGAATACTGCACGGCTACAAAGTGCAACTGAATATTAACAAAGGAGTAGTGGAATTGGGTACATTGTTTTAATACAGACATACACACTTCAGCTATCTATGTTTTGCATTACATAGAACTGCAAGTCGACAGAGACAGTTGAGATAGCATCACAGAAAAGTTGCCATGTTTGAAGATGCCCTTTGATAACCACCTTCTTAACAACCCTTATGAGATGCTGCATAGCTGGGGATTAACTCAGCAGCAGACAGGACCTTGAGTGAAAAAAGGACCTTCTTATATCTTCCCAAAGCCTAAACAAACTGTGGGAGTCACTGAGAGTTAATACAGCCGGAGGCAATATTAACTTTGGGGCTCATTCTTTTCAGCAAGGTCAAAGAAACTGGTGTCAGCAGCCAACGGCAGTAGAGTTATTGGTTATGTCATGTTACATCACTAAAGCAAGGAGAATAGAGGAGAGAGACCTGAAAAACTGGGCAAGGTCCTAGGTGTAGGTTAGGGAGAGAAAAAAAAAAAAACCAAACAAACCAGAGATTTTGCATTAAATGTTTCTCATTTCCCCAAAATATATGCTCAGCATGCCCAAAAGCAGAAGCTACTAAGAGCATTACACGGGAAAGTGGATCACCTCGCTGATTGTGTATAAAACCTACAAGGCCACATACTGCACAATTAGCCTGCACAGAGAATGCTACAGGTCAGTACAAGTTAATTACTGGCACCCCTTTGGAAAGTACGTGCTACAAATCTGGAGTTGAGTTTGTCTGGAAAAGTGAACCTGTAACAATACCCATGAGAATTGCAGCAGTTTCTCTTATTCATCTTTATATCCATGCCAGTTGCTTTCCCTGTGCAAAGCTGTTTCCTTTATCATGCTTGAGACCCCAAATTTGAACTCAGTAATTTTTCATTTCTCTTGTACTGTTAATTTCTTTTTCTCTAGCGCTTTCCTGCTGGTTTGCTCATTGCTGCTAGTTTTCATGACATGTCAAAACAAGATGGCAACGACCAGTTCAATTTGTCTTTCCAATATCACCTGGGAATTTATTTAGTTAGGAAATCAGCTAGGGGCTTGGGAGACCAGAGCTTAAATCCTTGCTCTGACTCAGACTTCCTGTATGAATTTGGATAAATCACTTAGCCTTTTGTGACTCACATCCCCAGCTGTGAAATGGAGATTAGAGTATTTCTTGAATTCTGCTGTGAGGATACGTACACTAAGGATCATAAAGTGCTCCAATCCTACAGTAAAAAGGGCCATATATGTACCCAAGACAGCACAAAAGTTCCATCAAATGAAGCAGCTTCTTTTCCTCCATTAAGTTATAGTAATTTCTCTAAAGACTTAATTAGTTTTAAAAGAATTTGGAGCTAATGTTTGGGATTTTTGCAGGGAAGGAGAGAAGAAAGAAGGAGGGGGAAGAAGAAGATTATAATAATCTAATATACAAAGCAGAAGATAAAAATAATTGGTTAAATTAAAAGATACAGCTTTTTTTTATTTCTTTTTACCTGATATTCCTTGGATCCCGGAGAAAGGAGCTTACGTTGTGCATCAAGTTTTATAAATCTTCTGGTTACATTCTCCATCCTGGCATGTAAACTTCTGTATTCATCATACTCTGCATTGAAGTCATCTTTGTAACTCTGGCGTTGCTCATATGAGACAATAGCTATATATTTTCTAATGGAAAAAATAATAATTTTAATTTCTATGAAGTACTTTTGGTATAAAAATTGTTATTATGTTACAAATAGCTGGAACATTCTTAGAAGTAAGCTCAGTAAACAATGTAAAAGAGTTGTTTAAAAATACTTTTCTCCTGGGACTATAGCAAACAAGTTTAACAGCTAGTTGGTTAAATTTGGTAAAAGATATATGGAGTCTGAATTTATTGTAGAATTAAGAAACAGTATCTCTGTGGCAAGTTTTATATATAATACTTTGTTCTTCATATATGATGAACTGCAAAAGCACGTAGAAAACTTTACTATGCATTCAAATCTGACAGGTCCAAAGTGCAAGTTTAAAAGAGAAGAGCTGCTGGCAAACCTTTGCCTGTGAAAGCCCATTAATTATTAGATCCATTTCTTTTGGTCTGTCAGTCTGAAGATATCAGCCTTCTGGGCACGTTGCTAAGCCCACTGTTTTGGTGGCTTTTTGGAGAGTTTGAATTGATGGCCTGGGATCCTTTTTTGATTTGACAGATTTGTATCAATCTTTACTATTAAAGTACAGTTAATAGGATAAGATTACAATTGGTTGTGTTCAGTTCATTTGAATGCCTGGAGTACAAGACAAGTGCTGTAAAACAAGGTGTGATGAGGTCTTCAGCTGGAAGGAGAACCAGAACTGTGTCAAGCACAAACAAGAAATTTACACTGGCCAGGTCAGGTGAGGATACAAAATGAACTTGCAGATGTGTACAATAACAATTAGACAAAGCACTGAAGGACGGATATCATCTTTCCAGCCTTCCCAATACACCAGAATTTGGCTGCCAGGTCTGACTTGCCTCAGCCAAAGAGATCTCATTCAAAACTCAATACTGTCTACATACTGGGAAGTCAAAATGGCTGTAGTGTCTAAATCATCGCAGGCACTGCAATCCCAGTGTCATATGCTGAGAAGAATGTAAAACAGGATTGCATTTAGACCAGCTTTGATCTATTCAGTATTCATCTCTGGATCCTCTTAAGATAAAGGAATGGAACTCTGACTCCTCCATCTATTCTTGCCAGGGCTTAGAGTTATGTCAATACTTTGTTCTCAGCAAAGCTACATATAGTTGCATGACTTTAAAATTATTGTAGTCTAAACCTGTTTTTTTTTTTTAAAGCTTACCTAAAAAAAAAAAATCTATGCCGACTTTTTAAAATTTATTTATTTATTCTTATGCTGCCCCTCCCCCACCATTTTCATACAAGAGCATTTTATGTTAGGAACCCAAATGGGAGTGGCCAATACATTTAAATATTCCACAGAATGAGGATTTAATTTTTCCATTTTGAAGAAAAATGTAAAACTATCAAATAAAACAGTGAAAAATAGCATTTGCAATAGCTATGTGCCTCTAGGATTTTTAGAACAGTTTGGAGGAATTTTTCTGGTAAATATTGGTTTTAAATATTCTAAAAATACATATGTAACCAACAGACTGGCACTGCTACAAGCCAGTTGTTTCATATCTGCAGCAAGTTTCTAAATAGAAAAAAAGTCTAATGTGCCATTGCAACAAGACAGAAGTTAAGTAAATAAATCTAGCTTTCAGCATACTGAGAACACTCATCTGCTATGGAAAGCCATAGAACTAAAACTTCTTCAGCTCACTAATTTTCATGACTCTACACATATATCTCCCCTATATATGACACTTAAAAATTACAATATGTGGAGTAAAAATTGTTCCTGCATCTCCCTGTATACAGATATGATTAAGACTCTGTTTACCCTCCTGGAAGCTTTACTTTGAATTGGAGGTCTCTCTTTTCTGCCATTTTGTGAGCAGTTCTGTGGCAGAGTAGATATTCTTCTAAAGAAGTCCTAGTTTAGTTGCGATCTGTTTGCAAAGTTTAATAGTTTCTGGTTCCTGACATTTGTGACTTAGCATTAATATATCTTTTGCAAAGCCTATTTTTAAAGACATGATTTTTTCCGATTAGGGCATGTTTGGAAGCTATAATCCGCGCACTAAATCAAACAAATATTTCCCTTCCCACCAAAAGGAATCTCAAACGTTGGGTTTGACTGACTTTCAAGTTCCTACTTGCTGAAGACAGTGCTGTTTGAGTTGCAGTGGTCAGTTTTTAAAAAGCGAAGGCATTGGTTTTAGTCTCCCTGCGTAAAATCAGAAGTTTCTTTAAAGAAGTGATCATAAAACAGAAGTGTTTCTGTGGTTTAGCTACAATTAATAGTCTTTTGGTGCCAGGCAGTCCTGGAATATTCTGAAGAGACAGAAGTGATACATGCCTAAGTACAGTTGCATCTCACAGATAAAGAGATCACCATGATCCGTGCTAATGTATATGCAGCGCACATTAACAAAAGCTACTTTATTAAGCTGTACTGTAACAAGTTTATCCTTATGCATGTATGTTATCTATTACTACTACTAGTGAGGAAGAGAGTGTTTCAAAAGGGTTGAAAGGTTCAAACTCGAACTAACCTAGAGAGCAAATATTTGATCCAATGTAAATTTTTTCATGTTTTTTAGTTTCATTACATATTTGGAGTAGTATCAAAACTATATTTAATGTGGTCAAATGATCATCATCCATTATTTGATGTCTTAAGCCCTGCCCTACACCAGAACCTGTCATGGAAATTGCAGTGTCCTTCATGAATGACTGGTGCCTCGAGACTGGGGGCACACCAGGGTGGCAAGTGGGGACCGCCTGCAGCTGCCAGTGGCGGTGGGGTGGCAAGCGGGGACTGCCTGCAGATGCCGTTGGCTGCGTCAGCAGCAAGGGGCGGGGAGGGAGCAAGCAGCAACTGCCTGTAGAAGCTGGCGGCAGCCAATCTCATGGGGGTCAAGTGCCCACCCACCATACCCCTCCTACACGTCACCTATGCTGTCCTTCACAGCATTATGGTCTTCACTGGAATACAAGACTATACGGGTATATCGGAGGTAACAGCAGAGATCTTATTCAGAATTAAGACTACTACTTCTGAAATATTAGAATTGGGACAAATAAAAACTGACCTGATTAAATTTTTACTTCAAATGTTGCTGCATTGTTAAGGTGCCTTAAATAACTCTTTATTCAGGGGAGAGTGGGGAGGGGAAGAAGGGAGGAAAGAATGAGAGTCTGGGCCTCATATCAGGAGAAACATCAGACAATAGTATTGCCAAGGGTGGATGTGGGACCAAGTCCTTCCCTGGACCTAGTCAGAGATACAAACTACCCTATAGCACAAAGCACCCAAACATGAAATGCATAAACCCTTTGATCACTTCCCAAGGCAAGCCCAGATCCAGTGAAACAGCAGTGTGCTCTTCTAACCCCAAGGGAACTCAAGCGTGTATAATGCTATTCTTCTTTGACCATTCCATTTGCGCAGGTTAGAGGTCACAAGTAGAAGGTAACATCACTTATAGGTTAAGTCAGCCAGTATTTAATTTTAGGCAGGGTTAAGAAGTTAATAGTTTCATATGTAGTAGGGTTAAATTAAGGGAGGGGGCTAATGACTGGAGCAAATGACAGGAAAGAGTCTAAATGAAAACATTTTTTTCTTTTCAGCATTCTCAATGCTCTGCTTAGAAATTCATCTGGCAAATACTAGTGCAGACAAAGAACTTCACTCATTTAAGTTCTCATTGACTTCAATAGGAGGTAGGACTCTAATCTAATTAGGCACTTGTGAAAGATCCCATTAAGTGCCTACTTCTACTGCTAGGTTCCTAAATGCTTTTGAAAATCTGGGCTAAACCAGAAACAATCTTCTCGATTCAGTTCAGAGTTACTATTTATTTTATTAAATCACTTTTAATTGTAAAACAAACATTTATGGTCTTACTCTTTGTTTCTAGCACATTCAGGTGGTAAAATAAAATTCTATCTGAATGTTTATAGAAGTTGAAATAAATAGGAAATCCAATGAGTTAGGCCTCCAACCTGCACTCATTTGGCACCCATCTCCAAATTCAGGCACCTAAATACCTTTGACAATCTGGCCTCTATACATTTAGAATTAGTAGATCTCATCCTCTCCCACTTGGCTTTTCTTCATGGATTGGGAGAGGAATATGCCACTTCTCTACTTTTTCAATTTTAAATTAATGAGTACAAATAAAGTATTTTCTCTTCTCTTACTAACTAAAACATGGAATTCATTAAGGCAGAAGTGTTTCTGTTCAACCTAAAATCAAAAGTACTTGTATTTGAAAAAAATTAAAAAACAGCACTCGTTCCATTGTGAAGACAGAAAATGGAATTATATTAGGTATCTAAAATTACAACACTTAATCAAGCTTTACCTGACACCAAGTTAAGGCTTATCCTCTGATTCTGTACATCATTTAAAATTTGAAGAATCATTGAGCCAAGATATATTTACTTTTAATAGATTTTAGTAAGTGTAGGTCTTAAACATTATATCATCTGATATCAAGGCCAATATATAATTTTAAACAGAATGCACTTTTTAAATTAAAAGATTTTAAATTCAATAATTTTATACAGTAAATTTTATCTACTGTGACTAAGGCATCAGCTAGTCTATAAAAATGGTACCAAATAGAAGAAAATAGTGCTCTGAGTGATTTCAATATTTCTGTATTCAGCTTGCTCATTAGATTGCCTAGCTACTAAAAAAGTTCCATGTCTACCTCCTTTGTCTATTTTGTTCTTGTGAGCAGGCAGAGAGGGCTAAAGCAAAACAAGTTTCTGTATGAGTGCTTCTGAAAGAAAATTTTTCAGATACGTAAAGGCAGCTTGATCACTAGAACTGAAGGGACAAGCTCAGAAAGGTTCAATACACATGTGTTCACATAAAGTATCTGGTCTAATTTTAGAATGAGCAGCAGTGATGGGGTCTTTTAAAAAGTTACATTTTGTAGTTCTGCAAGAATTTTCACAGGAGCTTTCTGTGAATAGCTCTGTGCACAGTATGAATTATGATAACTTTTGATACAGTTTTACTTACATAGAGTAGTCTGGTAGTTCACTTTTTGATGAAGGATCTGTGGAGGCAGTGCAGGTCTCTTTAACTCCTATGGTAAATAAAAGTTTGACATCTTTATTACAGAATGCCACTACATCCAAAGATACAGATCTGAAGAGCCTGGAATGCTCCTACTCCAAATTCCCATTATATTGTCTCAATTGGTAATCATGAATAAGATGCACAATTTAACATTTACAATAGGGGTCATATGACCAATTCTACAACAACCGATACCAGAAGTTTAAAAATTGAGCTAGCGGCTGCAGAAGCTGTACAATGAAGTAATTCAATCTTAACCCAAGGTCAACTTTCTTTTATTTCAAGACAAGTTGTGGCATCTGCACAGCAATTCAAGATATGCAGTGGCAGATGTAGCTACACAATAGGAGATAGTTTTATATCGACATCCAGCTTTCATGGGACCGTAATACATAACAATGGGGTGGAAAGCTAAAGTGCTCTTCTTGCTGAAGTCTTTTCTCACAATTATGGGTATGCAAAGCTTGATTTAATTTCACTACTTTTCTCTTGTTTGGGAATCTCTATCATTTTATGCTAGTCTATTTGATATTCAGTCTTCAATAATCCTCAGGAGAATGCTCCTTTACAATTAATACGGCAACAGTGGATTTTACAAGCCCAAAAAGCAAGTAAATAAGCTGCCCTCTAGGATGAAGTTACAAAAGTAAGGTACATACAGTTTCTAGCCCATCTGTTTGCAAGAGATATATGTGAGGAATATTTATTCTAGGAATTTAATTTTAGGAAAATCTTGTAAATATAAGCATTTCTATAAATTCTTCCTCAAAGTATATTTACTCACACAGATGAAAAGGGAGAAAAGGGTTCAAAAAGCCTGCTAGTAAAACTAATGTTTCACTTGGGGCTTTGTCAGTAAGTTTCAAATACCATCCTACATAACCATCCTATTATTGTTATTACTTCCTTATGTACTGATTAAAAACAAATGTTCCTGCCAAGGCTCTAATAATTTAAAAATATCATTTCCAAAAAACATTATATTCAGATAAGAAAATGATCACATAATGGTTCATAGAGTATCTGAATTAAAGGGATTACAGAATAAAGTCATCTGGTGTAAAATTAAGTGGCTTTTTTGTACCACTTTCTACAGAAAATATATGAGCAATTGAAGTTTTACTCAGTTTAGTAAGGGATATGAAAGATGTTATCCAAACAAACCTTTTCCAGTGCTGAGAGTAAAATTCAAGTTTTAAAAAGATTATTTTAAATGAAAACACTGAACACCATGTCACTATGTTTCAATACTACCCAGCTATTTTGGGTGCTACACCAAAATAAGCATCAGTCTAGGGGACAATACTGAATTTTTCCAGGCCTGTAGAATTCCACAACTGGCTGCCTGCTAGACAAAAAGCATCCTTGATGCCAACACAAACATGAATTGAGCACAAAAGATTTTCAGAGATAAACTCCATTCCACAAGGACACTGATATGAAGGATTTAAATGAACTGGAAAGACACAATTGTAACGTAGTCAGCATTCTACAGAAGCACAGGTGCCTTCAAAAGCTTACGCAATATATACAATTCTCTGTTTTCTGAAACAACTGCTTTAGGGTAGTTGAGGGCTGAATCTGATTTCTGACTGAGATGAGATTGCCTAGCCCATACCACTGTGAAAAATCACTGTAGAATTACTGATGTTAGTTGGAAATTCTACCTTCTCGTGTACTTTGCAGGGCTTAAATGAAACTGCAGTTGGCATGTTATGCAACATGATCCCTTGCTTTTTTAGTGTGCATACTTTTACTTACTAATTTGTAAAGTTTAACAGTTTTCACGGGGTAAATCTTTCAGTCACTATTAATGACTAAAGCTATAGATAAACCTATAAAAAGTCAAGAACCATGTTGAATAAATTTTCTCTCTTGAAGAATATTTTCATAAAAGAAATCACAGTAATCCTCTAAAGCTTGTAATAAAATAGTTCTGGTATCCAAGTTCTGATTTGAATACAATCAATTTAAGACAATAAGTGAACTCCTTAATTCAAACACAAAAAGCCTAGAAAAAAAATTCCATTATTCGTTCTTGTTTTCATTAGTCAATGATCCCTTCCAGACAACCACTATTCAATGACTTGTTTAGAACTCTCAAATCCAAATTGCTTCTGTAATAAAAAAAGGTTGAAATCTTACCAAAAATAAGCCTACAGAACATTCATAGTTTGGAATTCCAATACAGTAAGATAGTAGGTATACTATTTGAATGCATGTCATTCCTCCCTAAGAATGTAAAAGAAAAACAGAAGCACTAATCTGCATTTTGGTTCAGGCGAAAGGTGCTATGTAAAGACAGACAGGAAACGCTATCCCTATTTTACACGGGTAGAAGAGGCAGTGGATAGCGGTTGGATCATCCAGTAATTTAAAAAGCAGTGCTTTAATACCTTCACTTGAATCCAAAGTGGAAGAGTTTTTCAGCTTGGCAATTTCCTCTTTCTTAAGGTCTTTCTCCTTTTCTTCCACACATACAGTGTCATGTTTTTTGATTTGGTCCTTCTCCTTATGCTTTTTTGACTTCTTTTTGGATTTTTTGTGTGACAGTGAATGTTTCTCATCTGTGGACTTTGGGCACTCCAACTGAACTGCAGTGGATGCTGGCATTTCCAAAGGAGTCCTAGAGGTATATTTTTCTTGCTGGTCCTCATAGATGCTGCTGCCATTCTGACTAAAACTGTCAACAGGCAGGTCTTGAGTGCCCCGGCCTTCAGGAGTGCTAGGGGAATTGGAGTTGGAGTTTACAGTCTGAGGAGGATTTGAAACATGAAGGTGAGTTGAAGGAAATGGCGGAGGGGCTGGGGTGGCAGCAGCTGCAGGGGGAGGTGGTGGTGGTGGAGCTGCGGCAGGTTTCTCATTGGAAGCAGTCAAGTGACCATTTAAGGTGGGTTGAACTCTGTTGGTAAGGTGAGATATCCTTGGTTTTTTAGGCATTAAAGGATCAATAAAATCAGAATCCAAAAGCCGTTTCTACAATAAAATAAAGTGTGTTAGTTTCAGTTTAGTCCACCTCTACAGTACAGTGCCTGCAAGTTCAAACTGGTTGATTATTAAAACAACATGACTTACATTGCTGGTCTTTTTTAGATAAGAAAGATCCTGACAGCTTACCATGTGCTTTGTGTCAAGCTCAAAAAAGTGCTAGATAGTTTTTCATTTGTTTTATCCTGAGATCCCCTTCAAATCTATGGCCAAAAGCTTGGAATAACACAATGGGCACCTATACATGTGACAGAGCTCTGCTCAATTAATTGAGTCTGCTGCAAATCTGCTGGAGTGTGCTAATTAGCCTCCACGTCGCATGTATTCAGCACCCCACATTTCAAAATAGCGGTGGGGGCACTTTAAAGCTTGTTGAATGAGCTTTAGTTAAAGTAACCTGGCCACCATGTTGAAGCATGGGATGCTGAATGCACATAACACTGTGGGCACTTTAATTAGAACGGCTCCCAGAACCACTCTAATTAAAGCACCCGCCCTTCTCCCCCTACTCTAGAGCACATGTATAGATGCCCAATAGTTCCCACAGAATCAGGCTGTAACAAAACAGTTTAGTCAGTACTTCATAGAAACTAATGCAGAAAGTACATGTTAAGTAAATACATCTTCTCCAATACAGACTGTCTTTTATTCAAGTAGTTCCAAGCCATCTGGGACACAATGTTATTAAGAATGTCTAAAGCAGTGATTCTCAGCCTTTTTGGACTTGAGGCACCCTCCATAACTTTTGTGAACTGGGTGGCACCCACATTCAAAAACTAATTTATATGTTACAGTGCTTATCTCCTTGCAGAGGGGCTGGGCAATGGGGAATCATCCAGGTAGGGACAAGCCTTAGCCTATGCTTATCTGCTTATTTCCTCTTAGCACCCTTCACATGAACTGGTGGCACCAGAATCACTGGTCTAAAGCATTAGGGAGACAGGAGGGGACAGGAAATATCTGGTTTCTCCTATAGCTAGCTTTGGTTTTAAGTACTTTCCAGATGATATTGGAGTTTCTCCGAAACATCATCCAATTCATTCCAGCTTGCTTAACAAGTATATACTGCTTATGTTCCAGTACAAGGCAGTGCCTCTGACCAGAAGTACCAGGCACAGCTCTGTACTACACAGCTGAACTACTTCCAGATTCTGTGTATAGTGAAGTGAGAGAGAGGGAACCAGGCAGTTTAGATCATTCGCTGTTCTTCTGGGAAGCAGTAACTAAGGTTGACAAGAAACAGTCATGCACTGATTTCTCCTATCATAAATGTGTTAACGGTCCTAGAAAAAGGTATTCAGCACTTGTTTCAGCTGTTCCAAAGCAGCAAATACAAGTTCCCACCACTAACTTTTAACGTTTGCTTTTGCTGAAATAGAGGTTTACTGATTTCAAATATCATAGTGATGCTCTTCGTAGTGGCTTATATCTGAAAATCTTCAAGTACTATTGTTTTGAATTAAAAAAAGGGAGGTTTTATTCTGATATCATTGACGGGAAAATGAGACAAAAGGGAGATCAAAGATTTCTCAAAAGGTCTTACAAGTTTGTAGCTAGGCCAAGTCTAAAACTTGAAGTGCCCCAGTTCAGTTCCATCCTTTAGCCACTGGATGATGAACATAGCCAATATGCAGCAATACATATAGCAAAAATAGGTTTATAGTTTTCAAGTAACAGAACACCGATGTTCTACACTACAGTAGACCAGGCCTTTCTGTATACTGCACATAAGGTAATGGCTAAAACAAAAGCAGTGTAAGACTGCCCGCCTTCCATAAATATCAGATATAAAAACAGTCATACAATACAGAGAAAGTTAACCCCCACAGCTCAAAACAGGGTGGACTATACTACCCTGATTTGAAATATGAAGACATACCAAGATAAAATTATTTCAGACTGTCAAAAGACATATCTAAGGGTTTATCAACCAGAAAGTATGTGGTAATTGTATAACACTAATGGATACCCAAGTAGTTAACTTTAAGCTTAAAACCACAAATGTTTGCCAATATGCTATTACTTTCTAGCTTGACTTTTAAAGCATGCAGACACTAGTGATGGGTACAGCTGGAGAACATGGGTACCTTTGCAAAATCTTTGGTAAGTGGTCTCTCTAGAGTTTTGTTTACCACCACCCTGATTGGATCACTAAACACAGGGCTACATTGTATGAAGAATACAAATACCAACTTTAGGAGCTCTTCAGCTACTTGACTATAAATGTAAAAAGCACTGCGTATCAATCAGTCCCACAGGCTTTCATGGTGCAACTATCTGTGTAACATCATAGTTTGTCACCACACAAGTATATAAAAATAGTTGCTTCATCTTTTCCATACATTAAAATGGTATTGGTGACTCATATTACATTATGAAAGCTTTCACACCAATAACAAATTGTTAAATATCTAATCTTATTGCACCATATATATAAGGTAGAAAGTTACAAATTAAATACCTGGGAAGGAGAAGCTGATGTAGCATCTTTAACAGAACTTAGAGGAGATTCCAAATGACTGGTGCTGGTGGCATTCTGAGATGAATTTAGTTTTCTGTAAAGATTACCCACATTCCAGGTTACAAGGCAAATCAAGAAAAGACTAACAGATCTTTCATTATTTGGGAAGAAATAAAAAGTGTCTGTTACTTCCCAGACAAAGTATCTTTTTACTGCTACTTTTAAAGGAAAAACAGACTGCACTTACCTAGAAAGTATTAATTCCAATGACTGTTTATCTATTTCATTGTATCCAGGCCAGTCTTTTTGAATCTCTTTAAATACATAATCCTTCAGAGTGTAAGAGTTGTCCTTGGGATTCAAGTTGGCTACCTATATACGTTTAAAAAAATACAAGTATTAAAGCTTTTGGTAAGCTACAATACTAGGGCAGAAAAGACAGCCTGAAAGAATAGGATAGGTTGGAAGTATAATATCAGAAAGTATTCCTATTTACTTATTAGCTTTTGATTTTGAGGTCAGCCAGGCCTTCCACTTAAACACCAATTTTCAACACTGAAGGTTGATCATCTTGGATGCAGAAATTTTAAATATTCATAGACATCTTGCAAAATGTATTTCCTTCAGGTACTACCATGTATATTTCTGTGACATGCAATGTACCTTTCCTATATAGAATACAGTTTAAAATTTTTGGCTCGCATGATTTCTTATAATCCTGGCTGCACACATTTATTCATTTTGAGAATGGCCTAATGTTCCAGAGGAATTACAAGTCAATGCATCTTGACATTACACCTACACATATTTGTGTGCTCACAAACAACTTTAGAATTTAATTTCAGGTATTCAAAAGCATTTTGTATATATGTCTACTGAAACAGGAGGAAATACTCTTCTAACCTAGAACCAAAGGAAAATAGGGGTGGAAGGGACCCTCTCAAGGTTACCTAGTCCAGGCCCCTGCTCAAGACAGAATCAACCTGACTTGGTCATCCCAGACAATCGCGTGTCCAACTTGCTCTTGAAAATTTTCAGGGATGGAAATTCTAAAATTTCTCTTGGTAACCTGTTCCAATGCTTGACCTCCCTCATGACAGAAAGTTCCTCCTAATCTCCAACCTAAATTTCCCCTCCTGCAGCCTATGGCCATGTCTCTTAGTCCTGCTCCTCAGTCACAGAAAAAAAACCCATCTCTATCCTCTCTCTAATTGCCCTTTAGGTATTTGAAGATTTCTCAAATCCCCCCTCAGTCTTCTCTTCTCCTGAATAAATTAATCCTAGTTCTTCTATCCTTTCCTCATAAATCTTGCTTCTCCGGTCCCTAATCATTTTTGTTGCTCTGCACTGGGTTTCTTCTAATCTGTTCACATTATTCTTTATGTGTGGGGCCCAGACATGGACACAGTACTTCAGGTGAGGCCTCACTGCTGCTGAACAGAGTGGAAGAATTATTTCCCTTGATTTGCAAGTGACGCTCCTGTTAACATAGACAGGTATGGTGTTGACTTTATTTTATTTACTTATTTATTTTTGTAGTAAGATCATACTATTGGCTCATATTAAAGTCTACTGTAACCCCTAGGTCCTTCTCTGCAGTAGGCGTACCCTAGGCTTCTGTTCTGTGCCAAGTAAAGGATCATGCACCCGTCTTTGCTGAATCTCATCTAATTCACCGTGGACTCGTTTTCCAGTTTATTTAAGCTATTCTGGATCCCAGCCTTGCCCTCCAGAATGTTTGCAACTCCACCCAACTTGATATCATCTACAAATTTACTAAGCATATACACTGAAACCCATCATCCAAATCATTAACGAGTAATCATTAATCATCAAGAATATTAGAGCAACAATCAACAGAGGAAAGTGAATATAGCTCTAGGAATATTATTAACTAAAACTGTATTGCCAGCAAATGCAACTTTATTTATCTAGAGAAATGACAGCAAAAGTAGATGGTTCATCTTGTTTTCCAAGTGACTGAGTTGTGGGATTTGGTACATGGACACTGCCTACACTAAGTTGTAGCATTCCATTAGACAGGTCCAGGTAGAAAGTTTAGACTTCATACTGAATTTTCCCTTTAATGGTAGAAAAACAGCATAGATGTCAGATTAGCTGTATTTTTGTTATTGCTTTGTTTTTATCTGTTTTTTTGAGATGCACCCAAAAAACCCCAGAGTCAGTTTACTGAGGACAGGCATAACAACTGTAGCCAAGGACACTGCCAGCTAGACTTTTAAACAAAAAGTTAGCACTGGTGCAACCAACACGGGATGTTCATATGTTAGCGCAACTAACATGGGATGTTATCTTGTGTTAAAGTTTTGTGTATGCAAAGACAGAACCACAAATTCTCAGAAAAACAAAACAAAAAACACACTGTGTTTATAATTCCAAACTAGCAAATGCTTCAAACTTATGCATGCTCCGCTTGAAGAGAGGAGGAAGTTTATTTGAATCTCTCTCGAAATGCAATATATCATGTTTGCACAAACAAGCAAGCGAGCAGCTGGCAAAAGCTCACATCACTGAGGCCTACTATGCCAAAGTGGTAATTAGGTAACTTCTTTTCAAATCTCATTTTAGATCCAGCTATATCACACCAAATTCTTGCCCCTCCAAAAGTTAGAAACTGGCCATTTGCCTGTTTACCCTTATCTAGATGTTGAAGAAGGCTTCATTTCGACATGCATATGAGCACAAGATGATTCTTTAAGCAGTTTTAGCTATTTTTCAAATTCTTTCTTG
Organism: Caiman crocodilus; assembly: GCA_030014935.1. Taxonomy (NCBI): domain Eukaryota; kingdom Metazoa; phylum Chordata; order Crocodylia; family Alligatoridae; genus Caiman; species Caiman crocodilus. The sequence goes on along the minus strand of JAGPOW010002514.1, from coordinate 10,364,958 downwards.
GACAGAATTGGTGCTAAAAGAACAAATCTTAGTGTAAGAGTGCATTAGTGGATCAAATGTTTACTGTTTTGTCTTAAAATATATTCTTTTGTCCTGTTAGATCTGTAATTTTGTTCTTTGTGATACCATTACTAAGACTTGAACGTTTGCACTGTGCCTGTAAAAGACTTTGTCACTGTACTGTGTTAGAACCAATTAAAAAAACAAAAACGAGATACCAAAACCCCACCAAAGCCACATGGAGTATGGTTGATGCAGTTGAAACAGGATTAAAGCAGAATTTTCAGTACAGGATAAGGGTTTGTTTGTTTATTTTACATGCACACATGCTAACTACATGTAAGCTCACAATTTTACGAGCAAGTGCAGGACTATACAGTGTAATATTTTCTCAACAAGGGTACATTTTAATTACTACTGATAAAAGGATTACCTTACAGAACTCAAAATTAAAACTGAGATTTAAAACAGATTAAACATAGCACCAAATCAGCACTCATCCCCACTGGCTTCTAAAGGGCAACAGTACTCCAGGCATTTTCACAGCACATGTCACAAGAGGTAACAGGTTATGAGTCTATGTATGGACAAAGTGTGCCCCTGCCTTGCCTATATATATGGCCAAGGAGGACAGTGGGTGGAGAGTACTTGTTGCACTGATTACTCATTTGTGCAGGCCTGCACATTTAGGATTTTAATGTCAACATTAGTAAGCAGTAAGTACTAAACTTAACAAGTAAAGAAATTAGTGCTTACTTCTAACTGTACAGTTCAGTGAAGACTGACCATATTCTAATCTCCCTATTCAAACTATTTTTTTTGTTTAGACAGATATGCCAAGTATCTTCAGATTGAAAATGTAGACATAAACTGAAGTGTATTAGCTATACCCTCCCTGCATTAATCCAGATTAACAGCAGGCCATTGTTTTGTCTTATACCCCATTTTCTTTCTTTATCTTTGCTGTTTTCTTTTACAAGATTTAGATTGTTCATAAAATAATAATAAAAGCAACAATGCTTAACATACTCCATCAATTTTCTTTTTTTTTAAATCTAAAGTAACCCCCCCAAAAGCCCTCTAAATTGATTTTTAAACCGGGACTAAGTCTTTTACTGTCCATCTGTTAAATGAGTATAAAAATGCTTAAAAGCAGTTTTTATAAAAGACAATGTACTAAGAGCTATAGGGTCAGAAGCTACAGGATTTCATGCAAATTTAATATAAAGAATCGATTCAACCATAACAAGACTAATTAAAGCCTTTCAGGCATAGATAGATGAGTAAAATAAAGCTTGTGTCACTAACTTGGGAAGCCAGCTGGGAGGCAAGAGGCACAGAGCAATACTAGAAGACATTTTCTCAGAACATCTCTAATGGGATGTGAAATGAGAACTCAGACCCTTGACTCCAAAATCAAAAAGTACTCCTATAGTTTTACAACACACACTCAAGGATAATTTTGGTGAGATATGATAAGCAGCCCCTACTTTCTCCTAAGAATTATAATTCTAAGAAGTTACAGCTCATGGATAGTACCAGTGAATAAAGGGTTTGCCAATAAGCGTTAAACAAGGAATAAATGACGGCCTTGGAGGAGAGCTGTAATTTACTCAAGAGACTGACACTGCAAGCTACCCATGACAGCTCAAGCAGCGTCTAAACAGTGCAACGGAGAAAGTCAGTTTACCTCATCACTTTCAGGATCAGTGTGTATATGTACACACTGTGTAATATTATTCTACGTACTATGCATTTTCATCCATTATGACAATGTTTCCATCTACAAAAGGGACAGCATTTTCTTCTCAAATATATATATATATCCATATTGAGCAAAGAGCAAACTGCTCTAATGTAAAAATGAACACCAGAATTTTCATTTACTGTGACACTGAAAAAAATCCCAGGTCTGAGACAGTTAAAGTAAAGTAAGTATCTGGTAACAGACTTAAGGCTGGTACATAACATCCTTCACAGTGTATTATACTTGTTTAAATAATGATACACAAATCTGTATAAATTGCCAATTCCAATCAGTCCCTTTCCCGATACAGAACAATGGGTTAATAAACACATTCCTTTATGAATTAGTGTGAACCGCTATGAACATCTTGAAATAACATGAAATTTCTAAGGAAAAGAACACAGCACAAAAAAATAAGAGCTACAAAAAATTTATACAAGTATTCCTTAATGCTTCAGAGGGTTTCTGAAGTTTTCATTTTTTTCTCTTACAGACTACTACAAACTCCTTAAAACTTGTAACTAAATGTTAATAATTACAAATACAGGCTACATCTTCAGAGAATATGGCATCAAAGAGGCAATATCAATAAAATGTGCCCACTTCTGAACTGCAGTGAGCACTCACTTAAATTTTAAATATGGCAGCAACATTCTTGAATTATGTTAAGAAAAACAGCAGCAGGAACAGAAAGAACAGGAAGGGCATCTGATTTAGTAAGTTTCACCTGTTGAAGTATAGCTGCAAGGGAGTTCTTGTCTTTTTGATTCACACCATCTCTTTGTAAGCGAGCAAGTAGCTCTGGTTTCTTGTAGGTTTTCAGTGCTAGTAAATGAATCACCCTGTCCCTATACGGTCGCTGAGATACAGTGTTGTTTACATGAGTTTTTCGTATTGTATTTGCAGGGTTCATGGGGGTTGACCTCTTCCTTTCAGGAGCGGCATCTAAAATGCTCTGTGGTGCTTTTCGAATCTGTACTCTCTTACCTAAATGCAGGATGAAACACACACACACAAGCACATTTTAAGTAGTTCTAGCATGATGGATAAACATCATCTTCTAAAGTTAAATGCAACACAGAATTTTATACATATAAGAGCTATTTATTCTAAATAGGGGGGAGTTAAGAACTCATCAAGAAATTGAATATGAAATTGGGAACAAAATTATATTAAGGAAGGTGAGAGGTACTGGTTTGCTTATGTAGTGACATATTCAAAATTTTTCTTAATTTATATAGGATTAGAAAAATTGTAAGTATGCTAATGTTAGAGAGGTTTTTAAAATGGGAATACAGTTTAGATTATGAAACCAAGGCCTTCCTGTGATTAATGTATTCTCCATTCAGGCCTATGGAACCTAAGTCTATATACATGCCACTATCATTACATGAAAAGGAACACAAACTATAAACTTCTGAAATCCATTGTGTGAAAAGAAAATTCTTCAAATAAATACTTTGTGCTGGGTAAGTGAGAGAGCTATATCATTGGGTCCACAAAAATGAAAGATTATTTCTTACGTAAAGAATTCATATGAAATTGACCCAGATAATTGTGCCAGAAAGCACCTCTTAATTCCAACATGCCATCCTAGGCAAATAAAATTGCCTACCTGAGTACACAATTGCATTTTAAAAACTTCTGTGGATTTGGCCCTTACACCAAAAGGATGGTTTTTCAGTAAATTCACAAGGTGTTTTTGCAAATGGAAATGTTTATGAAAGTAGTCCAAGGTTTATAAAATAAACATGATCAGTACCTTATTTCATTCAAAAGGTTAATCTTTACATAAAACTAACTAATTAGTAGCAATTGCTTTGGCTCTGGTAGAAAAAAGGTTAGTGACAGTAAATGTTAGTTAAAAATACACAACTATAAGACAGTCCACTGCAATGGGTTTTTACTTAACGTTTCAATTTCTACAAGGTAGAAAAGTTGATGCTTCCTAGATTAACATTCCTACAAACCTAAATCCTTGCAAGTCAGGAAAATATGAAGCCGGTCAGTGTTATGAGTCCAAAGCTTTGACCTCCTCTCTCTTTCAGACAGGTTACAGGCTTTGAAACTAGGAAAACATTCTTTGGAATAAAAACTTTGCACAAAATGACTCCATCTATTATGGAAAATGAGGTATTTTGACTGTAGGAAAAACATATTTCCATTTTGCAGTACAACCATTTTTAACTATTCCTAGAATTAAACTAATTCACTGGTCCTTGCTCTAATAGTTTTAGAAATAATCATTACTTTGATCAGATAAATGGTTGCAGTTTTAGTATAACAGTATGCACAAAGCAGTCCTTTTAATTGGTTAGAGCACAGCCAAATCCTAACCCAGCTGCAACACTTAAATTTGCTGTGTAATAGAAGAATTAGCTGTACCAGCATCTTGTTCTGTTCTAAAACAAACTAAACCTGTCCTGGTTTCAAGTTCAATTAGGGCGTACAACCCAAGGCACCTGACAAAGGGTTGAACACTGGCTACGAATCTTGGCTTCTTAAAATCAAACAACTTCCACAGCTGTGTCCCTTCAAAGCAGTTTTTTGATCCAATTTCTGCTTGAGCAATTTGTGAAAATTATGCAGCTCAAGTTAATGGATCTTCATTTTAAGTAGATTTTTTTTTTTTTAAATGGAACAATAAGAAAAATAAGTAGACTGTGCTTTTTCAGGACAGACTACAAGAGAGGTGGACATATTTGGGCTGGAGGGCCACTTAGGGAGTTTTGGTGAGCTGTTGCAGTCTGGGACCACAGCCATCAACCTTTGCAACAGCTCACCAAAACTCCCTCCAGCCCAAATAACTGCCCAGCCTGGACTACAGGTAGAAACAACGTGGAATGTGCAGGAAGACCAGAGACAGTTATAATATTAACTTTTCTGGACATTACAATGCTAAGCCAACATAGTTTTAACTTTGTATTTCACAAAGTGATGTAGATACCTAGTTAAGATACCCTATAATAGGCAAGAATATCTACGGTAATGTACTGCAGTATAACAGGACTGGAATGTTCATGCTAGCATGGGCAACCTGCCCTTTCTTTCCAAAGGTCACTTCTGGATAGATTCTGGCAGCAGGAACAGACCCTTGCAAGTCTGTCTAGTCAGGCTGCTTGCCAGTCCTGGTCTACTGGTGTGAAAATAATTCTGCATCTCCATTTACAGTAAAATTCACAGCCTGAGATCCTGTTACTGTGGCGAGTCCCTACAGCTGACTGGACTAATATTAAGAAAGACGGTAGACAAGATTGAAAATCACTTCCATGCACCATTGTCCTATGGAGTCTGCAGCCATTTCAGTCCAAACATGTAAAACACCACAAATATTCAGGAAGGTACTAATTCTATGAACTCATCAGCATTTTCATGAAAGAGAAGAAGCACTGAACCTGCTATGTCACTAAATTTAGTATTCATTGGGCGCCTCTACAAATTTGTTAATGAATTTTAGTTACTGAGCATTTAGTTTAATACTTCTTTAATGAAGTACTACCTGAATGTGCAGTAACTACTTTTACCACACAGTAGTACCGTTGCACATTTTTTTTGTAATGGTTACTAAGCAGTAGCTTGATAACACTGCACAGTAGCTTATTACCATAGTTTTCGACCAGCTACTGTGCAGTGTTATTAGGCTACAGCGCAGTGTCTCGTGTAGATATGCCCATTGAAACCATGCTAACAATTCCCTGGACCAGTGAATAAAGACGAGGGATGCTGAGGGCAAGGAAGAGCAGGGAGAATAATTTGAGACTGTGAACAGGTGGCAAAGATGTGCTAACCAAAGCTTTACATCCTCTTCTGTAAGGCAAAAAATATGCTAACCATTATGAATCTCATACTTGTCAAAGTTACAGACTTCCAAACGTCTGTTAGATTAAAATGGCAAAGACAACCATACCTACAAATGGACCACCAGGTTTTATGACCTTTGTACTTCGATTACGTGATTCCTCTTCTGCCTGGGTCATGCGTTCTCTTGTCATCTGATAGGAATCATTTGTTGCACACACTGTAATTTTATCTTGAATAAATCCCAAGCAATTGAGCTGCGAAGCTCCAGAACTATGAAAGCAGTGAAAGAAAACACTTCAAGAGATTAAAATACTATTTCAAATTTAAGCTTTCACTGAAACTTAGTCAAATTCATAATATTTAGAGCATAAATACTGCTAACAAAAAGGGTGCATTTCTCAACTGCTTAGGGTTACAACACAAACAACTAGCTATTATCTAAATATTGCTTCAAATGAATGGCTTTCAGGGATACATAAAACCTGTAAAGTTAACTATATTGTTATATTTAAAAGTAGTACAATCCTCTTCCTCATTAAGAGAACAATAATACTGGTAAACCAGAATAGGGCAAATTTATGGGTGTCAGAGTTGTGCTTTTATAACTATTTCAGGAAAGACTACACCCCTGAAGTAATTAGCTATAATGGTACCAAAATTGTGCACAGACTACACATGTGCCTTAGGGACCATGTAAAAGGACTTTTCAAATTGTGTTAGGATCACTCAATGGGTTGAGCAGAAATGGGAAAAAATTGCGCATGTAATTTATGTAGTTCTATCTTTCTTCTGGTTTTTAAAAGGGTTAATTCAACTGAATTCTCAGATATGATTTTTACCTAGTATTTGTATGCCAACTCTTCTAAACGGTTAGTTATTAAAACATCTCTTTTTCACCATGCCTATTTTGCATGTTTGCAGCACACTGAAGAATCTGTGTTCAGCTGACCTATCTGTTTACCTAGACATTGCACGTAGCAACCAGGGACAAAAAAAGTTGCGACAGAAAAGCCACAAAGAACGAGGGCAGATGCAGCCTGAATTTTGAAGTTCACAGCATCTCTGATACTCTCAGAGATCAATGAATACTGCATATATGAATTAATGACACATGGTCTATCTACTACTGCTTATTTGCACAATGAGCTCTAGAGACATTTTTAATAACATAATACCAGAGAGAGGGAGTGTCTCCACAGAATTTCACTATATTTTTCTCCCTTCCCAGTCTGACCATTTCTGATCAGTCCTTATACAAAAGTGCCTGTCCATACATAATTACAAATAATTACCATAATTTAAAGTAGCATGGTTTCAACTAGTAATTTATGCTGCTGACCTGCAGATGGACTGGGAGTTCAGCTGACCTGCAACTTACTGAAAAGTAACCCCACAATTCTCTGCTGAATGTTCCAGATAAAAAGGGTAAGGAGCATTCAGCACATTTCTTCTTAAATTACCAGTTTATTTTTAGCTTTTCTGAAGTCTGCCAGCTATATCAAGCTCAGATTTAACATTGTAGAATACATCATTAAAGAGTTCACAACTAGTACTGTACCCTACTGGGAGCATAGAAACATTTCCACTGCTGCATTTTAGTATAAGGTTGATTCATTTATGTTCTTTAGCATGTTATCCTCCCAAAATGCACTAAGAAAGGGGAGGGGGCCAGGGAGAAAGAGCAGGAAATGTAATATCCGTTCTATCCCATCACCTGAAAAATTAAGACTGTCACGTTGACTAATTCCTTGAAGACTGCCTCCGTGCTTCAGTTGGGCTCAGTATTTTTGCTAAGGCTTTATTTGCTGGCATTTTAGCCTCTCATGTTCAGATTATATAAATTAGTTCCTTGAGACACAAACATTCTAATTATGTCTCAACTATACAGGACATACTATCTTTTCCAAAATAACACTGGCTACTTCCTGAAACTTAAGAGGTGGAACATAAGACATAGGAAGAGAAATGAGACTGCTAGGTAATTCTGCAGCCTAAATTGATTGCCTATCAACAGATTAAAATGACATCTGTTATGGTTTTGTGTACATGGGGAAGTCAGAACACAATAAATTGGGACTCAGCATGTACTGAAGTGCATCTGTACATTAGCGGTTGTGAGCATTCTTACCAATTAACTTTTACAGCAGATTAAGGCACAATCAATCTGTGCTTTAAGCGGATACTTAATTTAAAACAGTAAGTGGGTTTTGATTCAATTAAGCTTGCTTTCAAAAGCAAAGTAAGTTAAGTCAAAGTAAAGCCACTTTAATGCTGAATAAGAATGTCTTCACATAGGACTGATGTGGTATAACAGGTCCGCAGGAAAATGGGGGGAGAAGGGAGAGGATAGCTCATACCTCTAGTCACCTAGGACACCTTGTGTCTTGGACAACCTTAAGTGCCTAACTGTGTCTATAGGGGGAGTTATTAAAACAGCTAACTAACACTGAGGATCTCCATTGCTGGATAGCTTTAAGATCAGGTTATCGTCATAATAAATTAGCTGGAAGCTAGTGTTTCAGAATAACCTATGATACCTAAAAAGCCAGGTTCCAAGGCCCATTAACAATAAAGTTGTGTGCTAATATGGTAGCTAGTTTGTGTGGGTAAAAATGCACACACTCATTACAAATCCAACTTAACCATGTCATGGCATTGCTATTTTGCACTGGGGCTCTTGAACAGAACAGTCATGCAACAGCAGACAAGATTTCTAACTAGTGCCATTCTTTGAAAAGTCCTAGACGTTATGGCCAGGCCAACCAAGATAGCATGCTGAGCTCTGGGTGCAGACAGCAATGACAATCTTCGCCTGATCTGGCTACAGAAAGCAGTCTATAGCTGTGACTAAACACAAGTGCCTGGCTGCAGACAGCTTAAAAAATGGCCGACCGGGTGAAAAACTGACCCCACACTGCATGAGGGGTCAGATGGAAACATTTCAAAACAGTGTGTTCTGTAACTTCTGTTTGCCAGCCTGTTGCTGTTTTCAGAATGGGAGAGGGGAAAGGGAGTGGAGGGAGTTCAGTCTGGAGGTTTTCCACCCCCATTGGAGGGTGAGGTGGGTGAGTTGGGCCTCCCCCGCAGGAGGTGGGGTGGCTCTACTACATCTACTCCACCCTCCAGTGATGGCTGTTGAACCCCTAGAATGAGCTCCTGCTGCTCCCTTTTCCCCTCCCATTCTGAAAACTTTGCAGCCTAGCAGGCACGGGTGTCATTGCTAGGGGAAACCAGATGGCAATCAATAGCTAGGTTCTCCTCCCCTTGGAACAAACACTGAACTTCTGTTTGCTCTGGGGGGATCCTTGCAACTCACAACACTTCCTGCAAAGCACTGCGAGTTACAGCACGGAGCTGCTCTTCTGTCTGCACCTCTATGATCAAGTTCTACCTGACTGTAACAATCCTAGCCTGGAGAGAAATGAAGCCCAGCCCTAGCTAATTTTTAATATAGCACTAAAGAGACATGAAAGTGGCAAACTGCTTAAAAGTAAGTTTTTGGAAACAAAATGAAAGAGCTATAGATAAACATAGGTTATTATGCACCTGAAGAAACCATGATATTCTAAAGTTTGCATTTTTACTGTAGTTTGAAAGGAACGGTGTACTTGTTTTACTAAAGTTTCTGTTCTAGACCACACAAGCTCCCCAGCACTTTCTTTCTGCACAAATTTAAATACTGCTTACCTTGTGACCGTTTGCTGGACACAGTCAAAGCTTCCCTGAGGATTATCTTTGCCAACGTTTGACAAGTAGAAGTTAAAGTTATGCACTTCATTTGGGAGATCGGCTTTGGGAATTTTGACAAGCTAAAAAAAAAAAAAAAAAAAAAAATGTACAACTATATAAACAAACAAACCACGCTACATTTCTGGTAAACACCCCAAATTCGGCAAAAAATGTTAAGCAGCAGAGTAATGCAGTTAACTTTGGTCAGACTAATAATATTCTGCAAGTTAAACACATTCCAAAATGCCTTATTGCAGGGGTGTCAAAGATATGCCTGTGGGCTGGAACCAGCCTCCTATGCTGCCTGTGGGTCCTGGAGTTGACCCATGGGAAGCATGAAGCGTGCCACTTGGATGGCCCTCCCATGTGCTGCACATGGTGCCTAACTCCAGCCATTCCATGACCATGCTGCATGCAGTGCCTGCTCAAGCACCTGTCAGCTCCATGACAGATCCAGCAGTCTGGCCCCAGAGCAGCCACCACGTGCAGCATGGCCCGGAAGCAGCGGCTACATGCAGCATGGCTTGGGAGCAACTGCAGCAGGACTGCATTACACACCCTGTCCACTCAGGCCGCTCCAGGACTTGTGCAGGGTCCAGCATGTGGGGCTGATCTGTGGGTCTGGCTGGCTTTTGACACTCCTGCCTTACTGAATAAGGTCAAAGAACCCGTCATTGATTAACCTCAGAATAAAACACAAACACATGAAGAACCTGCAGTACAACTCTTTCCTGAGTAAATTCCAATCCTACTGAAAATGTACATAAAACTAGGTTTAAAAAAAAGAGTGAGAATAAGGCAGACAGAAAGATAGGGAGTGGAGAATGTAGTGATATGAATTGATGGTAATACTTAAAAATCGAAACACATTTCAACTCTTCTAGGCATTAAAAGCCTCTCAAACAAATACTTTTACCTAACATAGATCAGGTGATTTGTGCGGTTACTGGTACATCACTTTTGATAGAACTTAAATGTGATAAAACTTGCTCTCCTTGTTCAAACACACTCGGCTAGTATTTTGTGCACAGAACAGAATGTACTGTATTCTACTGGAGATTAGAAAGTATCAATTACAAGTGATCAATAGAATAGCACAGTTATGCGACATATGCGCCAATGTGCCGTTCTACAAACGAAACACCATGGCACAGTACTCAAAAAAACAGCAAGTTCTACATTCTGAAGCTAAACTTATTTTGCTGTTGGATTCCACTATAATACCTCTTTAGATAAGGGGAGGAGGCGCAACCTTTTTGACAGGCATGCCACAAATTATGCCCTGCACCCTCCCTAAGTGCCACTGATAGTCTTTCCCTGCCTGATCTGCTGCTCTGCTTTCAGCTCCCTGAAACATCTGCTGTTGTGGTGCCTGCCCCCTCACAGATCTGCTGTGTGCTATACACACAAGCAACCTATGCTACCTGTGGCACATGTTTATGGCAAGTCAGCCACCCCTGCTTTAGACTTTGCCTATCTGAAGGTCCAAGAACTGAGCCAGATTCCTAATTCAAGGTTTCATATCTGCTGAAGAAAAACTGCTGCATGAAGAGTAATGGGAAAAATACTTTTAAAAAATGCTCCTTTGTGGAATCCTCATTGAATTGATCCATTTTATCTTGCTTATAGAAACTGGTGAATGGAGTAAAACACATGCAGCTGTTTTAGTGCCTAAAACTAAAACAGCTGCATGTTTTAGGTGGGTAGGTGGGTGAGGGACTATACTGACCATTGCACAGTACAGGTGGGTAGGGGGAGGGGGTTGGGAAGGAGGGGGAAGAGAGAGATATCTTGCCTGCCTGGGCTCTCTTCACTTAAGCAGCAGCTGCTACTTTAACCATATGGGCTAGGCAGCTGCTGTTCGCCCCCCGCCTGTCCCACCCCAGGGTTGACTCTCTCACAACAAAGAGTCCCAGGGGGAAGAGACATCATTCCAGCCTACTCCTTCCACCAGAAAGGGCTGTATGTGCCATGGGGAGACAGCTGGGGTGGGGAGAGGCCCAACCTGGTGCTTGCTCTAAGTCAGCACCCTGGGGTTGGTGTTCCCTTTTGCCCTGGCCTGATCAACCCTCATGACTATGGTATTTATACAAATGCTGTAAGAAGCATTTTTCTCCATTTTTCTCCCTTAAAACATACAGGAAACATACATAATCACCATTCATGTTTTGATCACCAGTATTGGTCTCAAGTTGCTGATGAGATCTGTTCATTACTGGGCATGCAAGGTGAGACTATATTTGCACACCACTCAGCTAATTCTACTCAGAAAGAGCATCTTTGTCATACTGAATGAAATCTACACATTGAGTAGAAATCAAGCACGTAGTTCATTTCGCAGATACAAAACCTTGAGTTATGTATCTGACTCCATTTACCATGTTTCACAGTTCTTAGAAAAATAAAGAGAGAAATTATGGAGTCCTTACTGACCCTATAGAAAATTAATCCTAAGAATCTACAAAACTAGAGAAACACAATTTAAAATGTTATCTATCTGAACATTTTCAGTTTAATGCTTTTATAATGCATTTTACTGTAACTGAAATAATTATATTTTCCTTCAGTTTACTATATGCATTTGATGCTGTATGGATTTGAACCGCACGTAGCCAGTTTTTCCAGTCTGTATTTCTGTGTTGTTGTTTTTTTTAAGAAATGGACTTAACATATATAATCTGGCAGAGAATTTAGAAGAAACTACAGTTCCTCAAAATATTTAGCAATAAAAACATTGAGAGTACTAGTTTTTCAAGTTATGTTCGTTATGTGACAATTTTGAAGTTGCATGAACTTTTGATCAATTTTTAAAAGTACTTTCCCAGCTAGATATTTTTTTTCAAAAAGTCAAAAGCAATACACTCAGTGAGACATTTTTAAGTATAGTTTTAGATAGAAGTAACAGGAATCTATCTCCAAAACCAATTAAAGTAGATGGCTGCAGACATGAATGATGTTGCATCTGCTAGTGTACATACACTTTTCACTAAACTAGTCAACAGGCTTAAAAAAAAAAAAAAAGGCATGGTTCCAGCACTAAATTACTTAATAGAAATATTTACAAAAAAATAACATTCCAAAATAGAATTAATGTGGCTAGCACAGACAAATATCAGAATGGGTTTCTTTTCATCACAAATTACATCTTATCTATATTAAAAATTTCAGTTTACTGTAAAGCTTTCCTGAGATTGCCACCAGGATGGAGGTGACATTTTCAGAAGAGCAGATGTAAGTGCCACATGCATGCTGCTCATATTTCAGGTCTTGCTATCTTAGCAGCTCTCCCAAAGACTTCATTTCGATATTGAAAAAGAAGAGCTTTGTGGGATCCATATATGAAAAGCTGGGAGACAAACCACCGATGTCAGCCCTCTGGGAGCAAACCCAAAGGGGAAAATCTAATCTAGCTTTCGAGTCTTCTACTGACACTGTTCTATAGTCTACATTTTGGTGGTCCATACTATCAAATTCTGAAAGAGCTTATCAGAATTAGTGAGGCAATTAATTAAATCTTTCAGTGGACAGAAAACAGTCAGATTTGCATTATCACTTTCATTTCAGTCCCAAATCAAGGCCTAAAGACAGACAGATAGAAATTCCTACCTATTTTTAAAAAACTTAAAAAAAATCCTTATTTAAAAACTGAAACAGAATTACCATCTATGAAGACTAAGATTACTATAATTTTAAATTATTTTACTAATTAAGTTATTCTTATAGCACAGAGTTGCTGCTGAAGTTTTAAAATAGGCTCACCACTGACCTAAGGGAAATAACTACCGAAACACCAACCTGTTTTACAACCTGCTAATTCAGCAGTTGCAGAGATAGCATCCACTTAACTTCACCCTTGTCAACTAAAACTCTGCTTTGTTCAAGTGAACTGATTAAGAGTTAAAGCAGTGAGAAAGAAGGGAATAGCAAACCAGCCATCTATGAATACAAACAAGATGTCAGTGAGAGAGCTATTTCTGACAAGCTGAAGGATGTGGTGACCAAAAACAAGTTAAATTTGTCAACTGCCCCTAACACTTCAATGTATTAGTTTTTAAAGCACTTCATAACAACTCTTTAAATAAGCTATATCAGTGATTCTCAAGTACGGTGCTACCAGATCTTTTGAAGGGTGCCCTCGAGGCATCCAGAGAAAAGTGAAGTTTTGGAGGAAAGGAGGTAAACTAAGTAGATGCACGTAGGCTCAGGCATGTTCCTGCCTGGAGGATCCCCCATTCCATCTATAGATTATTTTTTGAAATTGGATGCCACTCATTTCACAAAGATTATGGAAGGATGTCTTAAGTTCACAAACGTTGAGAACTATTAGGCTAGATACAAGTAGAACAATTTTAAAACGGTGTTTTTTGACATTAATTCAGTTCCAATTTCCACCTCAATCCAGTTTGAGAATTCATTAGTAAAAACAATAAATCCTCTAGTAAAGAAACACATCGTTCACCATTTTCTAACAAATATCTAAATTAAGAACCTGAATAAATATATGGTAAGCTATGAGACTGCTTAAATAAATATGCATACATATGGAGCAAAAGAACTCAGCAAACCTAGTTAGCAAAAGACCACATAAGTATAAAGGCTATATTTAGTTGCAAACCAATGTATTAGCAGTTACAAGCCAATAAGACCAACTCCTTTAGGAAAATAACAAGAAGTACAACTGCAAAACATGATTATCCTCATAATTTAAAGGGCTTCGATTTAAAATCAGTCCATCATGAACCAGTCTAGGAGGGCTCCTAAATGTTGGCAGCAAAAATTGAGAAACTATTTTCAGCTAGTCTTGAAATGGAAAGCTGGAAACTGGGTAGTAGTTTGAGAGGCTGCTGACACCAACAGAGGGCTTATTTAGCACTGGACAGACCTGCTGCATACTTCAGGGTAGTGAACAGAATTCCTTTTTCGGGAAAAGTATTTATTTATTAGATTTATATTGACGGTCTCTATTAGACTTGGTCCTAAACATGTTCCCTAATCATCTTTGACAGAAAGGACAACGATCAGCTGCAGGGGGGGCGTCTTGAGCGCTGCTAGCTCTTGTGTCTCTGGCAATTGGTTTGCATTTCTGGAAAGGGGGTGGGAAAGGGAACTGTGTATTCTTTGGCCTCCACTTGGTTTCTCAATTCTGGGGATTTATGCAGTGGTCACAGATTACAAGGAGTTTTTCTCTAACGAAATACTATATACTACAATACTCAAGTGCCCCGAGTCTATCATGTAGAAAAGTTCTTGGGATGGGGGGGGAGGGGGGTGCTTTGTTGTTATTCTTACAGTTGATGAGAAGCAATTTGTACTTAGAGGAAGTTTGGGACCAAATTTGTGTCAAGTCTGCATTTTACTCTAGTCCTGCTTAAAGCTTTTCACTTATTGCTTCTGTCATAAATAGCTAAAAATAAGTAGGGGGTGTGCTGATAAAGATTTTTTTAGCTGATGGTGATGGCTGATTATTAACTAGTCATATTGGCCAATACTGATCCAACAGCCAATATGCAATTAGGGAGCTTGCAGACCTGCAACAGGCCATAAGTCTGGGGGTGTGGGAGAAAGGATGTGGGGGAAGGAAGAGGATGTGGGGTGAGCAGATTAAGGCCTGCACAGTACAGAAAGGAATGGGGCAGGGGAAGGGGCTGCCCAAGCAGGATGGGGTGGAGCTACAGGTGGCTCATTCAGGGTTATTGAAGGGAGGCAGCTCCTCGCCACTCCATGCACCCCCAGAGGAGGCACCCCTGGATCTGTGTGTGGGGGGCAAAGGCAGGCTGCCTGCTGCTTCCCCCCGCCCCGACTTACTGGCCAGACACTGCACTCCATGCTGCGACGCTGCATTCCAGTCAAAAAAGGCAGATTGCTGATAATATCAGTTTTTCTTTTATTGGTGCTGATCTGATAGGCACCTCTGAAAATAAGTAAAACCAATGTACCAGGAAGATGCACTTTGGTGCCAAGAAATCTACTGCAGGTCTCAACACATGTCTGTATTTAACTAAAACTAGTTATTCTATTAATTCTTCTAAGAGACCACAGAGCAGTCTACTAGTTCAGGTTTCCTTTGCCAACCATGGCTTTGAGTATCCACAGTTAATATTATGTATACCATTTTGGCTACCACGGTATACAGTTTTGAGTAACCATCGTTTTCTGTAGCCACGCATCAGCCCGCCAACTCCCTGGCCCTGCTCATGTCTCTTCTTCCCCCTACATCCTCTCCCCCTGCCTCTCCCTGCAGCCCCTGCTCCCCCAGCCAGAGGTGGCCCCCAGCCTTGCTGGAGGTGTGTGCAGTGGCTGGGAGCTGCCCTACCCACAGTGGCAGGGAACAGTAGGCCCGCTCGCCACTGTTTCCTGCTTCCCTCCCCTGTGACCCAGCATGGCAGGGAGCAGAGAAGCCACAAGGGCATCTCCTTGCCCACTGCTGCTCATGCTGCATTGCCTGGGGGATGTGCCTTCTGTGCCTGCCACTGGTTTGAGGGGCCATAGCCCCATACCACTGCCCTCAGTGCAGCCCCATATGCAGCAGGCACATTGCCCGAGCAGTGGTGGGTTAGGATATCCCTGTGCGGCTTCTCTGCTCCCCGCTGTGCCTGGTTGTGGGGGAGAAAAGCAAGGCAGCAGGGAACAGCAGGCCTGCTTGCCACCTATGCCTGGTTGACCACCCTGTGTATTAAAAGGCAAGTAAAACTTATTTTATACACTATACTATACTGTACAGTATTCAAGTCCCTAACCCCATTTTTCCTGTAAGCTTTTAAGTTTTGCCAACCATGGGAACTTTCCGGAACCTAGCCCCCATGGTCGGCAAGGGAAAACCTGTAAATGTTACACAGGTAGTTTCTATGGGGGAGGAGGTAACAACCACCAAAAATGTTAAGGAAGACTTGTTTGCTTCAGTTCTTCCAAATACATAGTTACTTGGCAAGCAGAGGAAAAGCATCTTTTAAAAACCAATAAAGGTTTCCCTTCAGCAATGTTTCCATTACTGCAATAGAACAAAGGGCTAGATACCCTCACTATTCCATGTGCCTAATACAGGTACTGGAAAGAAGGCTCCATGCCAGTTTCTCATGTCCAAGTATCTTTTGTATTTCTATCTCAGTTGTGCCTGACAGTTGGGATAATTTAAAAATAAGATCCTGAATACTTCCATGCCTGCTTTTAGACAGCAACACAAGAAGAGTCTTTGAGCACAGAAATCGGACACACAACAGCTTTATCTACCCTTCAAATGGGCAAGTGTGCAGGGGTCTACCACATAACTGAACAGAAAGAATTAAGAAGGGATTAAAGTTATCCCATTTTTTTCAATGAAAAGGATAAATTTATACAAGCAACAATTTGTAAATGACAACCCTGTTCTTAGCTTCCTTACCATGGAACATTCAACATTTATTTATTTATTTACTTAAATCTTTCTAGGGCCAAATTAAGGAGACTTCAGTGACCTGCCAGCTAAATGAAGCAGTATAACTGAAGAGGTATCACTACTACTTACATTTAATAAACAAACAGAAAGTTACTGCTTCAAAGAACTTATAACACAATTTAGAAAGAACGGACAAAAAACGAATATGTAAGAAGGGTGAAAACTGGCAGAACAAAGGTTATAAAAGTATCAAACAGATAGGGTGCATATCCCCTGCATACAATCCCCTTGTAGAAACACTAGAAAAACAATTAGGTTGTTACAAATACCACTGGCACAATTGGGTATTAGCAGGCCTGGATGCTTAAGTAAACTGGCACATGGTTGTACTAGAGGTGGAAAATTTGTGTGGGCCAAGAATTTGCTATCATTTCATGAGATATAAAGTAGCATGGACAGTAATAAAAAGTAACTGTACAAAGACAGCTAGATAATGACATTTCTCTTAAAGAGCAAGGCTTATCTGCAATTTAGGACCCTTATAATACTATTATTACCTGAAACTACTGAACCTGTGGAGTTTAAAGTAAGGATCTTGTCTATAATCCTAAAATATTTTAGCTATGACTGTGGATTAGATTAATTTTGGATTTAAAATCGATTACCACTTGTACGTTTATTAGGAATTTGAGAAAACACCTATGACTTTTAAATGCCATCTAATCTCAAAAACTCTTGAATTCTAACTGTGCTGCAAGTCTAAACAAGAAGAATAAGAAGTTGGTTAGTCAGAGGAATTCTGTGCCAATTGGTTTAATTCCTGTTTATACAAAATTTGATAGTAGAGTGAAGAATTGCAGAGAAATTAATAGATATTCTAGTAGTTGCTACTGCAATCTTCTGGAAACTCAGGTCTACAAAAATACAAGGGCACTTATTTAAAATTATTTATTTAAAAACCAAAAAGATGTATCACAGTATTATAGCTCAAAAATGAGAACCCAGGTGCTTATGAAAGGTCTCTAAACATTTAAAAATACAGAAAGATCCTTAGGAAGGTGCCAATGCTCGGTTCCACATTCACTTTTAAACATTCTACTGGGTGGCGCCTGTATTTTTAGGCAGTATGCCAAGCTCGTTTTTACACACACTCCCAGGAAGGTATCATCTTTTATTTCCAGTTTCCTTCTTATTTCCCCTTCACCCCTGCCTTGTGATGCCATTTATTGGAGAGGGAGGTGGGACATTTAGAATGCTGCATTTATTTTTACAACTTTGATGTCTGCTCCTCTTTGGTCCCCACAGGTACAATTTTACTTCACTTTCTTCTCTTGATGCAAATAATAACCTTCCTTTCTGACTTCATCTTTAACACCTATTCTATTCACTACAGCAGACTATTTTTTGCCTGTTATTCCAATAGTCTCACAACAGGAGCCCCCCAACTGACTTCTCTTAATTCTTGAGCTGAAATTAGTCCTCATGTACAGAGCAAACTAATCCACAGTCATATCCTTCACTCTCCCCATCCCTATACACTGCACTTTGCCAACTGCACAACAGTTTGGGTCTTCACAATGATTCCACTGCTTCTATTGCATTATACTTCCAAAAGGAATGGTTTACTGCCAATAAGCCAAACAGATGTCTCAGCTTTCAGGAGGCTCCCTTTCAAACTTAATTGTTGTATGTAGGCTAGTATTTAATGCATTGCATTAGGAAATGAGCCTTATATGGGCTAGCACATGTTAGCAAAGAGTAGTGGATTCGAACACTGAACAATTAGACGGCTAATGTCAACTCAAGTCCGCGATATGTATTCCATGCCAGCTGATCTGTCAGGCATTTTTATGCCCTTGTTTTGTAATGTAATGAAATTAAATTTTTATAAAAGATTGTAAACATTACATTATTTAATTTATCACTGTAAAAGCATGTGAAGTATGAATTTCAGGGCAGTAAAATTTTTGTGCGGATTTAAATAAATGGTCCTGAGAGGTTCACTACACAGAAGTCAAGGACAACTTTCCAGACAATCAGAATGGAAGTGCAATGTTTCAATTCAAGATAAACTTTTGGACATTTCTAATATTTGTTTTTCCTATTTAATGTACCCTTTCAACAGAAGGTTAAAGAGTCATAATTTGAGAACAGCCACACTTAACTATTTGGGTCTATTAGGTAGCAGTGCTGCAAAGCATAATTGTTAGTATTTTTAAGTCATCCTTTGGAGAAGTTACTGTATACTGGCCTTGAGATTTTTGTGAACATACATCCATGTGCTTATTTGCTATACAGCAAAAACACTTGTAAAAAAAATTAATATGCCCCTTTTTCTTTCATTCCTAAATTAGTGCTTGCTATTTTGGAAACTTATCTCCATATATCAGGAACAACAGATGGGATCTGTTCCCACGCATCTCCACACTTGCCTTGTCACCCTGGCTCCTTTTTAAGAGACCATCTTAAAAGTTATAGACAGTAGCCTAGACACAGGAAAATTCCTGAAGAGTTAATGTCTGTTTTGGTTGGAAGGCACATTGAGATACAGGGCTGTGGGTATGCTTGTGTTTAAGAAGAACTTAGTTTAAGTGTTCTAGGAAAGTTTATACAGCCTTAAAGTTACATTAAAACTGGTTTGAATATTTTTGAAAGTGAAAATTGGCAACCTTTTCACATATTTTTGAAGTTTCACATTTAGTACAATCTGAGACATGAAGATAAGTGAAAAAAACTAATTTTAACACTAAGTGGGGTTGTGTAGCTTCATCCTGACTCTGTCAAGGGTATAAACCCACATTCAGCTATTAAGCCTCAAGATCAAGGCCATTTCCTCTTATGTGCCAGTCCTAATGCTTAAGTGTATTTTTGTCTGGTGCTCTCAGCCTGCTGCCTCTGTTTATACCACTTCCGACTGCTTGTAACAGCCTCATATACTTATCTGCTAAGAAGATCCCCCTCTCCTTTCCCACCCATCTCCAATTTTTTTCTGGAGTCATTCATCATTCTTCTTATCAATGATCTCTTTAAAGCTTTATCTGTGTCTTGAATATTATCAACTTCTGGGGACTTTGCAAGCCTACTTTATGATACATTCCCTCTACTACTTCATTCTGTAAACCCTTATCTAATCCACAAATGGTGTTGCACTTTTCTGTGTTCCAGAACAGACTGTTACTGGCTATCAAAGTGAGGCTTACACCATATATTACTCAAGACTGCTTTGATACTTCAAATGACAGGAATCCATTGTAGCTGAATCCGAGTTAAATAAGTTCTTATATTTCTACCTAAACACTGAACTTTACCACCAACTCTCTTGGGCCTGTACTCACTTATAAACTAGAACTGTATTTGTGAAATGGCATGTAAACAAGTACATGTGCAGGAAATATTATTTGAAAAGAGTGGTACTGTCCTCCTTGAGGCCAGTGTCACATGCATATCTTACCTGTCATGAAAACCCCCAGAAAGAACTAGTGAAAGGTCCTGGCACAGAGTTAAGTTTCTGGCCTACATCAGCCCTAGCTGGGTTGCTCTGCCTTTATACATTCGAATTTTTACTCTTTCTACGGCCTCAAAGTAGTTTTGTAGCTTAAATAATTAATTCTAGTTTCTTATGGAAATCAAAAACCCACCTGGGCAACTTGAGTATTTTTCTGGGATTCAAGCACACTTCCTTCAGACTTCATTTCTTTATCTTCATCTGTTTTATATTTATTTCTACTACTACTAACTAAATATTTTGTCTTGGTAAACTGTAGTTTCCCCTTAAACATGATAAACTCATCCTTTTCCTTTCTTTTGACCACTTCACAAGACATGAAAGAGATAAAGTATTCTTTCAATTATTTCAACCTCAGTCCTGGGTCAAGAGGGCCTTTGATTACATGTTGCTGTCTTGCCAGTAGATTTTATAGAGCAACACATTTTAGTTTATTGCCTCTTTCCTATTTATACTTTACAAGATTACATGGGTCTGTATGCCACTGGCATATCAGAAGGAAGTGGAGATCCTCCCCAAGATGCTCATTAAGCCATGCTAGTAACAGTTCCAACCGTGTTTGTTTTGCAAAGCAGCTCTGTGGGTTTTGCTGTTCTTCTGCTTCCTTTGAAAACAATGTAACGTATGAACTTCAAAATAGCAGACATTCTTTCTTAGAGGGCTTTAATCAGGTTGTGTTATCTGTGACCTAGCTGTTTGAAACACTGAACCTTCTAAACATATTATAGAAATCCCTTTAAAAAAAGCAGAGCTGTGGCAAGTCTCTTTTTACACTCACGCATGTTTTCTACTGCTTTCCCTGCTGGCAGAAAACACAGACTGTTCCACTGAACACTTACCTTGGAGCAACTGTGCATTGTGGCTACCTCCAAGAACAATGTAAAAAGATTACAAAGTTTTAATTAAATCTTTAAGTTAATTTGCCTAGTCGAGTGGTTCTCAACCTTTTTTGGATGAGGCACCCTTCAGAAAATGCCAGCTCTTAGTTTTCACGGCTTTTTCACTACAGAAAAACAGAGCAAGTGTCACGTTGCAAAGAACTCAAACACCACATCAGGTCAGAACATTTCTTTAACACTATGGACTCCTATGTGAAGCCTCTGGGTACCTGTAGATGTGCAGGATGTCTGCCCTGACGTGCTGCAACTACAATGCACTGGAGCAGGCTCAAGTCTGCTGAAGCGTGCTAATTAGCATGCTCCACAAGTCTTGATGTCTTGTGTATTCAGTGTTCCCACAGTTCAAAATGGCAGTGGGGGCATTTTAAGTAAAGCTTGTTGAATGAGCTTTAGTTAAAGCACCCCTTCCACCATTTTGAAGTGCAGGAGGCTGAATACACATGATGCTGTGGGTACTTTAACCAGAGAGGCTCCTGAGAGCCGCTCCAATTAAAGCACCCTCTTCCCCACCCAAAGAGCATAGGTAAAGATGCCCTGTGAATTTATCTTGTGAATCAGGTTTGCACACCTAACAATATTAACACTGTGTGGCACCCCTGAAAAGATTTTAAGGCACTACAGGGTGCCATAGCACCTTGGTTGAGAATCACTGTCCTAGTCATTTTGATTACATATTGTCTTTATGGTCATGTACTAATATTTGTTTCTAGTAGTGGAAAACTTCCATCAAAAGAAGTGATTCTGGGAGAGAAAACAATATGGATATTCAGTCTGCAACTGCTCCCTCTCCCTTGATTCTCACTTCTTCCTGAGATTGGGGTGTTCCCAGTCTGAGAAAAGTACAGACTGTTCCAGTCTCCCTGTTCACAGGGGAAGTGGAGCTCCAGGGTAAAGGCCTGCTGCCTGCTTTTCCCACCTCCTTCTATGAGAAGGCTGGGGGCTTTGCCCTCCTGCTCAGCTCCTGATGCCCAGGCAAAGCCCCCGACCTACTTCTCACTCTGGGGACTTCAGAGTGAAAAGCAGAGGGTGAACAGCTGGCGACCTGCTCCTCCCATCCTCTGCTAGTCTACAGGAGGGGTGTGAACAGCTCCCCATGTGCCTTCTTCAGACCAAGGTAGGAAAACATAGGAGCCTTTCCCTGCAGATCCACTCCTTCGGGTCCCTGAGAGGAGATAAGATGTGGGAAATATGCAGATGTTCATTCTCTCCAGAGAAACTCTCCTGGGAAAGATTTATATCTGGTTGTAATACAGTTATTTTTCTCCCAGAACAGCCATTTTTGTTCTGAAAGAAAAAAACCTGGAATATCTGTACACCTGTGGTTTCTACCAGGAGAGTGGCAGTAGAAACCGAACAGGACCTATCAGGACATGGCAGCTGCGTGCTTCTTTTTAGGAGGATACACTTCTCAATGAGTGTCAGCTAAGGTATAAGGAAATAGTGTAATTAAATATCCAGTAATGAGACAGGAAAGAAGAGACTGGGTGAAATCTGAATAGCTTCAAAATCACTGTTATGAAAACTTTTACCATGTTAAAGTTGGATAGAATCTTAGATTCAGTTTTTAAAAAGGCTGTTCATGACAGCAAGGAATAAGAGGGAGAATCCTTTTAACATGCTAAAAAGAGAACATATAGTTACAGATATCCTGATTGGGTGAAGTCAGTACTAAAGTACTCAGAAGTCTATATGATAAATACTATTATTAAAAACATATCACTTGTATTAATTGCAATCAACTAAGTTTGCTTCATATACATGACAAAGCTGTTTAAAAAGTTGTAATTGAAACTAAAGCAGGTATTTCTGAACCTAGAACTGAAGAAGGTCACCTTACCAAAAATGGTAATTAGGATGTAGGAAGCATGTAAGCCAATTCAAGACTATCAGTTTACAACCCATTTATAATCTTGATTCAGCTATGGAATCAAGGAAGTTATGGACTGAACCAAACAGTTTGACATTTAAATTACTGACTTAACAGGCAGAACAAAAATATTTTAATACTGGAAGTTGGAAACCAGCAGCCAGGTATTTGGCTTTCAATGCTGCTCTGGATAAAAATGTCATTTACCTTTCAATACCAGGTTCAAATTTCTAAATAGAAGAAGAATATAAGCCAAATGCAATTGTCTTGGGGGGGGGCAGGGTCTGCCTCTTATGAACCAAATTACTCTGGAAATGAATGGATCTAACTATAAGAAAGGATACTTGTATTAATCTCCAGACATATCAAATTATGTAAGAGAGATTAGGAAGAATGGCAGTTGATTTATTTGGATAAATGTAAATGAGTACTTAACTTTTCAAGCTAGTATCTTCCACTTATAAGACCTTTTTAGGAAAGGTACAGACATTACTGTTACTAACTCAATGCAGATGTTTGCCTGAAGCATAGCTGTGGTTAAACAGTAGCTAAAATGCACCGCACTAAAGAAACCATCTATAATAGAGATGGGACACTGTGTCTACTGTTCCTTCTGTCAATCATGGGTTTATATGTAGTTGCTACACTCTGGTGAAAAAAGTTACCTTAAATATTGTATTGTCATGATTATATAAGAGATTAAATAATTTAAAAACATTAAAATTGTTTTTAGATGAAACATTTAAAAATATTTACATTAATATTAAGGGTACATCCAATAATGAAAACACCTCTGTTTTAGCCATCCTGCAGCACAGTAGTGTACTGAGGAAGTCTGCCAAGAATCAGAAGTACAGTACTCAATGCAGAACAATGGCATCACTTCCAAGTATTTCAAATCAACAGTGGAAGTTAGATATGGGTAGGATTATGGATATTTCTTATTAAATATTACTCTGAACCATCAATATGTGCTTATACGCAAGCTTGCGAGAACACCACCGTCCAACTAGAGTTATTCTCAACCTCTCTTCGCACTTACTTTAATTTGTGCTTTGTAAATGTCTGCTCTAGAACGTGCACTGCTAAATTATACCACCAGTGGTCTATTTAATCTAATATCCTGTCTTTCATGTTGGCTAGATATTTCAGAGGAAAAGAAAGGAAGTCCCACATCATGCAGTCTTGGAATAATCCGTGTCCTAGGGAAATTTTTTCTTCCCCTCAGCCCCATAAACGTTTACTAATTAGGAACTGATTTATGCCCAGATACCCCAGTATTTATCTGTTCACCATTATACATATTAAAATTTTCTTCTAAAATTCTGAAAATTTGTATCCATATACACAATTATTTTTCTTCTTTCCTTACAAATCTTACTTAGCTCTCAGCCTCAACATCTTGTACAAATAGTATCTTCCACTTGGGAACAGGTATGTGGCCCTGGCCACCTGGGAGGAGATTGCTGAGGAGAACCCCCCTCAAGGGGCTGTTCGTGCACCTTCAACGCAGGGGGAAAAGAAGAAGAGATCCCAAAGGAGGAGCAAGCGTCGAGTCCGGGTCATCAGGGACTCCATCCTGAGGGGCACGGAGCGTCCCATCTGCCGTCCTGACCCCTTGGGCCGAGAGGTCTGCTGCCTGCCTGGAGCGCGGGTTCAGGACGTCA
>JAGPOW010002514.1:10313548-10333937 GCA_030014935.1 Caiman crocodilus | reverse complement strand
CAGGCCCAGGCTTTTGTCATGCAGACAGGGAGGAGATCCCCGCCCTGAGGGATTCACCAGCAGCCTCTCAGGCAGGCACAGAGAGAGGTTTCTGGAGAGGGGCACCCACGGTGGCATTTCTGCCACAGCTCCCACTGCTGTGTGCCTCCTAGGAGGGCACAGGGGGAGGCGTGTGCCTCCCTTATCTGCATGATGTGGGATGGGCAGGCTGCAGCTGCAGGCTGGAGCCAGGGCTGCTCCAGGCTCTGGGTGGGCTGTGGCAGTGCTGGGTGGGGGCTACAGCCATTGCAAATGTTGCTGCTGTCCCCCATAGTCCCCCTCCCAGCACCACCACCCACTGGGCACAACCCTGGCTCATCCTGGTGCCTGGGTGGAGACAGAATTTGAGTTGGGGCTGTGCTGGGAGGGGGGAATTGGGGGAGCTATGACAATTTGGGGTGGCTGCATCCCTGCCCGTAGCCCCCTTCCAGCATTGCCGCTACCTGCTGAGATGAGCCCAGCACAGTGGGAGGTGAGTAGCAACCGCCCACAGGCACCTGCAGTGATGTTGATGAGTGGCTTACAGACAGGAGCAGCAGTGGCAAGAGGGGAACAGGTGGTGACTGCTTGCAGTAACCCAGCATCAGCTTATCTCGGGGTGGGGGGCGGGGGACATGTGCCTTTCCTGTGTGTCCCTTACAAGTCACCTATGCACCACAGTAATGGGACTGGGCACATGGATACAGATCTACTAGAAATGATGTCTCTGCTTAAACCAGAATGGAAATCAAGGTTCCCAAGCCAAATACTCCCCTTTTATAAGAAAATATCCATAGAACTCACTTTGCCTGCCATTCCCCTCCCTGCAACTTGTTAACTCATGTAGCACAGCACTATTAGCATGCTGTGCAAAGTGGGGTGGGTTTGTGTTTTGGGTTTGTTCCTTTTTTACTTGCAAATTTAATTAAAGAACAACCCCCCCCTTAAAATAACACTGAGGTTCCAAAATCAACACAAGTAAATTTGGTAAATTAAGGTGCATCTGCATCTCCTTTCTCATATTTAAAATATTAGGATAGAGTTATCCTTTCATGATCACACAGTATCCCTACCCCATTCAATGCACAGGACAAACAGTTTGTACAAAACTCATGGGAGCTGTGCCGCAAAAGATGCCATTAACTGTACAACACTGCCTTGTATGCAAAAGTTAGAAAAAAGTATAGCAAGTGTGACATGACACCTGCTTAAAAAGTTGGAGTCTACTTTAGAAAACATAATTCTCTTTTCAGCTCTGCCAGAATTCCCATGTGATAATGGTCAATTCATATAACCTTTTAACAGGTGGTCGCTACTTGAAAATTATTATATCTTAGGTGCCTAACTCAAGATTGGAGGCTTGATTTAAAGAACAAGTGCTGATCACTCACAACCGTAAAACAAGAAAATGGGAGCCATGACTAAGTGAGTTATAAAATACTGAAGTTCTTTGGGAAGGAGAAAGAAAGAAAGCCCCTCACACAGTTGTTTACATTTTTGTACATAAAATTAGTGAATATCTTTGACTAAATGCATCTCAGCTCAGTGTGGAGAAGACTAAGGGAAGATTTGAAAAATCTTCAAATACTCGAAGAGTGGTTATAAACAAGATGGTGATGGACTATCTTCTGTAGTAGCAGGAGACAGGGCAAGGAATAAGTCTCAAATTTGAACAAAGGAAATTTAGGTTTGATATTAGGAAGAACTCTCTCACTATAAGGGTGATTAACAAACTATCCAGAAAGGTTGTGGAATCTTCACCTTTGAAGGTTAAAAGTAGGCAGGACACATTTGACTGTAACAAATGAACCTGCTTTGAGCACTGGACTGGATTAGAACATGTCCTGAGGTCCCTTCTACCCCTACTTTTCTGATATTCTATCTGTAACAGGAGATATAATATTACTTGATTAAGGGGTTGTGAAGAAAGTAAATTCATCACTAAAATCTCATGAAGAACTTAGGTTTGTATTTAATATAGCAACAGTCTGCAACTTTTTTTTTTTTAACCTATGAGCCAGATTGACCCAGTTTGGATCAGAGGCAAAAAGGGTGGTACTAGGACCCAGCCTCTGCCACATTCTTTCCCTGCAGTGGTATGGGAAACTGTTGTGCTTCTCACCATGCTATCATGGAAAAGTGACTGCTGCACAAACCTTGGCCACCAAATACCACTGAAACCCCATGTCTCCATGCCAGATCAAATATCTTTGCAGGCTACAAGG
The DNA here is from genome assembly GCA_030014935.1 of Caiman crocodilus. Taxonomy (NCBI): domain Eukaryota; kingdom Metazoa; phylum Chordata; order Crocodylia; family Alligatoridae; genus Caiman; species Caiman crocodilus. The sequence continues at coordinate 10,331,694 of JAGPOW010002514.1, read as the reverse complement.
TAGCTGGCCCCTGCAATAATAGATTTGGAGGCTTCTGTGGAGCAGGGTTTCCCAACCCCCAGACTGTGGCTGGGTACTGGGCTGCAAAAGGTTGGCTACTGTGGACTGGAAGTGACTGCAGACCGGCAGACTGTGGACTGGCAGACAACCCTTTTTTATACACAGTATGAAAAAAAGGTTGGCTCCCTGCCTGCAGTATGCCAGTCACTGCTGGTCTACAGTCACTTCCGGTACACTGTTGGCTGGTTCTCAGCATAAAAATGTTGGGAGCCCCTGCTGTACAGAATAAGGCTAGAACAATACACTGAATGATTAGGCTTAAAAGAAATGACTCATTTACTGGGGTCTCATTTACCATATTTTTCTACATACTACATACCTCATATAGGACATACACCTTTGTTTCAAGAAGGCAGAATGAGAAATAAAAGTTCCAGTCAACACCTGAATGCTGACTGCATTTCCATTCTGGCATGGAAATCAGCTTCCTTGCTTAAAGCATGCATACACATTTCAGATGGCTATTTTTGGGGGAGAAAAGTCTGTGTGGTATGCAAATAAACATGGTAATAAACATCATCCACAATGAAAGAGGCAGGGGTCATGTGAAAAAAAAAAGGGACTGCGTAATGAAACACTGGCTTCCTTGTGTGTATATATTTTAGGAGGCAAACTAAGGTACATTTGCAACCTTAATTCTCAAATCTCTTAATTTGAACCAACATTGCAACCTTAACATTCTTTCAGTGTACCCAAGTTTTAGATAAGTATTTTATCGTCTTGAACTATGCAGTTAAAATGGTTACTTGGATGATTGCATAACCCTTCCCGACACCCATCGTATTTCCCACCAACCTGGCTTTCTGACTTCTCCTAACCTGCTCTCCGTATCCTCACCCAATCATGCAATCTTTTGAAACTTCGCTTCTTGACAGTCATCCCCCAAGGCTGCCACACTGTTGGACTCTCAGGATACTATAGCTAATCTAACCACTTCCACTGCTCTGTTTCCTATCTCCAGTATGTCTAACTGAAAATCCTTCAATGTATGTACCAAGTTTGGGATTTTAGTTCTTAGAGTCAGCCAAGCTACATCAGGGACTGTTTCATCTTTGAAAAATGGAGACCACTCTGACCACTCTTTGTGAATCAGCTCAGAATCACAAAAAGCTACTGCTTCCCTGTATTTCAGGTAAAGCATTCCTAGGTCAGTGGCTAGAATCACATCACTCGCTATTTGTGAAAGCTGGTAACACTCCACACAGCCAAAAATCTGCCCAACGAAAAACTTTCATAATGATGGTACTTAAGCTGCATCTAACAGTTAAAAAACAAAACAAGAAAAAAAAAACCTTGAAGTCAATATAACTACTTGCATTTTCTCACTTTCAAAGTAAACTAACCTTCCCACTATGTTGTATTTAAAAAAATCCCCAAAAACAAAACACACAAAGTAAATTCAGCATAACAGCTCTAGCCTGAAAAGTTAAATCTAGCAACATCTTAAAAGCCTGGTAACAACAATCAAAATGGTAAGCAGAAAAAATGAGCCGCATTCCTAACATTTTGGTTGCTTCATCTAGCTTCCTTTTTGACCCACTTTGAAATCAAGGGCAGTAAAGAAATGTAGACTGATACCAAAAAAAAAGATCTGTTTATACTACGCTTGAAGTTTAGTTATCCTTAATTTTGTCCCTCATAGATAATTATCTGCACCAAGCACTACTTTGCATACATAAATGTTTATTAAGACACCATATGAAGCTTCAAAGGTCAAGAATGTAATTTTCAGTTTAACAGTATCATGAGAACTTAAGAAATGTGTTTTGCCAAGTAGTATTTAGATATCTCCTATAAACACCTAAAATACCCTGAGTTTCTTTCTTAAACCCTCAAAAACATGAGCAAAACCAATGCAAAAAAGTCTTATCTTCAAAAGTGGAGGAAAAAACAAAGGTGTTTTTAATTCAGGATGAAATACTTGTACAAACAAGGCAGTTCCACACCACACCTTACCAGGTCAAGTTAGATACTGAGTAAGAACCTAGTCCTTAACACAACCCAGCAACTGGTGTTAAAATTAAAGAGTATTTTATCATGCCTTTACTGTGAAGGTAGGCACATTTTTACATGAAAGTATCATAAATTATATGCTCTGAGATTCTAGAAGTGATGAGACAGAAGTAGTTTTTAAACGCTGACTAGATACATCAACTTCCAGCTTGTTGGGGGAAATAGGGCATTTACTTTGACTAGCTGCATCAAGGTTAAAGCTACCTATCTTAAGATTTCTACAGCACTCATTAACTACAGGTATGATAAAAACCTAACATACTGCAAGAGATTCTTTTAATAGGATATAGCATACCACATGCATATTTCCCCCAAGAATTAGTCTGCCAAAATTGGAGTGCATGTCTTAAAAGTGGGGAAACTGATTTTTTGCCCAACAGAAGACTGTAGACTCTAAGATGGCTGATGCTTTTTTTCCTTCTCTCACCACAAGCTTGGAGAAGGGCTGAGACCAGTCTTCAGCAGCAGCAGCAGCTCTCATTTTAACCCTTTCATGTCACAATTGGAGCAAGGACAGGACCTAACCTTCAGCTCATTCACACTTTTCTTTGCCCTGCTCAGGCAAAAGCAGACAATTCAGCTGTGAAAGGTTAAAACTAGCTTTTCCCGAATCGGAAAGGGAAGGTGAGTAAACTGAAGGTTAGGCCCTCTTCCTGCTCCATGCAGTCAAAACTGTGGGGAAAAAAAGTATCTCTTAATTCTGCCTTCCCCAAAACAAGGTGCACTGTCTTATTTAGGGATGTGTATGGTGCATACAGGAAAATATGACAGATGTAGACTCCAAGTATTTGCATTTTGGTGCCACACGATATTGCAAGTTATTGTCCCCACCTTACTCAAGAGTAGCCAAACCTAACCAATCTATCAGAACTCAGGTGTTTTTAGAAAAACGGGCAGAGTTGGCATATGTTAATAAAACACAGAAAATGTAAGGAAGCATTCTTGGCTGAGCAGATGTAAGCAATCCATAGATACCATTCCCTGAGAGTAGTTCCCATGTAAGTGGTTCTATATAAAAGTTCAGTGTCGGTCTTCTGATGTAAAATTTACTTTGATATTCTTTGCAAAGAGTTCTGTGTCTCAGACTGTTTCACAAAGCACTGAGTCAGACATTGTAATGCAGCAATTGTGTAGGCTAATGCAGTAGCCATTACGCTCTTAGAATAGCTCAGAGCATTTGACACAAGCCAGTTTTCAATTCAGAGAAAGAATACTGGCTGAGGCACCAGGGTTATCCATTTCAGTTTGAGAGACTGCCATATAGGATCCTTAAGTTTCTAGCAGAACAGTAACCAACAATGACTAAACGGACCTTTACATTATCTGAAGGACAGCACTTCTGATAGAGCTGCTTTTTTTTCTTCATACAAAATGAAAGCAATTTTGCACTGCAATGTTTTACCTAAGGCTAATGTCAAATTCAGATTATGGCCCCATGGCTTTTTGGTCTCTTTTGTATCATAATGCATTAACAAAAGACCCAAGTTCAGCTTCTGAACAGCAACCTGAAGTCCAAAGACTGACAGTAGGGAGAAAGCTTTATTTGGCAGGAAGGAAAGGGAAGGTACAGGAATAGAGAAAGTTCTGTGGGTGTGACTGCAGGAAGATGGCTTGAGAAATAATTCAGGGCATGTTTGGACTGCAAGATTACCGAGCCCAGCAGCAATCCCAGGAAACTAGCCAAGCAGCTCTGCACAGTCAATGAATTGTGTGTACCGAAAGGAGTATACTAGAACAGTGCTAAGGGTAGGCTAACTAGCACGGATTCTTAGCACTGCTAATTAGCCCAGCCTTTTCAGTATCATGTAGTCTCTGCTATTTTGGTCTACACCAAAATATTTATTTTGGTATAATATCTATTTTGGTCTATTTTGGTACGGAGGCACACGAGGAACTCTGGAAGAAAGTGCTGCCAGCATGTAAACTTGCAGTATAGAAATGGATTCAGAATAATGCTTGGGGGAGAGACTACCACACTGTAGGAAGACATAAACTGTTCAGTGGATTGTATTTGGAGCAACATTATATCACCACTAATATAGCTCACCTTCTGCATCAAACACACATTTAGGCAAATTTTACCTAAGCTTGAACCCTAAGTTTCACTTTGTATCTAAATATTCATTTTTTACTAATAGTTGTGTAAATATATAATATATATAAATGCTTATATAGCTTATATTATTATATAAATATATAACTATAACATGCCTTAATGGAGCTACTCCACACTCTTATTTAGCTGCTAGATTTGGGAATACAAGACCACCACACTTATATTCCTCTGGGTTTGCTATTCATTGTGTAGGCAGAGAATCAGTCTCCTTTTAAGTCTCAAGCTCTATACGCACATATGGCACTATATAAATAACTCAAATTCCAGCTACCACCCCTGTGAATAAGGCTAATTATCTACCAACAATTTTCAAGTAAGCTGGCTCAACAGACTGAACAAAGAAGAGTTGATAATTAGCGCATTTGAAGTTATGTGCATAATGAAAATCTTATATACTTTGATACATACATAACTGGTCTCACAGGAGAAGACCAGAGTAAAAATCCACTGATTTTTACTGAAACAAGATACAGGTCAGAGGACTACAGAAGCTGAAAAAGTCCATAAAGTTATCTAGATCTCATCTCTGTTTACTAGAAAATGTATGCTTAGAAGTAACTAGTTATCTATCCAGTCAAGCAACACATTAAAAAACCTTATTAAATAAAACAGTGTACTAGTTTTTATAATTAGCCATTTAAATTGCATAAACTCAGTGTAACCAAATCCACAAACTATGTAAAAAAACAAAACAAAACAAAACAAAAAACCAAAGAGAGAGAGAGAGAACATCACAACCCCTTGAATTCATACTCACAAATCAGGTCCGAATGATGATATTGGCTTGTAATTAGTCATATTATTTCCACAGGACCCCCCCCCCCCCAATGTCATTTACAGCACTTTCTGAACAGCACTTATTTATAACGTGCTAGTCAAAATTGTATTTTTTTCCTGTGTTCAGTATGTGACCCCATGCTTTGTTTACTATGCATTATACGTATCCTACTTTGAAGGCAAAAGTAATTTCCTCATAGGCTTTTTTCCTCGGTACTTATTGCCATTTTATCTGGCTGCTACATAGACAACAATGAAGTTACCTTCAAAAACACCACAGGAAGATGATTTGTTTTATCCCTATTCTACAGTTGTGGAACTCAAGCACAGAAAAATTAAAATAACAGATATTTGCTAATTATGGATGCCCAATTTAAGAATAGAATTTTTAGTCATTAACATTATACAGCACTTTGCATTCAACCACAGCTCCCTCTGACTTCACCTGTAACCAAGTTCTCAGCATTTCTGCAGATTAGTCCCTAGACAATGAACACACAATCAGAGGTAATTTGTAAAATGTATGGTTTAAATGACCTGACTAACATAACAAAGGAATGCTGGCATAGGTAGGGGTAGAAAGAATCCCATTTTCAAGGGAAGCATTCAACTGCCATAACAACTCTTCCTACCGTCCCATGTCTCAGTCTCTATACATCTCCCAACATCTGCAACAAACAATACAGCAATCATATAAGCAGTCTCCTTCACATAGGTAACTCATCCCAAGAGTGCTGTCCACCCTGCAGTCTCAGATGCAGGGGTGCAGTGGGGGGGGGGGGGAGACGAGGAAGGGAGGGGCAAGGGAAATGTATAGCAGCTAGTTATAAAAAAAAAACAAAAACCAAAAAAAACCCAAAAAAAACCACTGTTATATGCACTAAAATTATGATTTTCTAAACTTTCGAGTGCTGGATTTCTAACCTTTGTGTTTAACTTCCTAGATGTTTAAAGCTGAAAACAGTCCTTCATAAGGCAAAGCAATGCATTTTTAATCAGCAGCATTGGAACCTCTAGATCCACATTTCATACCATTCTCTCCAGCTAAGAAAGCAAATGGTAGAAGTAATAGATTGCCCTTCTCTGTGCAAACTAGCCCAGAGGGGAACAAGACATACATTACTTTGCCAGTATATTTCACTGATATTTGCTTACAGTAGTGTAAAACAAAGGTTCAAAAATCTTGGATTTCATTCCTGCTATGTTCTGTCATTACCTGACCTCCCCCAGCTCATCTGACCAATGGGTAAGAACAATGAGTCTTTTTCCTTATTGAGGTCAAATAAGTTTTCACCAAGTAGAAAGCCCCTATTTATATAATCAGTTTAAAATAAATAATTCCACAATGCATCATTCTTGCATCCTTCCTTTCTAAAGGAATGCATTCTAACGCATCCTTTCTTTCTAAAGGTAGGGACATTCTTATTCACTGACTTGCCTTTAAAAAACACCCAGAGTAATCTGCAATATTCCTATTGCCTTTACAAGGTAAGCAAAGATTACCCAAATCTTCACTGAACAAAGAAGTCCTGTAACAGCTCAGCTTCACTCATCGATGGAATACAAGTGTGAACAGCACTCAAGCATTTTTACTGTCATGTCACCTAACCCCATGCCTACATAATGCTACATTATGTAGCACTACCAACTGCCTATCAAGAATGTTGCATTATGTAGCACTAGTGAATTCCCCTGGGGGTGGGGGGTAGGAAAATTTGCTAACCCTGACCCCCCTGTCCTGTGCCACTACCACCTTCCAGGAGCAGGGGGAAGCTTGCCCTGCCATCCCCCTCCACCAGCACCCTGCGCCACTGCCTCCAAGGAGCAGGGGCCGGGGGGGGGGTCCACCGCCACCTCCTGTCCACAACGCTCTTGGATCACTCTGATTGGTTGTTTCAGTATCCAATCAGAGTGCTCTAGGAGTGTTACAGACAAACAGACAGACTAAGCCCTTCTTTATATTAAAATTGCCTACATAAACAGTAGTAAAAAAATGCCAGGAGTCACCATAACACTATCTACAGTAGTGCTCCAACTGCTTTTACCAACGCTAGAGTTATAGTTTTACTATCACCAGTACAAGGTTATTTCCAGACAGGTGATGCACAATAGGACTTTTTGAGTTTATAAGCATGCTTAAAAGTGCACCTGTCCATCAATTCTAGGACCTCTGAAGAATACGTTTCTGATACTGCCTCCTACCTTTTTTAGCCCAACCAAGATGTGTTGTTGACAGGACCTCTAATGATAAGAGAAAGATTGGGATTTGTCACAACATAAATTAAGATGATATACTCATTTTTTGGAAATATGACCTCTTTGGTGGTTTGTTTGTTTTTTTTTAAACACAGCAGATGACTTCTACATCCTTGCATTAAGAAATCATTAATTTGCAAGCAAGGCAGGCCTTTGGCTTAGCAGCTGTAATATGGAGCAAATACTTCTGCCTTTTGCATGTGAAGCATGCAAAACAAGGGTTTTTAAAAAATATATTTTTGTCAGGCTGACTATACTTGGGAGAGATATTGGACAAACTTTTGGGAACAAAACACCCTTCTTTTCAGGTTTTTCTACAGGTGGAGAACTTGAGGATAGACTTGCTGAAGAAGGGTGCTTTGTGCCCAAAAATCTGTCCAACATCTCTCCCAATGATATAGTCGGTCCACTAAAAAGATGGCATAAATCAATCCAACAATCTCTCCTCCAAAAAACAGACAAAAAAACCCTTTCCCTACATTTCCTGGACCATCACAGCTAGGACAACACACTAACTCTTTTTATGTGAACCATATAAATTGGAAAGTTAAGCAATTAACCATATGCTTAGGGCTTGATAAGGTGGCACCTCCTATCATGAGGAGTTCAATAGGGCTTTTAAAGATTATTTTTGACCCTACCTTCTCCTGTCACAACTTTCCAAGTCTGAGCATTCCCCTGAGCATTATTTATTTCTATTATACAGAAAACCTTTAAATTAATACAAAATATTAGAGACAGCAGAACATTTACTTGTCTCTTATTTCTACAAAATGCACATTTTCCTATTAAAAATAATTTACCTATTTCAAAAAGTGCATTCCTAAAGTATATGCTCAGCTAACCTGTTAAACTGAAGAAAAAAAATTGCTAGCTAAGATGATAGCAGCTGCCAGAGTGAGAACTCTTCCTTCCCCAGTCATCACAATAATACATGAATTGCAGAAAATAATTAGGACTATTTAGATGTTAAATTATGAAGAATAGTTCCCTCTCTCCAGCCAAGAAATCTGTAGATACTCTAATCAAATACTAAAAAAGCATTTTCAAAATAATTACATAACCAGAAGGGTTGTCAGCTACAACTAACATAGATAAAGGGACAGAGGGGAAAGAATCAGAGTTGCTATGAGGTTTTAGTTTAATTTAATCACTAAAAAACTAGTCTTTTTTTTTTTTTTTTTTTTTTAACAGGGACAAGTTTCAGCGGCTTAACCAACTTGAAGTTTGTTTATTCAAATTGATTAGTTTATATAACAGCTTTGTAGTTTTTTAACTTGCCATCTGTTCAAAAGGGGACAGATTCCATCCCCCTCTCATGCCAACTGCTGCTGTATCAGGCTGAGTCTGCAGCTAAGGAGTCAGTTTCCATAGCGCAATCATTCTATTCACACACATTAAGAAAAAAAAATTGGCAGGTATTTTAAGGGCTTTAAAAGGACTGCTTTTTTATTTGATTATTTTTCTGTGATCTATAGAACAGTGAATTTTCTGGAGTAGCATTAAATATATTTTATTCATAATGTTCTCAGACAAGACAGAAATGTAAAAAGACAGTATTTTGGCTGTAAAAAGATAAGGTTATAATTGTTTTATATGATCAATGGCAATTAAACCTGACCTAAAAATGTATTTACCTGCAGTGAAGAAAGTTGTACTGCAGTAAGCATAATTTCCAAGTTGTCATCTGTTTTAGTATGCAAAGGTGTCTAATTTCAAGTTACAACATTATAGACACCACATTTTCTACTGTGAAAAATATAAAACTTACCTTTTAGAATTAAATCTCAAATCAAAATATTAATGTGCACCAAACTTAGCATTATCTGAAATCCTTGATGTTTGAAATATTTCCTTTAAAAAAATTAAATATTCAATCAGAAAAGCTATATTAACTATGTTATATTAACAACAAGTAAACTTATTTCCTTTGCCACCACAAGAAAGTACACTGTGAATGATTAACCCCTTTAATTAGATTTGCTGCATTAAAGGTTTTAACTTTGCATAATGCTGAAGATGAAATAATCAACAAAATCTTAAATCAATGACTTACGTCCTGTTGTTATATGGATTTTAGTCATTTGCTTTAAACCATGTTTTGGCATTCCTAGTGGCTTCTACAGCCAATGTATATAGTTATTTAACCTGCTGTGACTTTCAAAGGGGGAGGAGGGGAAGCTTATGAACTCTTTCTACAGATAACTCGAATGCCCAATTTTGTCGCAGAGATAACGAAAAGCTGCCATAACTTTACTGACTGGTGGAACTAGATAAAGCATATAAGTATTCCTAAATTTTCCATTTAAGACCTGCAAGTCATTTTCTTTAATCCTCTGGTGCACAAAGACAGCTGTCCCTTTAAATATCTATAGAGTATGAGTGACAGCTCTAACTGAGCCCAGACAGGGCTCTCTGGGGCTGCCTCTGGCATCTGAGCTCTTATTGCTGTAAATAATACATAAGAACCAACGGGGGAAGAGGAGAACTGACTGAGGCTTAGATTTAAAGCTGTAAAGATCAGCGTAGCCGAACAGCACCTCCCCACCTGAAAGAAAGGAAACCCACACCTTGACCTGCTCTATGATAAAGGCAATTTAACAGCCACCTAGTTTCATCAAAGTTGCAAATCAAAGTCTGAATTCCTCTAGAACTGGCAGTGGTAAGTCATAGCTAGGCCAGTTTGAAAGGGGGAAAGAAGTCAAAGCAGGGTATCATTATGCAGCACTCAGACCAGGGCTGGCTTGATGCTGCTAAATGGCAAGAGAGCAATACGGGAGCAAGCTGCCAAACATGTTGGAACAAACCAAAAATGCCAGTGTGTGGCGGAGACAGACAAGCACGCTCCCACACTCCAGTTTAGAGGAACCTGCTTATTATGCAGGAAGGAGAAGCAGCTATTAGTCACAGGGAAAGGAGCAATTTTGGGGGGCAGTTTTGGGAAACCCGCCCCTGAGTCAGCCCTTAGTCGGAAAGGGGCTGCCAAGGGAAAAGGGTGGCTAGATCCAGGCACCCATCCAATCTAAAAAGCAGCAGGCAGCCTGTTATCCTCACAGCCAGGCAGCTGTGCAGCTCTGCCCGGGCTCCCTGCGACCACTCTGAGCTCCTGGTCCATGGCTGGGAAGCGTGACGAGAAGTGCGCTCAGCCTTTTGGATCCAAGCCTGCTGGCACCAGGGAGAGCACAGGCAGAAAAAGAAACGCTCCATCAGCGCCTTTCCGTCCCTGGGTCCTGTGCTGCACAGGGCAAAAAGAAACCGTGCCAGCCCCTTGCCCTGCTCCAATCAATGTGAGGGAGAGGAACGAGTAAGGGGAAGGGGAGAGATGGAAACAGGTGAGGAACTTGCCAAAAAGCCAGGAGCTCAGCAGGGCCCAATCCCCCTGCCTGGGATACGGCAGCCACTCTGCACGGCCCTCCGGGCTCCCGCTTCCCCGGGCAGACTCCGCAGGCAGGAAAGAGCCGCTGCCCGCACTGGGGTCCAGCCTGGAAAGCGCCATGGAGGGGCACGGCGGAGAGATGAGACCCCCAAAAAGCACGAGGGGTCCCGCCGCTCCCTCCCCCCCCCAGCAGCACGACTCCCGGGCAGCGGGGGGGCATCTTACGCGCCCCCTCGCCCCGCTCCTGCCACGGCCGCCAGGGCCGCCCCGCCGCCCGCTGCTGCCGCCGCCGTAGCTACAGCCACAGCTACAGCCATCCTGCTGCTGACGTCCCGGCCATCGCCGCTAGCGCGCAGCCGCCGCCACACCCCGCCCACCCCGCGCCGCGGCCCCACCCCCCGCCGCGCGTATTGGCCGCAGGTAGCGCTCCCCGGAGGGCGGTGGGCGGAAAGACCGTCGCCTGCTGACGTTAGCAGGGGCTGTATGTAGTCATGGCTTGTCATACTGACGCGGTCAGTGACTGGGACAGAGCCGTTCACGTGACCTGCTCTCTTGCGCGGCAGGCAAAGACCGTGTGCCCTTTGCCTCGTGGGCTGCGCCTCTGCCCCCTTGCTCCGGGGCGGCCGTGCCGAGCCCGAGTCAGAAATCAGGGCTGGGGTCAGCTCGCCCAACCCCTGCCTCGGGCAGCACCAGCCCTTTCCAAGAACAGCCCCTGCAAGCCCTACTCCACCGTCTTGGGGAGAGACCTCTTACTAGACAGACTAACGCTTATTAGATTCTTGATTTTGTTAAGTACCTTTTATTAGACTAATGGTCATCAGATCTTACTAGATATCTTTTATTATGCTAAGTAGATAATGGCAAAAAAATAGACATATCTATACCTATCTATAGGCAACCCCCACTTAGCTTTCTTAATTTGTTCCTGAAAAACCATGCCTTGAGTGAAATCGAAAGGATCTGATGATCTAAGATGGTGACTGGAAGCGTTACAAGAAAACTCACTGGGTGGTAAGTGGACGCAGGTATCAATTGAATATGAGCGTTAGTGAAATAGCGTTAAGTGGGGGTTACCTGTATACTTATATCATATACCCATCCAGTTGGTATAATAAGTTATTGCTTCTACCCCAAGAGTTTTGTCTACCTAGGTCTCTAGATCAACACAGCTACAGCAAATCTCTTGGAATAATTTACGCTCTCCATAAAACAGTAGTAGGACAACATAAGGCAGCTGCAGTCACCCTGATGCAAGGCAGACGTAACCCCAACCTGCCACAGGTAGAACGGGAATCCAGGCAGGCAACATCCTGCTTCTAGCAAAAGTTGTCTACATAAACTCAAAAGATCTCCCACAGGGGGCTAAACCCCTCCTGTGTCACACACAGCCATTGCTCACCAGGCTTTTCTCGTGTCGACACGACCTAGATGTGAGTATCTCCCAGCTCCTGCTGGGGGCAGAGACATTTTAGCCTCTCCCACTGGCTTTACAAAACTGGTTTTTCCCCCTCAAAGTTTTGTAAGCCTGCTTGAGGAACCGGTCCATGTGCCTTAAGCAGCTATGTTGCCACAAAACACAGAAGAGGAAGAGGAAGAACAACTCTATTCCTCCCTGTCACACAAACTGTCCCATTAGTCATTACTCTCTATCAAGACTTGTTGCTCACTCCCTATAGTGTGGTGCTTTGCTCTTTTTCCATGCTCTTCTCATGCTTTTCTTGCTGATGTAGTCACAAAAGCAAATCTCTCCTCTCCTCCTTCCACCTTGTGTGTTGGTTCTGTGTGTGTGTACCTAAAATGGCAATTTAGATGTGAAACTCCTTCATATAACCAACCTGTTGCAAATCATTTTCCTTCTGCTTTTACAACATCATGAAATCCATGTCCTCCTCTCCATCCCAAATGTCAAAACTCCTTCTTGTGTTTGGGTAGTCTTCTCTTTGGGTCACATTTACCACTCCATATTTTTGGCCTACGTAGCCCCATCTTGCTCTTCACCTAACCAAGCAAATTTCTCTATATCTCATACCTCCATGACTTCCCCCTGTGGGGGGAAACCTCCATGACTCCATATCATTCATTTATATGTCTTTAGATTAAAATCTGTTTAACTGGAGTTAATTCTGGAAGCTAACACATTTATAAAAACTAGTCTGGGCATTATGGAAAACAGTGTTCCTATGAAATCTTGACAGGGTTTGTTCTTGTCCCAATCCTGTTTAATACCTTTATCTATGTTCTAGAAAAAAATATAATATCATTGTGATAATATCTGCAGATGACACAAAAACTGGTATTGTGGTAAACAATAAATAGGAACAGATCAGTTTTACAGGCTGGTCTGATTTGCTTGATAAGAAGGGATCATTTGAATAACATGCATTTTAATTCAGACAAAGGTTAAACATCTAGGAACAAAAAATGCAGGTCCTACTTACAAAATGGGGGACTCTATCCTGGAATGCAACACATTGCAAATCAAGTGGGGGTTTTGGAAGATAAACAATTCAACTCGAGTTACCAGAGGGATGCTGCAGCTAAGACAAAAGACAATCCCCAGATGTATAACCAGGGGAATGTCAAGTAGGAATAGTGTAGCATTTTTAATGAGGCTGCTTACTATAAAATAGAATTGAGTTCTGGTTGATGCTCAAAAATTAATTTAAAAAATTGAAATGTTTCAGAGCAGAACTGCTAGAATGATTCCAGGTCCAGGAAACATTTTTTGTTATGAGAGGTTTAAGATGCTCAAAGCTTTTAGCTTGTCCAAAAAAAGGTAAAAAGTTGACTTGATCGTAACCTATACGTGGGGGCATCAGATAATAAGAGAGCACATTTATCTAGCAGATGAGGCATAATGAAATCCAATGGCTGGGAAATAAAACTAAATAAATACTTTAGAAATAAAAATCTGATTTTGGCAGCATAACACGAAATCCTCTCCCTGCCCTATGTAATTTATGATCTCATAACAGCTTTGGTTTGACAAACACACGTGTGTACACAGTCCTATTGAAATCAAATCTGCCCATATGTACAGCTCGTTCTAAGATAGCTCCCTGGAATGTAGATCTTTAGAAAAGGACCAGACTGCTATACAAATACAAATGCCTGAGGGATAAGTGATATACCTGTAAGTAGTAGATGTAGTCAGCAGTATCTTTAAAATAACACATGGCTCTTGAAGTCGTGGACCATGGTAAATAGCATCATGTCATAATGTCTTAGCAATGATAATGCAGACCACATACAAATACAGAGAAGCCGAGACAGAGGGAAAGCACATTTCCTCTGGAAGTTTGTCTACCTGTAAGAAACCAGAGACTTCCTCACTCCTCTGTTACATCACCTGTCCAACATTCTAAACATTCCACTACTTCCTGACCCTGCATGAGCATTACATGTTCATCATCTTCCTCTCTATTTTTTTTCTGTGGCTTGCATAACCACTTTTTCAGCCATATCAGATATGGAACTATTTACTTTAGTTCATGACTTCAAGATTTTTTTACCACTTCCCCTTCTGGGAATCTTACAGGCAAACAACACTACAGGAACTCTAATGCTAAGACAGGCATCATACCCTTGAAGTCAGCTTCTGTTATTTTCAATTCAAAGAAAGCAAAGGAACCTTGCCTATATGCTATACAGGCAAGATGAGGTATGGTTGTGAAAGGCTGTATTAATGTTTGTGGTGAGGAAAACAAGATATTTTTAACAAATGAAGCATATCCAGCACAGAATCTGTTTTCAGTTTCTATTTTTTGTTGTTCATTTTAACACCTGAGATGCAGTTATATAAATAACTCCCTATTTAAAGTCCAAGACAGATTCTGGGTTAGGATCTAAAAGCTCGCAGACTCATCTGAGTATATCTACATGAGACACTAACTGCAGAGTACCCCAATTCTAGTGAGCAGTAGTGCGCAGGGCAAAAACTGTGCAATGGTATTAGGCTACTGCGCAGTTAGAGTCACTAAAAGGTGGTGTGCCAGCACTATTGTGCAGTAGCACCAGTTATTGCACATTAATTTAGTACTTGGTTATACAAGTACTAAACTTAATACACAGTAACTATAGTGCATTAATTGATGTGTAGACTCCTCTGACTCCTGAATGGTGAGGGACCTGTAGGCAGGTGGATAAACAAACCAAAGATTCCATTTTGGTTGCAAAGTGAGATCTCACAGCCTGTTCCTGCAAACAGATCCACAGATAAGAACCCTGAACAGCCTCCCATTAAAATCAGAGTCCTTTCTCCTTGCCACTGCAAAGTAGGTTAACTTCTTAATGTTAGTTGCAAAGGAAACTTGAATACACTGTTCTACAATTGCTATTCTGGAATAAGTCCTTTATAGACATTATTCCAGCCTACATTCTCAACCGGCCTGCTGGAAGACTTCTACAAGTCAGGTTTTGTACGGAGATAAGCCTCTAGCAATGTTGGAAACCATAGCAGGCTACTGACTATTTTTGGCTACTTTTGGGAGCAGTATTTGGCTCCCAATATTGCTCCAATTGGTTTAGCTGAACCAATGTTAGCAACAGTGAGAATTTTTTGCAAAACATACCTTCTGGTGCTACTGCTGCCACTGCACATGGGACTAGTGCCTGGTTAAGCTACTGAGTTTATGTGACTTTGAGGCAGGCAACATACCTTTGTGTATATCTTGTTACAGACTCATACAATTTATAGTATGCATGATAAGGTATGAACTTGAAATTATAGTAGTACAATTTGATATGTTTTCTTTTTTTGCCTTTTCTGTCTTTCTACTAGCTTGTATTTATTTACATATTTGTATTTATTTCAAGTTAAGGTTCTTAAACAGAAACATATATATTCCTGATCTGCACACAAAGTGGCACCTGCTTAAAAATGTGTTTTTTATCTTGAATTAGTTAAACTGGACCCTCCGGTGTATGGGCACAGTTCAAGTAGTTTAAAGTGTAACTTCTGTGAATAGACAAGCCCTAAAATTTCTGCAGTCTCTTTCTAGTGACTGACTTTTTATGAGATAAAATCATATAGATGTTAAAGTTAAGAAAGAGTTGTAGCTGTGATAATCCAGAAAAAATATGGGGGGCAAGGATTTTTGGTAGTATTTTTTATTGGCCCAACTGTATAATTGGGAGAGATGTTACACAGACTTTCAGGCGCAAAGTTGTGTTTTCAAGTATTCAATCTGTGTCTGCTTGAGGAAGGGCATTCACTCCCAACTATACATCTCTCTCAGGTATACACTTGGTCTACTAAAGATATCACCAAGAAATTCTTGGCTAAAATTAAAAATGCAGCTCCAATTTAAAAAAAATGTGATATTTAATTATTTCTAAAGAGGTTTTCTATATACAGAAACACTTCTTTTTAGGCTACTTCAGGCCTTTCTTGAAGTAAGGAGGAGAAGAGATAAAATAAGAGAAGGGAGGTAATGCTTTAGTAGACTGTCCTATTCCCTTATCTACTGCCAGTTTTGTGCACATAGACCTGAATGTTATAGGGCAAGGGGTTGTTCAGTAAAAGGTTCAGTAGTTTGGTCACTGAGTCATTCCTCCAATGCCTACTGGTGCGTGACAGATTAGTGTACACGCAGAAGGGGGGAGGGAGAGAATGTGGAAAAAACAGCTGTGATTTAGACATGCACCATTATGCTTGCAAATTTAAAAACCAAAAGGGAACATTGGATAAAAATAGAACAATTTATTCCTTCTGATGACTTTCCTTTGTTTAATTCCATGATGAAGTGAACAAAACACTTAAACAATTTCAACATTGTAGTTCATTTGAAAAAGAAAAGTTAATGAGCCAGAATATCAACACTCACAATACTCACAAAACAGACTTGTGTTTTAGTTTTCATGATGCTACAGTATTTGATTTACTTTACTGTCAGTAGAAAGCAGGCTGTAGTGACTGTAGTGCCATTGCCAGATGGCTACAAATCAGAATTATTTTGTTTAGTGATCAGAATGAGACAAAGGAGATAAAGTCCTGTTTGGGAAACTCTTTGTTTGTGGAAGGGGTCCCTTAAAGTACCTTAGTTCTGAGTGGAGAGTTCCCATCAGGAGAACAGCATTGCTAAAGTCACATTGGTGCAAGAGAGTGGATGGAACACCAGGCAACCCAAGAGATTGATAGGACTATGACAAAGGAGATATGACTACAAAGAACTTTTTACAATAAAGAACTTTGGGTCTGATCTTCCCCCCAGGGAGGTCAATGGTAAATGCCATAGATTTCCATTCCACCAGGATCAGACTTGAGGGTTAGCTACCGTGACCCCTGCTCCTTTAAAACATTTTCTATAATTTGGTAACTTCAATCAGAAATGTCACAAATGTCACAATCCTGAAAACACTTCTTATAGTTCATACTCATAAGGCCAACTGTCAGGCACATTCTGATCAGTATTTTAGACCTTACATTTTATTCCCTTCAGTGACATTTGTCACCGATCATTTTCCATATGAGTTTTGAGTATGCCTTTTCTTTTTAAATTGCATTAATTGACACCCAGTTACTTCAAGATTTTGTAATGCCAACCCTCAGGTCCACTTGGCAGAACAAGATTCCTGAAGTTTTATTGGTTAGCCTTGATTCTGATGAAGTTTTTTTATTTAAACATCTTAAAACTGTGTTTGGGAGAAGCAACCATTTATTACCAGAAGTCCAGACTCTATTATTTGTTCTCTGTTTGATACAGGGACATATAAATTTATAAAGTTTCAGCATCAAACTTAAAGTGAGATGGAGAGCAGAGCATATTAGCATAGGCACAGTGCCAAAATAAGTCAGCTATACAACTTCTGGTTTGGGAGGTAGAGCATGAATAACATATTCCCAAGATATAATTTGCATAGTTGCCTTAGTGAAGCTCTGCACATCCACCAATATTAGCACCATACTGGGGCAGATAGTCCCAGATGAAACTGCTGTAAGATAGCTGTATGGGAAGGACCTACACTTTAAAATTTATTTGGCAGATCACAGACAATATAAAGACCTAATTTTGGTTTAGGGGACAGCATCACGGGCTGCCAGCAAAGTGCTGGCCAGGCGTTCCATCACCTAGTTTTAATGAACCTTGGAAGCCTTGTAGGTTAGGAGACAAAGGACGCTTCAGCGGTAATTCATGAAGCTGCTGGAGTGAAGGATGTGGGCATTTTCTGTGGTTTGGCAATGGATACATTATTTTCTTATCTCTACGTGTTAAAAATATACTGATATCTGAAACAAGAGCCTTATATACCATATGTGGCAGAAGGCCACCTCTGTTTCTCCCCAAAAACTCTGCTCTGTGACAATTTGGTTAAGATGGACCCTACAGAGAGTACACACCTTACCCTATCTCTTTAGGTAACCTGAGCTGGGTACATTCCTGAGGGAGGGGGGAAACCTACTCTCTCTGCCTATGCAACTGGCATCCCATACCTGGATGAGGGGCTTGGGCTCCCTGGGGAGCTAGGAACTGCCAGTCTGCCCAGCAACTAGTGATGCATTTCAAATTGGTTGGCTGATAGCCAACAGGTGCTGGCCTCCATTGGACC
>JAGPOW010002514.1:10298687-10313448 GCA_030014935.1 Caiman crocodilus | reverse complement strand
GCAACTAGTGATGCATTTCAAATTGGTTGGCTGATAGCCAACAGGTGCTGGCCTCCATTGGACCAGGTAAATGAGGTCATAAGGGCTATATAAGTTAAGGACTGCCCAGGAGGAAGGGGCAGCAGCCATGAAGAAGACTCAGAGAGAAAGAAGAGCTGGACCATTTGAAACTTGCTCTCTCTCTCAAAACTCATGATCAAGGAACTGCCTGCCTCCAGAGAGAATCTCCACCTGCCTCTGGATGATACTTGCGAGTAAGCTACCTGAGCTCTAACTAGATCGATAGCTAGCAGTAACTCAGATGCGTGATCAAAGGCTACCCAGCCATGACAATTTGCTCTATGGGATTTCTCTGATATTGCTCTACCCTGTACCAACCCTACCCCTTGTAACCAATAAAGTTCTCCTTTGTACCTAGTGTGGGAGACTTATTGGGTGTGGGTCTAGATTATTCCTTGGGGTCCCCTTGATTCGGCTGACTAAGGGAGACCACTATTTGTGCTTCCAACTAAGGGAAGCATCCCCAAGTGCTTGAAGTGAATCAAGTACCCTTGAGGCCCCACCCCTCCCTCAGGAATGTACCCAGCTCAGGTTGTCTAAAGAGATAGGGTAAGGTATCCACCCTCTGCAGGGCCCATCTTAACCAAATTGTCAAAGAGCAGAGTTTTTTGGGGAGAAACAGAGGTGGCCTTCTGCCACAACTCCCCCCCCCCCCCTTAACAACTTGGATACATGGCTTTACAGAGCTATGGGTACGAGCATGTTTCATTTGGAAGGGTCACCTTTCACACCTAAAGAGAGATTACACAACACATAAGCCTTGTCATAACAATAATACACATAGAACATGAAAGCACATTGGGGAGCTCCCATGCCAACCCACTACTCAGAGTCCTTTTGCGACAGGGTATCTGCTATCACTTTCTGGCTTTCCTTGATATGTTCAACAGTGAAGTTGAACTCCTGAAGCTTCCAGGCCCATCACTGAAGCTTGGCGTTGGTATTTTGCATTGTCTGCAACCATTGCAGTGGCACATGGTCCGATAGAACAGTGAACTGCTGCCCCCACAAATAAGGCCTCAGCTTGTGCAGTGCCCAGATGATTGCCAAACACTCGTTTTTGATGGATGACAGGTTCCACTCTTGAGGGATTAATTTCTGGCTTAAATACATCATGGGGTGCCATGTCTCTTTGTGCTCTTGTAAGGGTATAGCTCCTAGTCCTGAGTTGGAGGCATCAGTGGCTATGTAGAAGAGGTTATCATGGATCGGTACTTTTAGAATCGGTTGTTTGATCAGGGCAGCCTTTAAGGTGCCAAATGCTTCTTGGCGCTCCTGCTTCCAGACCACTGGATCAGGGCTACCCTTCTTGGTCAGCTCATGTAGGGGAGCTGCCTTTGCTCCAAATCCAGGGACAAACTAGCTGTAATATCCAGCCAGGCCAAGGAAGGCTCTGACTTGCTTCTTGATTTGTGGAGGCGGCCAGTCTCTGATGGCCTTGATCTTGTCCCACAAAGGAGCAATATGACCTCCACCCATATGATGTCCCAAATATACCATTTCAGATAGTGCCCATTGGCACTTCTTGGCTTTCACAGTAAGACCAGCTTGCTTGATCTTGCCTAACACAGTGGTCAGATGAATCAGGTGCGATTCAAAGGCCTGATTGGAAATGGCGATGTCATCGATGTAAGCCATGGCAAACAGCTCACATCTTTGCAACAAGTTATTAATCAATCTTTGAAAAGATGTGGGAGAGTTGTGCATACCAAAAGGTAAAGCTGTAAAAAATATATAGTCCCATAGGTGTGATAAAGGCAGACTTAGCTATAGCGTCTGGATCCAATGCCATTTGCCAGAATCCTTTGGACAGATTGAGAGTAGAGAAAACCTTGACTGGGCCTAGGCGATCAAGTAAAGAGTCTGTCGTGGGCATAGGGTAAGCATCAGGGGTGGTAATCGCATTCAGCTTCTGGTAGTCCACACAGAACCAGATGGACCCACCTTGCTTCCAGATGAGTACCACTGGGTTGGCCCAAGGACTCACTGAAGGCTGGATTACCCCTATCCATTTCATCTCTGTGATTTCTCGTGTTATTTCTTGCCTCACCTACTCATTAATTGGGTAAGGTCTGGATTGGATAGGGTGATGGCTGCCCGTGTCTATAGAATGTACTACCAGGTTCGTTTTACTTGGTTTGTTGGAGAACACTGTCTCAAAGTCTTTGAGTGCTGTGAGCAGCTTGTCTTTGTCCTGGGAGGGCAGATGGTTTGCCAGGCAGAGTTCCTTTATTTCTGCCTCTCCATCCTAGTCACCATACATGACCAGCTCCTCTGGATCCTCAGGTGATCCTTCTACTGAGGAAATCCAGAATACTGCATCATTTCTATTAAAGTATGGTTTAAGCATGTTCACATGAACTGTCTTAGGTTTTTTCCCACTCCTGGGCACTACATAGGTCATATCATTCAGCATGTCCAGGATGACATGGGGACCTTCTCAAGCTGTTTGCAGCTTGTCTGTCTTTAGTGGCAGGAAAACCATGACCTTATCACCTCGTTCAAAGGTATGTAAGCAAGCCTTTTAATTATACCAGGCACTTTGCTTCTCCTGGGCCTGGGCCAGGGAGTCTTGTGCCATCTTCATCATGTCAGTTAGCTTCCGATGAAATCTGAGCACATATTTTACCATGGAAGTCTTAGTGGAAGAGATTTTTCCTTCCCATTCTTCTCTCACCAAATTGAGTGGACCCCTAACTCACCTTCCAAACATCAATTTAAAGGATGAGAACCCAGTGGATTCCTGGGGCACCTCTCAGTAGGCAAAGATCAAATGCGGAAGTTTCTCAGCCCAGTCATTGGGGTTAGAGTCCACATAAGCCATTAGCATACCTTTCAAAGTCCCATTGACCCTTTCTACACGCCCATTTGTTTAACGGTGGTAAGTTGTAGTCTTGAGCTGTTTCACCCCGCAGCATTCCCAAAGGCACTTCATCATCTTCACCAGGAAGTTCCTGCCCCTGTCAGTCAGGATTTCAGAGGGAAAACCCAGCTGAAAGAAGATCTGGGTTTGGGCGTTAACAACTACAGGTGCCTCGGTGGAGGTCAAGGTAATTGCCTCCAGGTACTGAGTTGCGAAATCCACTATAGTCAGGATGTATTTCTTCCCTCTGTGAGTCTTGTGCCTCCGAGGGCCCACAATGTCTAAACCCAACCTTTGAAAGTGTTGATCAATGATAGGGAGGGGCTGTAGGGGAGCCTTTCTCTTGTCCCCACTTTTGCCTGTCCACTGGCATGTCTCGCAAAATCTGCAGTAGTCTGTCACATTCTGGGCAATTCTGGGCCAATAAAAGTTCACCTGCAGCCACTGGCATGTCCATTCTCTGCCCATGTGACCAGCACAAGGTAAATTGTGAGCCTTGGAAAGCAATTGTTGTCTGAACTTACAAGGTACTATGAGCCGGTGATGGGGTTCCCAGGTCTCGGCATAGTTCTTTGGTACCCACAAGCGATAAAGAAGTCCCTTATCCCAGACCACCTGGGATCTGGGGTGAACTCTGTCTCTTGCTCCTGAGCTATCTGCCGGAGTTCCTCCAAGCTGGGGTCCTCTAGAACCTCCTGCTTGAACTCCCCTTGCCCAGCTAAGCAATCAGTAGATAGTTCTGGTGCTCCTGTAAGGAGTGCACCTTCACCCTCGTGGATGTCCTTTAACTTCTCCCCAGGAGTCCCAGTTTCCTTTGCCACTGACTGACCAGGCTCCTCCCTGGGACTGTCACTTAACCCAGCCTCAAGGTCACTGGTTTCCTCAATGGCCGGGGACTGGTTGCAGCCAGAGGGAGTCTGAGTCTCTCCTTCTACCTGCTCTGCCTCAGTAGCCAATTGGGTGACCAGGCCCTGGGAAGTTTCCACTCCTCCCAACTTAGCGTTTCTGCTCTGTTGATGAGTCACCACATTAACATGGTAGGACTCTAGCTCTAGGAGGTGGCTCTCCTCCCTGCACAGGTATTCTAGCTCCATAATATCACATCCCACCAGGATGGGAACAGGAGCCTGGAAGGTGGTCGAGCACAGTGAGGTGGGTGGCTCAATGCAGGAGCGCCTCCTACTGGCCTGCCAAACATGGTGGTAGCAGTGGGATCTGACAACCTGCTGTATGGAAGGCATAATTTGGGGAAGGGAGTAGAGTCACTGAAAACCCTTGAGCAAACAATTTCCAATTTGGCATTGGGTCAACTGTACAGTGTAGATAGCTAGGATGGCTGATAAGTATGACCACCTGATGATGGCTTACTTGAGAGAGCTGATGAAGGAGAGAGGCCTTCCTCTCTCTCTGAGGAAGGAGCAAAAGAGAGAAGACCTGATTAAGATCCTGTATGATAATGGCGAGGCTGCAAGATCACCCCCACGTGTCCTTCTAGAACCCACGGGGGGCACTGAGTGCCCACCCTCTGAGTGGGACTTTTGGAAATTCCAGCTGCAGCTAGAAGCTGAGGAGTGAGAGCGCAAACTCAAGTGTGAGCTAGATTTGAAAAGGATGGAGCCGGAGGTCCAGCACCAGCGTGAGAAGGAACAGCGTGAGCATGAGGCTAGCGAAGCCCAGCGCCAGCATGAGAAGGAACGGCGTAATGCTAAAACTGTCCGCACCCAATGAGCACTAGCTGCATCCCCCAGACTGGACATCCCATTCTTCTTTTGCTACAAAGATGGGAAGAATCCCTAAGTGTTCCTAAGCAACTTTGAAAGCCAAGCATGCTGATGGAAGTTGCCAAAAGAAGAGTTAATGAAACACATAACTGCTTTGGTTGAGGACGACATGCCCATTGTCCTGAACAGCCTGCCCTTGGAATCAGCAGATAATTACAATGCCTTTAGAGAGGCAGTGCGTGTAAGGTTTAAGTTAGGTGCAGATTACTTCTGAGAAAAATTCTGTAATGCAAACCCCAAGCCGGGAAAGACCATGAATGAATTTGTGACCCTGCTATGGGACTCATACCAGAAATGGAAGAAGGGTGCTGAAGCTTCCACTGTGGAGGAGGTGGACATGTTTATGGTGCTGGACCAATTTTATTACAAATGTTCGAGGGAGATTAAAACCCTTGTCAAGGATAGGGGAGGACCCTTACCATTCAATGGGTGGGGTCCCAGCCATTTGAGATACTAGTAACCTTTCCCCCCTCATCGAGTGGAGAGGCTGTGGGTATGCTCCAGGAAGGGGGTTGGCTAGACGTGAGGTGCCTCCATGGAGGCACTCGGAGCCTGGAAGATAGTCGGGCACAGTGAGGTGGGTAGCTTAACGCAGGAGCGCCCCCTACTAGCCTGCCACACTATATACCTAAGAAAGATTGTACTTCACTGACAATATTGGAGTTTCTCGTAAGATGTGAATCATACCACGCTACTTTTGGAAATGTCTGCTTAGAATTTCAGTACATTATTGTAATAACTGAATTTTTATTTACTGACTTCTTGTACAGTTTTTGCATTGAATATGTGCAATATATCAACCTAATCTATTGAAATATCATAGTTGATTGCTGACTTAAATATTGTTTACACACACACACATGAATGCGTGTGCATGCACACATATATATTTATTTGCATGTATATTTATATTCAAGCTTTCACCCTAAAAATGCCATCCCTATGAGTTTAGACAGTGTGGGTTTGTTTACAGTTACAACAAACATTAAAATACATGTACACTTCTTGTAGACCTCCATCGCGAAATGCAGGCCTCTCATATCCTTCATATGTGCAATTTAATATACTGTCTTCTAAATCTCTACAGTGCTAAGTTTGGGCTTACATAATTGTGGGGCTTTGTAAATTAGTATTGCTATTATGAATAGACTTTGTGAAACTGACAGGCATATCATTCTTAAATTACCCAGAATGGTCCATTTAAACGTATTTATTATCAATATGAGGCATATAAAAGACTGTGAAGCATTTAGAATATAGAATTAGTTTATTTATCTTTATTCAGTGTTTTAAACTAATAGTCATTTTACTGTTCCCTTAATATTTAATCTGTGGTTGAACCTATGACCATAGTGCTTATTCTTGCAAGTTGAACTTCAAAATATTGAGACGTGTTGTTTCTAAAAGGGCAGATACAAAACTCAATAACAACAAATTATTTTGTCATTATTTAAATATTGCCAGTATCACCTATGTCCTAGAGAGTCAATTAAACTGTAAAAAAGAAGCTAAAGTGCATAGTATTTGCTCTTTTTGGCTTCTACAGTTTTCCCCACCATTCATACAGTGTTTCTCAAAATGAAAGTGTTTGAAATTACAACTTTGTAGTCAAGGGCCTATTTATTATACACCATCTCTTAAAATGAGATCATTAAATGTGTTCATGATAGCTTTGTAAAAACCCCAACCTTACACAGCATGATGTGCTTTTTATCTTTTAGCAGATATCCTACAGGTTGGAGACTTTTAAAATCCCATAGGACATAGGGAAGTTGCTAGGTAACCAAGGTTTGGATTTACAAAGTAGGAGAAGCCAGACTCCAATTTATCTGGAAAATGAACATAATACACTTTTTGAGTCAATTATATACAAATGCAATCACAACATGGCAGTTTGACATTGAAGAATCAGGTCTTCTAATCTTTATTAGTAATCATTTCCTTTGCAGAGAAACAAATCCTTCTAGTTCATAGATGAATTTTGTACCAAGCTGTGCTTAAATTATTTCTTTCAAGATTTAAACTAGGGAGAGTGGAATAAAAGCAGAGGTACAATTTGTTTAAAAAATGGTCTAATGAAAATAGAATTGAGTCAATGAGAAACTTAGGCTTCAGAATATACTTTTATTGATTCTTGGAAGTGCTGAACAAAATGAAAGCCTAACTCAGAAATTTTAGACCAGGATCCTAAAAATATAAAGCCTATTTATGTACCACCCTGGCCTATCTTCTGTCTGACTTCAGACTAACATGGCTAACTACCTCTCTCGATTTCTGGAAGATGTGCTACCTTACTATATTCCAGGTCTGTGACTTGCAAGGGCCTTGAAACTCCTTGCTCATTCCAGGGATTCTGTTTTTTTCTGTTTAAAAATCAAAAGTTTGCTGATAAAAAAATCACAAATTTTCTTTTTAAAACCCTAAGAATCTGTTATTAACATGAAGTGCCACTAGATATATAGGTATCAGTTGAACACAATATTTTATTGATATAGTTACAATTTTAAAGCGATTTGGAAGCCTACCAGGGCCCCAATCACTATAATAAAATACATTCTAAATAGCTATACATTTTGGCATTTGATTTTGGGTTTTTTATCATGTAAAATCAGACTCCCCCTACCCCCTTCACTCACTAGGATGCAGGTCCAGCTGCAGCTGTCCCCCACATAATGCTTTGTAGCTCTGAGCAGCCCTGCCCATGCCATTGCCCCTCACTCCCCACCTGCAGGCTCCTACCCCTGCTGGTGAACCTCGCTTCCCACTCACAGCCCCCTGGCCCTGCTGGTGCCCCTCACTCCCCACCTGTAGTCCCCTGCCCCACCCCAGCTGCCAGGACTATGGGGCTAGGGACCTAGGTCTGCATCCCCCTGCTCCCTGTAGCAGCCCCCAAGCCCTGGCTTTTGTCCATGGGAGGCTGCTGCTGCATAGCAGAGTATGGAGCCAGGCTCCTTCTCCCTCACAGGCAGCGTGGCTGGAGTGGAGCCTGTGGTGGGGGGTGAATGAGTACGGGCTACCCTGCCGCCATGGTGAAGTGCCAATGCATGGTGAAGTACGACCACTGCTGCTGGGTGGTCAGGGGGCACCTCATGGCAGTGTGGGGCTCCCAGCAGCAGCATTATTGAGTTTCCCTGCTCTCCTGTACCTTGCTGCACCAGGTCCCTCCTGCTAGGCCGCGGAGGCCCTAGGGAGAAGGCAGCAGAGCGGAGAGCCTGAGCCTGCAGCAAGCAGCCTGTCCATGTGCCATGCACAGATATGGGGGGCATGTGTCCCCCATAGCCCCCCAGGAGTATGCGCAGCCCCTGCCCCACTGCTTGGACAAACTGCCCACAGCCAGGGCTGGCCCACAACTTTTTGGGTCTCCCTGCAAGATATAGTTTTGGGGCCCTTGATCTATTGAAAAATCAAAATTCCAGTTAACTGCAATATAAATTCACTGAAATAAAATACCTGGGACTGGGCTGTGTGCATGTGGACTGCACTGTGAGGGGTGCAGTGTAGGGGCAGCACATGCTGGGGATGACAGGATTCCCTCCCTGGGGCCAGGGCCAGGGCCAGGGCCAGGGCAGGAGCGGAGCTGGGAACTCCTCCACTTGGCCAGGAAGGGACTCCCTGCTTGCATTGAGCCCTTGCAACATGGTACAGGCAATGGGGGATGCACGGGGTACAGCCTCTTGGCTGTGGGGCCCCTTGTGGCCACAGGTTCTGCAGGATAGGATGAGCCAGCCCTGCCCATAGCCCTGTCCCACTCCCCACCTGGGACCCGCAGCCACGCATTCAGTCCCCAAGCCCCACACACAGCCTGGTTGGGCAGCAGCCCCAGCCCTGCCCAACTCCCTACTTCCCTCACTATGGGGCCCTCAACTCCACCCCCTTCTCCCCACGCCAGATGTACCTGCAGGGGCTGCTCTCCAGGCTGCCAGGCAGTCATATGCATATGAATGTGCGCATATGCACGTGGTGACCCCACCTGGCCTCCCTTCTGCTCTCCCCCAGCTGGGGAATTCTGTCAGCCTGCAAGGGGAAACCCATCATTTCCTGCATTTTTCTCCTTTAAAGAGAAAATCCTGTTTTTTCTCCTTATAATGAGAAAATCTGCATTAACCTTGTTTTACTGTGGCAAATGGAAAACCCGGATCCCTGCTCATTATATTTTTGTGAGCCCAACCAAAGCTGATACTATCTTCTAGGAAGAAAGATGGAAAGGGGAAGGGTGTTAAAAGCAGAGGCATAACCAAACTAAGGAGAAGGTAGGGGTGGTTGAAGTAGGGGCAAGGACTGTTAGAAGCTGAGGCCTTTTTTGAGCCAAGGTTTTGCTGAAGCCTTAGTAAACAGCATCAGAGGCACAGGGCCTCTAGTCTATCTAACATTAGCCTTTAACTATTGAATTCTAAACTCCTTTTAGTCCTTAACTATTGAATATAAATTTGTATTATCCTACTTCTGCACAGCAAAATGATTTGGCCTTTAGTACTCCTGTATAATTTATAATACTAGCTTGCTTTTTAAAGCCAATTTTTCCCTCATTTTAAAAAAATAGTGTAAATACTAGCTCATCCTTTTCCTCTCTTTTTGCTATAAACTCTCAGTAAGATTTTCTGAAGGACCTGAACAGTGATATCACAAAAGGCTGTTATTTGACTTTCTGCTCTGCCTCCCTCACAAAGAAGAAGGGAAAAGAGGATCAGTGAGTATCACTGATCACCTAAGAGGACTTCTAAGAGCATCGCCTAAGAGGACTTCTTAGGCAGGATCAGTGAGAATCACTGATCCTCTCAAGCCTCCCTCACACTAGGATTTGCACGCAGCTCTAGTTGAAATTGGTGAAATTCAAACAAGATTAACTTAAATATAATATAAATTGGTCTGTGTCTACACCATCATTAACTATAATCATTTTAGCTGAATTGGTACAAATGTCTTAGGTAAGGCCTTAGTGATAATGATAAAAGGATGAAGCTAAATTTACAGGACTTAGCTTAAGCAAGACCTCCAAGGAGCTCAACAACAAAGGCCCTGATCCAAAGTGAAAAGTTGGTGATTATTTTTCTAAAGATTTCAGGGGTCTTTGAATTCAGTTCCATACAGGGGATAAAGCTCTAATGTTTCTGATATTAAAAACAAGGGGAGAATCTTAGAAGTAATTGAATCCAATCTTTCTATATAATAAAAGAACAGAAAAGATTACTGACCCAATATTGTGTGCTGCAATTCACCCTTACAATAGACATATAAATCCTTTATTTTAGTGAGTTTCTTAGAGGCTGAATGTTTCATGTATAATTAGACTAACTAAACTTGTTGGCTCTTCAGAAAGTGTAAGTACAAGTAAAAAAAATACTAGAAGAAAATACTAATGCTTATTTCTTTCATTTCGTAACTTGCTTGTAGTGTTGCAATTTCCTAACTAGAAAAATATGACAGAGGTGATGCTGCATAAGACTCTCAGCAGAAACTGAAAAATAAAGCTTTATTTCTTCCCGTGTGAATAATACCTGATTGTCTCCAATTATATCCATATTTTGAATTCAGAGCACCCGTGCTGAGTCACAACTTTTATATTATTCTTCTTTCAAATTACATCGTATATTATGCCATTGCTTTTGAGACCTTATTTTATTTTTTTGTATAAATATTTAGAATTAGGAATATAAATGATATTATAATGTTTTACAGCACACCTGCATTATTAGCAACATATGAATCTCAATGTACTTTTGCAGAAGAGTTTATTTGTTAAACCTCTTATTGTTAAAGCATGTTTCAGGGAGACTTGGTGAATTCATATTACAATTTTATTCCATAAATAGAATTTCCCTCTTTTCTGCAGTACAATACACATCCTAAAAACCTATTTTATACTGGAGAACCATTAAACCAATTAGAGGGATATGATTTTCCTACCTATAATTTTTTTGGGTCTGGCAGCCTATAATTTATATGTAATTTAGTATGTAGCAAGACATTTTTTTCTCTTTTCCTGAACCATTCTTAAATATAAAATTGTCCTAGATGTTTAGATACAGCTCTTTAAATAGGGACAGGCCAAACTGTGTTTCTTAACAAAACAGCCCTGTTACTGTTATAGTGTTTGTTTACCTCGTCTGCTTGAAATAGTTATAGTCAATGCTCAGACTCCTACAGCTCTGTCAAAATAACAGTTACTATAAATTTTGACAATTAGAATTATACATCCCACCCTGCCATTGTTGACCCTATGAAATAATAGTTAGTTTGTAAACACTTATCTTTATTTTCCATATGCACTTTTAAGACACCTGATTTTTCTCTTCCATATTTTAGAGTTAAATTTCTTTTTTTAAAATGCAATTTTTTTTTCAGGAAAGCTTGAATTTAGATTTAGTCTGGAACTGATGAAGGCAGTTTCCCTTGAATTGGTCTTGGTTTACATTTGCTCTGTGAGGCTTATTCATTCAGTTGAGAATTACTTTGCCTGCTGCATTAGTTTCTAGTCTTCAGGTTTGTGTTATGCATGTGAAATGAAGACATAAACATTTATGGAAAAATCAGGTACTGAATGTGAACGTGAATGTGAATTAGATAATTAATTTACTATGCTATATAATTAAAAAATAGCCCAACAACTATCAAAGAAAGAAACCAAAAGAAAATAATGACTTATGACAAATGGTAACATCATAACAGTAAGTGTAAAATTCTGACTTTACTGAAATCAATAGGAATTTTACCACTTAATGCAATAGGACAGGACTTTATCCTAGGGGTTTTGAACAATGAAAAAACACCAGATTTAAAGGAGGATGGTGAAAAAGGCATAGAAATATGGAAAAGCAGCAGCTGAATCTCCAAATCAGATTCAGCTGAATCAATTTGGGACAGTGATTCAAATCACTGAATCAAATCACTGTCCCCCGAATCAGCTGAATCCGAATCTGAAGTGAATACTAGCCAAATCACACAGGCCTACAAGACATGTTACTGCTCTGCTCCTGGTTTTTGCATCCAAAAATATACATCCCTTACTTTGCTTTGCATAGTGTCTTGAGATCTACTCTTGAAAGATGCTATAAAAATGCAAAAATGTGATGTATTATGAAATTCACTTAGTGAAAAATGTCCATATAAAGAGCTATACTAGAGAGATGGAGTAATGAGAATAAGTTGTTTTACTACATTACATTTGCAAATTAAAACAGATCCTGCAAACTTTGTCTTATGCGAGTAATTCTTCTTTGTGGGTGTAGTTTCATTGGTAGAAATCCACTGAAGTCTATTCTGGGATTAATTAAATATAGTAGCTCCCTTCGTGTGACTACTCCCACTTTGAAAGGCAATCCTGAAGATTAAAATAGGTCTTTCTGAAATGTAGTTTATGGCAATTTGAATTTTGGGTGAACTGTGATGCCTAGGGAGGAGCTCCCTGCTTGTATGGAGGGCCCAGATCTGCAGAAGTGGACCTAGATTTTCCAAGGGCACCAGTACAAAGTTTCAGTACTGTCCTCTTATGTTTGAATGTAGAGAATTTACAGAAAATTGTTTCTGAGCCTTGGAGACAAAATCCTTTTCCCCTCACACTTAAGATGTCTCAGCAAGGAGCTGAGTTTTTTTAATTATGCTATTAGTCTTGGTATATTAGCTGAATGTAAGATATGATGTTAATGTTCCCTTTATTATTCAAATAGTTCCAAAAAAGAAAAGTGTATATTATTTTCCATTTCCATTAAGAAAAAGTAGCTTCTTTGTATCACTCTAGGTTTTATGTTGCTGGTTATGGTCTATCAAATAACAATCAAATGAGGAAGGCATAAAAAGTAGCTAACTGATGGGAAGCCAAAGAGCATGTATTTAAGAATGTTAATAAAGAAAAGCAATGGTTTAAGAAAACCTCCTTTAGTATCCTGCTACAAATCCTGTTAGCCTACTATGTTCCAACATGATGTGTTGTTTTGTTATGTGGACAGATTTTGTATAGAAACATCAAGTACTGTATATAGATTTTCAGTTAAAATCCATCCGTTATACATTTTACATTTCCAGGGCAACTGTAAATTGAATCTCACACTGTCAGTTGGATACTAGATCCCCATGGAATCTCATTAATTTATAAGTCACTCACAGTCATCAAAATCCTTAATGACTTTGCTCAGGATTCCATTAATTATGAGCAAATCTAATTAGCTCCTTGGTGTTAAGCAGGGGAGCTCTGCAGATCTACCCTAGGACCAAACACTTCACTGATAGGATTACATTAATGTCTCCACCTTTTAAGGACACCTGGCATTTAGGATTAATGACTGCTGGGAGGCTCTGTTCCAAAGGAATCCTCAGAAAACAAAGCCTTACTCCTTCCTGCTCCCAATATTTCCTTCAGGCACTCTTGGTCTAATTTTTCAATGTAAATGTCCTGCGAAGAACAGGAAATCAAAAGTTAGGTTTCCTCCCGATTCATGCCAAATCAGAACAGTATTTGCTTAAGTATCCAAAGAGTGCAAGGAGTTCGGTAACCTAACTTCTCTCTCTACATCATTCTCAAATGGGAACTATTGTTAAAATTTTACACATAATGCTTTACATAAGAACAGTATTGTTTCTACAAGCATTTCTCCTTCTCATCATATTCCCAGACCTTGCCTAATTTCCCCTGCAATAAAGCTTTCTTTGCTAGATATCATTCAACATCTCTTAAAAATAGCACTATAGAGAGAACCCTGAGAAAGGAAGATTTTTAAAGGGGCTTATTCTAGACTACTGGCTCTTCTGAAAAAAGCTTGGAGAGCCTCAGATTCTGTTAGGCCTGAAACTGGTGAATCACAGAGCATAATGTCAGAAATTCTGATTAGACTCTCATAAATCTGTTGCAGCAGTGGTGACGAATAAGGGTGGGGGTGTACGTGCACCTCCTGAGAGTGCTGGTGCACCCCTGACAGGCTGTGCTCCCTGCTTAGGTGACAGGAGCGGGGGCAGGCAGGAGCGCTGGTCCCCCGCTTTGAACGCTGGCTGGGGATTGGGAGTGATGGATGAAGTGCCGTGGCCACTTCTGAGAGTGCCATGGCCACTTCCACGAGCACTGTGGATGCTTCCTGGTTGGCATGATTGCCCGTGGCGGGTATCCCCCCACAGTCAATGAGACTGGCTGTGGGGGGCTCCCCCCCCAGCTGCTGACTGGTCCCCCCAACAAAAGTGGCATTAACTTTATTATGATAGTTTACATTGTGACAATAATTTCAAGCCCTTAGCAGATTTGTAACATACCTTGCACCAGGACACATTTTTATAAAATTGTACAAGTGCATGCATTTACACTACTCTTTCAAATTTATGAACAAATCTCTCCATCCTCTTACTTGATTCTACTGCAGCATGAGCAATAGATGCAAATGCTGCAGCTGCAAGAATTCAATTGATTTTCCATTGCATTCCAAGAATACTCCTGCATACTCTTCACTAATAGTTCTGACATCTTAGAGTGCTATCTCTGTTACTGTCTTGCCCATTCACTTGTACAGACCCAGGAGTACATGGCTGATCTGGCTCTCATCTTTCTTCCTATTTCACACCTACATGTTCCTGGCAGTCCTATAGCCACTTTTGTCCCCTTATCTTACCTGTGGGAGTTTAGAGTGTTATGTCTTCTGATTGTGCCAGGGTTGAGCATGTAGGTTCATTAATAGGTTAGACTGGGGTAGGCAATGTTTTTGGCTTGAGCGCTGAAAAAAACTGCAGTGTTTACCTTGTAAAGTGCTGGAGTGCTGGCATGCCAGAAAAACAAAACCAGCAAAACCAGGGCAGGGGGAGAAGGGGCTACATGACAGGATGCATTGCAAATTAATGTTATTCATAATCATAAATGTTGGGGGGTTATCGTAAATATCAGGTTCTCTAAAAATTCTAAGCCTGATGACAATAAATAAAACTTCATATACTACCTTTGTTGTTGTTATAAATACTACCTATTTACCTGCTACATTCATTCCTGAGTAGGGACCAGAACAGCAGCCTCCCTGCTGGGCCCCCCTCGGGCCCTGGGAGAGGCATGTCTGGGCCAGGGGTTAGCGAGGAGCTAGTTAGGGAACTA
>JAGPOW010002514.1:10253577-10293995 GCA_030014935.1 Caiman crocodilus | reverse complement strand
CCTCCTAATGTCCAACCTAAACCTGCTCTCCAGTAACTTGTGACTATTGGTCCTAGTTACCCCTGGTGGTGCCCGGGAAAAAAGAGCCTGCCCTATTTCTCTGCACTGCAAGGGTGCATGCTCATGCGTGTGCTGCTCTGTATTTTTTTTATTTCATGGGGTTTTTTTGCCCTCTGGTTATCCAGGGGGAAAAAAAACATGGGGGAAAAAATGGTGCAGCACACACTTGGGCAATGAGTGCTGCTGAAAAGCAGAGCCAGGCTGTCTGGAACTGCACTGCAGCTGCCAGCCACACTCTGCCCAGCAGGAGCACTGTGGCTGCAGCCCCAGGTGGCCCCCAGGACCCCAAGTAAGGCTGCTGGGGTCAGCCCAGGGCCGGCCCCAGCTTCCCCTACCATCCCACCAGGGCAACCTGCCACATGCCAAAGCGTCTGTGGCATGGGTGTTCCCCAGGGACAAGCAGCAGCGGCGCAAAGTGTGCCACTGCTACGTGTTCCCAGGCAACCAAATGTCTGCTCATTTGGACAGGGCCCATGATTTGATGGGTCTAAAAGCCTTCCCCTGAATTGCTCATATAGGGGAAAAAAGACAAAAAAGGATAGAAATTCATAAAACACTGGATATTGCTTACAACAGACTCCAAACTTATGGACTGGGAAGGCTATTTTGAAAATGGTTAAATAGAGAAAAGAGATAAAAATGAAGAAGGAAGTACAAGCCATGGCCTTCCCTGTCTGAGAAAAGTGTACTGATTTAAACAAATCTTGATTTATTCAAACAGGTGAAACCTTCATTAATGGACACTCTAATGCAGGGGTGGACAATTATTTGGGCTGGAGGATCACTTAAGGAGTTTTGATGAGCTGTTGAGGGCTGGGGGTGGTGGTGCTGCTGACTTGGTCTTGGACCCCCATCACAGTCATTTACACTGACCAGTGCAGGGGGCAGAGGGGCCGGGAGGGGGATGCTGGGGAGATGCCCATCAATCCTATCTGGCCCAGGCCCATCCACCCTGTACCCACCACCAGAGGTGCTGCATGGAGTGAGCGGGCAGGCAGGCAGAGTCTCCGTGGAGACTGGCCCAGGACCTCCATAGGCAGGGTGTGCTTGGCTGGGCGAATGGGATTTGGTTGTGTGTGGGCAGGGAGTGGTGTCCAGGATTGGGACAGGTGGGTGACTTTGGGCCTGGAGCCAGGATCATGGGGCAGTGATAGTGTGGGGCTGGGGCCTGGGGCAAAGCC
Source organism: Caiman crocodilus (assembly GCA_030014935.1). Classification (NCBI taxonomy): domain Eukaryota; kingdom Metazoa; phylum Chordata; order Crocodylia; family Alligatoridae; genus Caiman; species Caiman crocodilus. The sequence continues at coordinate 10,292,754 of JAGPOW010002514.1, read as the reverse complement.
GCAATCTGCTCCCTGCACGTCCCTGCAGTGGGAGCCATTTGTACAGGCAGGGGTTGACTGTTGTCCATATAACCAGCACTTATCACAAGGATGTACAGGGAGTGGATTGCAGCTCCGCCTCAGGCCCTGGCCCCATGCTGTGATTCCTCCACAATCCTAGCCCTGGCCTCAGCCCTGGGCCTGCCTCTGCCTCTGTCTGCCTGTCCCACTCCCAGAAACTCTTCCCTGCCTGCCCATGGCTCCATCCCATCCACCTGGCCAAGGGCACCCTGCCTGTGGGGCTCCTGGGCCAGTCTCTTTGGAGACCCCGACTGTCCCCTTACTGTGTCTGGCATGCCTGATGATAGGTGCGGGGTGAATGGGCAGGGGTGCCCAGGCAGCAGGGCTGGGTTTGGTGGCAGTGGCAGAGACATTGGCAGCAGTAGCCAGAAGGAGCATTTGCTATGGGGGCTGCCAGAGCTTAGTCAAGCTGCTACACAACTGAGCTCCACAGACTACAGCCCTTGGTGTGCCTGAGAGCCGCACATGGGAACAGGGTGGGCTGTGTTCTGCAGCAGATGGCAGCTCTGGTGCCTGGCCGGGCAGGGCCAAGGACCCACCACAGGCCAGACAGAATCACTTGTTGGGCCAGATCTGGCCTGCAGGCCATATTTTGCCCACACCTGTTCTAATCAGTTCACTTGTCACTAGGCAAGCTGTTCTGACTTAAGAAATCTGGGGATGCATGATACAGCTTCCAGAAACAATGTAGCCCAAAGATAGGGAAATTGCTCCTAAATGAATGTAGGGCAATTTTCTTATTTTTTCAAGTGCTTGCCTTTCAATGCACAGCCTGTGAAGGCACAGCCTGTTCATCTGTGCATTGCTTCCATGGTTTATGTCTCAATCTTTGCCTCTGTTCATTGGTCTATGACCTAATATGTTTCAGTGAGCTCATAGCAGTAAAGTTAAAAAAATTCCCTAAGTGGACTGAGGCCAAAGTTAAGTGGAAAATACTAAAAGTTGTTCAAAGTCCTTCTTATAGTTCTGACTTTAAGAAGGAGGTGATCACAATAGAATGTGATAGACCTGATCAGTATCTTTTGACTAAGTAAGTTAAAAATTAACCTGATGAAGAATGTCTTGCATTGAAAGCTTGTCTAACTTTATCCCAACTATATAGTTGGCCCAATAAAAGATATTACTCTAAGAAATCCTTGCTGCTTGTTAAAAATTAAGACGACCCAATTCTTAAAGAGATCTTTGCAGAACCACCCATCTTAGCCTTCAAACAAGCACCAAACCTCATTAAACTCATCACCAGAAGCAAACGTCCTATGGCTCAAAACATGCCATGCCATGACAAGAAATGTAAAACCTGACAACAAATCTCTACCACCCCCACAATTACTACACCCCACAATAGAACCATCAGCATTTATGGATGTTACAGCTGCACCTCCAGAAATGTAATATATCTCATCCAATGCACCAGATACCCTGATGAAAAATATATAGAAGGGACCAAACAACAACTGCACACCAGAAAGAAAGCACACTGGAAATTTATCAAAGGCAAGAATACTCAATTACCTGTGGGGGCACATTTCTCACAAGACAGCCACTCTCTCTCCAATCTTTCAGTTCTAATCTTCAAAGGGAATTTACAAAACACTTTTCACAGATGAGCCTATGAACTTCACTTCATCAGCCTCCTGGATATTAAAAATCATGGACTAAATATAGATATTGGATTTATGACACATTATAACCTGCCTAATATCTCACTCCCCAGGTACCTCTTCACTATTTACCAGCTACATTCATTCTCCTTCCCACTCCCTTTCGCCCAAACTGTTTCTCACCCAATGACTCCTCAGTTTACATCTTCACAGACTGCCTGTCTTGCATGCATATCAGCCTCTGGCTTCATTACTATTCATTCCACCCAGGAAGAGCACACACCAACTGCAGCCTGAAAAAGGGTTTTTATACCTAAAATCTTGCTAAGAAGAATTTTCCCAACTATTTGAGTTGATCTAACAAAAGATATCAGATTTACCCACAGAACCTTGTCTGTCTTAAAAATTAAGATATGTTTATTTTTTTATATTTTTAAATATCACCGGTAATTCAACTAACATATTTTGTAACCAACATGAAAAAGCAATGTAATAATATTCCTAATGATATATTTTTGAAAAATTATGTATACAAAATGTAGGAGTAAGAAATATTAACTTCTTTGTATAAATTAAATGACAGCTATTATTCATATTGCAATATGACATTAGGCATATTAGACTGTTCATATTAGAAAAAAAAAACATTTTCTGAGTTGGTTAGCAATAAAGCAACACAGGAATAAACCTTTTCTAATTTTGCCTGACTCCCAGGACATAATACCGCACTGATACTTCATTATTACTGTTTTTTTGTTATTCTGCTTGCCTGCAGTTAAGAATCTGTCATAATTTCTCTGTTGCTCTTTATTTAAATATGTAGCTCAACTGTCAGAATCTGCCTTACACTAAGAGTAAAGGATTTTCAGGTGAGTGAGAGCTACTTATATTTGCAACAACTCCAGAAGGACAAAGCTTTAAGGATGGCAAACACCACAGTAGTTTTGTAATAAGATACCAGTGCTGGGCACTGACTTAGAAGGGGCATTGGGAGCATCCCTCAGAGCTTGAATTATCTCCAGTTCAGAACACCCCACCATATCCTCCTTTCCTGCCTCCACACTCTCCTGCACTTGAAAGCATCTATGCTCAGGGCACCAAAATAACTGTCTTCTGGAAAATCCTTCTTTTACTTCTAACCTTTTCTCCTCTTCTCTAAACTGTCCCAAATGCAGCCTTTTCACAGTACAGGCTGGAGCAAATATTTTAAAGGTTACCAGACTGCACAGAATAGTTAGGTCTTGTTTACACTAGAAAGCTGTATGGCTTTAACTATGTCGTGTATAAAGTGATATAAACCTCCAGTGTGGATGAAGTTATAATGATATCATTGTGCTTTATACCAAAGTAGCTATTCCTTCATGGAAGAGGAATTCACTGTACGAATATAAGTTATGTTTTATTGGTATACTTGTGGCTACCTTAAGTTTTTATACAGTTCTAACTATTTTAGTAAAAAATCACAACCATAAACCCTATAAGTGTAAACAGGTCTTAGGAGTTGGGAATTACATTCCTGTAATTTGTAAGTAGCACTTTAAGCTACTTGATCATAATGTGGATGAATACCTTTTAAAGTATACCCTCATTCTTGCAAATCCTTAATCATGCAAAAAATAATTTGTAAGAGTCTGCAGGAATGGGGCCTGTATTTGCAAAAGTAAACAAACAAACAAATAAACAAAAGGCATGTTTTTAAGGTAGAAGAGTAAGTTATATGGAAAAACCAATATGGAGTAGTATGGTGGGTTGTTTTTTTTAATGAACCATTAAAAAAACCTCAGACTTTTTCAGGGCTAATTCCAGCACATTAGGTGAACTTATCCTCAGCCGTATTTGTTCAGGATGACTTTAAAACAAATAAAAAGGGAAAGAAAACATCTGTAAAAAAACTTGTTAAAATAACATTAGTAGATTAATCTAAATCAACAAAAGTGAGGGAACTGAAAGGTAAGATTAACTCATTTTGTTTTGCCTAGAGATCACAGTGGTCTCCAAGCAGTGGGCAGTCTCCTATACCACATACTTCATGCTGCAATAATTAGACACAGTGGGCTAAAATGGAATTTCAGTCTCCATTTAGAATTTCTGACTTCTAGATTTGTCAGGGTCTTAATGTCATGTTAAAATTTCTGTAAATATTTCCATTGTGCGAGTGACTTTTAGGACTTTGGTTGATTGATCTTTCCTGTGATAAATGTGATTTATATTTCAACAGGAAGGAGTATAAAATATTCATTTTGACAAGTTTCTAGCTGTGCTAATATTTGGATTCGCTTTTTAAAATCTAGTGTTGCTTAAGCCATTTTGCATAATGTATTTTTAAAACATAGCATATATTGTACTGAAATTTATACCAACTGTTTATGATGTCTTGGATCCCAGTATATGTAGCTGCAACTACAACCAAATGAACACTTCAAAAGTACTCATTCAGTTTGTCTCAGAATATACACAAGAGATAAATAGCAGCTGTATTGTAGGCTGATGAATGATAAGATGATAGCACATTTTGTTGGAACAAGTCATCTCTAAATATTATCTGAAGCAAAGTTATTTCTATTTTTGTTCCTTCATACAAGAAAAAATAGTATTTGCTAGTTTGAGCGGAAAATTTTATGATTTTTTATAAATGTTGTGGCATGGTCCTTTAAAAATTTAACTGGTAACTTTGGACGAGGCTGCACATTGGGTACATGAAGCTTTCCCACATGGACTCCTGGTCACAGTGCCTGTGCTCCTGAGTCACAAAGGGAGCTGAAATCAATCTCCATTTCCTTATTCTAGTCTCAAGAGGCTTTCAGTATTTAGCAACTCTTATTTTGTCTGGGATCAACATCTTGCCCGATCCCTACTAATACTTGCTTAGTAAAATATAGAAAAAAGCTAAACTGAGGCAGTCCCAGAATGAAGAACACTGATTGCATTAGAATTGTGTGTGTACAACAACAGAAGCAATGAAGCAATCTAAAAATATTGCTGTGATTCATAATCTATGCAGATGGAACAACCTCCTCTTTGCATTCATTTCATGCCCTGTTTGTATCATCTCACCCTATTATTTCATCTGGGAAAGTTGCTAGATGAGTTCACAACTGCTTTTTAATCTAAAAATAGACTCTTTAGGTCATGCCTTCATTTTTTTTTCAAGTTACACTGTTTTACATTTTGTTATAAAGCATAACAGAATGACATACCTAAATGACCAAAACCAGACTTCCTGCTGATATCTGATAAAGTGGTATACTTGCTTTGAGCTAGGAAGCTGCTGTTAGCTCGTATTATTGCTTTCTGAGCTGAAGAAATGTAACACATTAAAGGGCTGATCAAGAATTTAAAAAATGGGGGTGCAGGAACAGCAACCAACACTGTAGAAGTGGTTTCCTCCCCTGCTCCCAGAGTCTCCCCTTCTTGTGGTCAGATCATGCCCAAATCATGCCCCAGCTTGCCTTCCCACCCTCCCTGCTCTTGGCACATCCCCTTTCCCATCTGTACTCATGGCACATCTCCCTTCACAGTCCTCCCCTTTACCTTCTCCACTTACTTCTCTAGGTGCAGGAAGAGGTTGGGCAGTTCTGCCTGCCATTGCCTCTGCTGTATGAGCCGCTCTTACTCCACTCTACCTGGGGCTACAGGGAGTGGCTACATAAGGAACTGTTCCTTCTTCCTGCCCTTGCTCCCAGGCTGTTGGGGAACACCAGAAGGGGGTTCAGGCTGGGAAATGGAACCCACCCACTACTGCCATCACAGCTACTGTCTCCACTGAGCCTGGCTCTGTGCAGTCTGGCTGGAGTTGGGCAACAGCAGATCTAGAGCTCTCTGCCTGCTCCCCAGTCAGCCAGAGACGGTGGCAGCAGCAGGTGGTAGTGAATGGAATAGGAGGGGAGATTAGGTAGAGAGTACAAGAAAGAGGGTGCTGAGTGTGGGGGAAGGCATTTTACCTGCCTGTGCAACCTCCCTACTGCTGCTCCTGTGATACAACAGGGATTACTATGATCTAAAAGAAGAGTGCAACCACACCACTGCATCCCCTCTGGATCCACCTATGAACACATTCATATTATTTGAATATCTCTAATTATTAGGTAAAAATTTACAGCAAATGAGACTAATAGACTAGCATTTCACTAAAATCTATCTATGGCATTTAGATTACATAGAACTGGAACACTATCTCAGAAAAATTGGTAAAATAAAATACTTTTCTAAAAGAATGTATGAAGTTTTAAAGGCATAATTCTGTAACTCTAAAATCAGATTGGAAAAGTATCATGAGGGTATTATAGTATGAAGTCTCTGGCTGTGCACTTACTTTGACTCTGACGAAGATTATTGTTTAATCTGATTCAATAGACAAATATAATTTATCTAGATATTACTCTATTATCATGTGGTTATTTGTCACATGAGTTGGACTGATTGAAAAATGGAAGTACCAGTTTATATAGTCTCTTTTCTATTTTCATAATTATAAAGGTTCACACAATAAATCCACTGAGGCCATGGTGTATTTCTCTGTGCTTCTATTACAGTTATCTTTTTCAATCACTTTTCTCTGAGAAGGTCAGTGCTGAAATCCTGCCCAGAATAATCTAGCAATATAATTTAAGAAAAAAAAATCAAAACTAGGTAACAGAGGGCATATCTACACAAGACATTTACTATGGAGTTGCCTAATTAGCTCCTCAGTAAAACGGCACTGTCTACATGGGTGGTGTTATTAGGTGGTGCTAATTAGGTAAAGTAATGAAACTCACTGTAGGATAGTACTGTTAGACACAAGTACTATCCTACAGCAGAGTTATTTATTCAGCTTTAACATCTGTATAGACACTGACAGGGCTGTCTGTGGCGGAAGGGTGTTTTAGTGCAGGGTCTGCCTGCCAGCTATACCTGCACTGAAGTACCCTCATGTCCCAGCCAGCCTCTCTGTAGCACATTGAGCAGGGTCCAGGGCTACTCTTCCTCTGCTTAATGTGCTGTAGTCCTGGGTGCATTAGCAAACTACTTGCAATTAGTGTCTATATGTGCAATAGGCACACACGGGAGCAATAAACTGGTGTGAATTATGCCAGCGTTTATTCAAGTGTGCTAATTGCACATGTAGACATGCCCAGAGTGTGATGAACTAATCCAGATTAGATTTATATAAAATATTCATTAATTAATTCTCAATGTATTTCCTTTTTCAATAGACCAAATTAATTTACTCAGCTGAGATAAAATGTTTGTGCTAAATTTCATGGAAGTTGAATAGATATTTTTGTGTATGTGACCATGGCTGGAAAAAGACATAGGCACTACAAGATAATGCCTATGGTCCTTGAACCTGAAGACATAGTCTTAGTTCTAGCACTTTAAAAAACATTTATCCTTCTAGTCATCATGTTTATAAAGAAAACCTTGAAACTGTGAACAGAGAATAGAGTCTTATGAACAGGAGAATGCTTTGAGTACAATCTAATTTGTATATTTAAAGTGATATTGTTATATTGGTATAACTGACTCATGCAGATATACTTATTCCAGTATCAGTAGCCTGGAGAAGGAATTAAGCTAAACCAAGAAGGCAGTGTTGTACAAAAATGTTAGTGTCTAACCAGAGATGCGAAGATTTTTGTGGGTAATAGCTTTTATTGGACCAACTGTATAGTTGGGAAGAACATAGACAAGCTTTTGGGTACCACAGTACTTTTTTTTAGGTCTCTAGGAGAGATGCAGACCCAGCAGAACTAAATAGCAGGTGGGGCAGTGCCTTGCGCAAAACTCCATATATAAATAAAAACAGGATATAAGAGAATTATCAGTTAGCCAACACCTGGAACTTAGTGTAACTGAAGTCTGTCTGAGTATGTAGATGGCCTGAAACAGTTCCTCTAACAAATGAAGCAGTTTTGAAATATTCAGGCTCAAAGTATAGACAGTAACCTATTCATCTTAGCTGATCAACCCATTACTCTGGGAGGAGACACAAACAACAGCAAAACACAGGGTGCTAGACTCTGGACTTACAGCTGCCAAAGATCTGGGGTGATATCGGTAATCCTCCACCTCTGAATATTTTGCTCCAGAGGTGCAGTGGTAGCCTGCTCTGGGTAGAGTGACTGGGAATCAGCCTCTCATTTTCTGTACCTCAGAATTTCTCTAGAGTATATGGATGTAAATGATACAGTGCAACTGTGTGACATGGCCTTAGGTTACTTGGACACTGGAATGCTAGTCTGTTATTGTAGCAGAACTCATGAAAAAATGGATTAATGCCAGAGCTAAGTAATTTCTATAGGCTTCTACAGATTGCTGTGCCTGTACTTCTAGTCATTTCTATACCTCTCGAGTTCAATTTTTTTATTTCGGGAGGAGGCAATACTTTCCTTCATTTTTTCCTTTGCTGTAAGAACTTCCTGGTAGATAGTGGTGGAATGTTAATGCAAGATCAGCACTAACCTTCATGTTACATGACATTTTCTTTATATAATTTTTATGACACAACTGCTGTTTATTTTCCCATACAGGTTTCCCTTGCTTTACGCTATACATATGTTCCTGGTAAACAGTGCATAACTCCAATTCACGTAAAGGGAACCCACTTTACAATTTAACAAACAGGGATACATTCCAAGACCTCGACTGTATTGACCCCCAGACCCATTTCTACCACTTTCACAGACACTTTTGATACTCATCAACTGCAGACAGTACACAGAAGCACCTGGTGGTGGTGAATATTTAGCTGGTGTGAAGAGAGGGTGGTGAAGGCTTCATTGGTGGACCAGGGAAAGGAGTAGAAGATGTGTTAGTGGAATGATTAGAAATCATAATGGGGATGACTTCTACAGAAACATATCATAGACAACGAGCGAGGAGCACAGATCCACACAGGAGACTATATTTTGGTGTGCATCACTCCCACAGTGCACCACACAAAGCAGCTGATTGTGGGCTTCCACCACACTGATCGCATAAGAGTGAATTTACCTTGCGTATAACAAATTTTTGGTATAAAAAGGGTCATTGCATAAAAAGGAATTTGAACATGCAGAACCTGCATAAAACGAGGGAAACCTGTATACTTCTAAAACTTTTCTCTTGGAAAATGTTGCAGACCTGTCTTGTATTTTAAAAAGAAATGAAAAATTTGGTGTAGTTCTGAAGCATTCCAAAATGAGGGAAGGGGGTATTCAGATCTGGGATATGTTTAGCTTTTCTATAGGTTATATGTATTGAACTGTTTTTGTTTTTTAAAATCTTCAACCCAAGCTTTGGGTTATTCATTAGAGAAAAAGATTAAATTATCAAGATGATTAAGAAGGAGTCTACTATGGTCTGAAGGAAAATAATGTGATGTAATGAGTGAAATCTTGGTCCCATTGAAGTAAATGATTTCAAATTGATTTCAAATTGATCAAGATTTCACCCAACATATTCAACTTGGAATAGCAATGTATATTATCTGTAGTAAACTAAAGGTGATAATATCCTTTTATTCTTTACATTCCATTAACAAGATATGGAAGTATTTGTTAATTAAGATCTTTGCAGCCAGATTTTAGAATTTCAGCTTTTCCCTACTATAGATTTCCTGAAGTACAATTTGGTACATAGTATCACTTATGCCAAGGAAGTGCATATAAAGTGGAAATGTTCACATCTGAGTTGGATGGAAAACTCAAAGAACTTAATGCATTCATATCAAGGGACCAGATAATCTGCATTCCAGAAGCCCAGGGAAAAAAAAAACAGTATAGGGATATGTAAATTCAGTAGTCAGGATTTTTAATAAATCTACCAAAATGGTGGTTATTACCTGTGAGGGAAGAGTAGCTAGTCTAGTGCCTAGATTTAAGTTGAGGACTTGGGGGGGAGGAGAAAGGGGGGAAATGGGACAGGACAGGACAGATAATGGGTTGAGGGGGGAGGAACGAACCATGCAAGTCTATTAATCTAATCTTAACATGTAAGACTTTAGAACAAATTTTGAAGAAAAGAAAAATCAAAAGACATGAAGATAAATGGGATAAAATACAATGTGTTTATCAATGGTAGATTATGTCAGACTAAGTATCATTCTTGATACCATTGATATCATTCTTTGACAAGATAACCATTGTCAGACAAGGGAACTGAGGTAGAGCTAATTTATTTGTGTACCCGCCTCCGCTCTACTAAGTGTTCCCACGCTGCCTTTGCGCGGGCCCAAGGTTTCGCTTGACCTGGGTTTGCGGGTGCACCCTGGAGATTATCAGGGTAACCCCTGAACTCTCCAGCCACAACTTTGATTGTACCTTCAGTAGGGGGTCTTCCCCTGGGGTATCCACCGGCGTCAGCGCATTCCTCGGCAGGTAATCTCGGGGCTCCGTTCTCCCCTACACTTCAGCCACTTGCCACTTTAGGCCCTACCTCCTATGGCCTCAGCATTGTCCTTGGCTTGCCACTCTCTCGCCCCGATACGCCGGCCGTCAATAACGGTCTTCGGGCTGGGCGTACTGCCTACAGGCACGCCAGCCCGGCCCTTCTGACCGGGTACCTGCTTCACTCCGGTGGTCCGTGAGGCAGCCGTATCTACCCCTGGCTCCACTCTGTATGGTGCATCTGGTTACCTCACCGACGTTACCTCTTCCGACGTGACTCGTTTCTCCGCTGCTCCTGATGCTTACGCCGCAGCTGATTCCCCCACCAGCTCTGCGGTCAATGATCCAGTTAGCTCCTCCTCTGGCTCTATTGCTGGTGCTGCAGCTTTTTCCCTCCCCAGCTAGGCTGCCTAGGGCCCCGTCTGCTTGTCCTCCGGCTCTATTGCTGGTGCTGTCACTGGTTCCTTCACCAGCTACGCTGACCAGAATCCCGTCAGCTCCTCTTCTGGCCCTGCTACCGGTGCTGCCACCGGTTTCCCCACCGGCTGTGCCGATAGCCACAGTGCTGGCTTCTTCACCAGCACTGCTGCTGGCTGCTCCACTCCATCTCTCAGAGCCGGGTCTGGCTTCGCCTCTCTCTCTCCCAGACTCTGCGGGTGGCGGCTGATTCCCCGCTTGCTGATGCTCATCACTCCAGCCTCCTCCGCTTAGCCACCCTGTTGCCTTGGCGGTGCTGCCTTTTGTTCCTCCCAGAAGGCATCCCCCACCCCCGCTGCTTTGCCGCAGCCGGATAAATGCCCGGCTGATAACCTGCGCCAGCATTCTAGGCGTGCGCGCCTCCTCTGGCTCTTCTGGCTCTGCAGGAGGTAAGCAGGACTTGTTGCTTCCCTGGGGGCCTTCTGGTGTTCCAGCTCCCTGGGACAATTTGGACTTCAATAAAGCATTTGATTTGGTAACAAATGGGAAATTATTACTTCAAATGATGACAACTGGGATTAGTACAAGAGTTATAAAGGGATAAGCCACTAGCTAATGGGGAGATGACATAAGGTTTTACTGAAAGAAGAGCTATTAGGCTGATGGGTGGTAACTAGTGACGTTTTTCAAGTATCAAGCTGATCTTATTTAAGATTTTGATTAATGACATTGACACAGAAAGTGGGAGTGTTATAATTTAAATTAGCAGATGAGCTATAGTTGGGAGGTATTGCTACTGCCTCCATTCTACTGCTTTGAGAAATATCCTGTGCTAATTACTCTTTCTGGAAGACTGGAATATCACATAGGAAAAACTGGATTACTTTAAGACTGGAGAAATAGAAATGGGATCTCGTTAAGAATGTCATGTCTAATGTTGGTAAATTGTATATAATACTGGCCAAGAAAGATTAATTTAAACAGAATGCAAGCAAAGAGAACTACTAGGATGAACATGGAATTGGAGAACCTATATTACAAGAGGACACGTAAAGGAGCTTGTCTTGTTTAGTTTTAGCAAAATATAAGCCAATACAGGATTACTTTTTAAAAATACATCAGAGGCTTCATCCACATGTGCATGGATGTTTGGTTCCCGAGGGACAACTAGCAGCGGTGAACCTTGTGCTGCTGTTGGTTGTCTCAGTGAATGCCCATGCCAAATGCCCTCTGGCACATAGCAAGTTACCTCGGGCCGGGTAGGGGAGTCTGGGCCCAGCAGCCTTACCTGGGGGTCTGGAGGCTTCCCAGGGCTGCAGCAGCAGCGATCCTGCCATGCAGAGCCTGCCTGGCAGCTGGCGCACACCTCTGATGGCCAGGCTCCAGTTTTGAGTGGTGCACATTGCCCCCACGTGTGCCACTATGCTTTTTTTTCCATGGTTTTTTTGATCCCTGGATATTCAGAGGTCAAAATCCCCTCCTGCACTGCTCCCTTGCAGTGTGGAGAACAACTGAATGTGTGGTATGTTGCACTGCCATATGACTGCACTCTTCTAGACATGGCCAGAGTCTGAATACCAGAGAAGAAAAGGTATTGAATCTACTGGGTGGTGTTGGCATAAGGACAAATTTAGGGTGGAAATAAGAAAGCGTAGTTCTGGAGCAGCCTTCTAAAAAGAAGAATGTGGGCTTTTATATTGGTCTTAGACATTTCAAAACAAAGGACCATATTGGGGAGGAAGGTGTTAATGCAATGTATTGTATTCCTGTTATTAAATATCTCCTTATGTGAAACTGCTGCTACAAAGCAGATACTGAGTGTGCTTCAGTATCTTGAGGTGAGGGAGGAGATATTCAGCGAAAACAAATGCAAACATCTTCCATATACTACGCTTGTTACTTGCTGCTAATTTTCCTATGTTCTTAATAACATCTTTCAAAAGTTGCAAAAGCTAACGACACAATTGCTTGACATATCAGATTGACTGATGCCAATATTTTTATGTACCAACATAAGAAGGAACTGTAGCTAATGAAGTTTTAAGAAGGTCTAAGTCAAGAATTTTTGAAAGTCTTGGTGATCTGCTATGTCATACAAACCTCATTTTTTTAAAATGGCTTGATTTCACAAAAATACTGGGAAACCAAATTAAATAATAAAAACCCCAAAAGGTTCAAATTTAAGGTTGAGATTCTGATTCCCAGTTACATTGGTGAACTGTTAATAGAAAGCAGGCCTAACACGGCAAAGTTAAACTAAACAGACAAAATCATCCTGTAATCAGTAAATTGACAAAACCAGAGAATTAATTCATGCATGAAATATTTTAATGCATTAGTATCACCATTAATAATGATGGAAATAATTGACATTTTCTGTCACCTTGACAAAAACTTGAAGAGTCCAGGGTATTCTTGACAAGTTAACATAATGTGAATGATGTATTTGACAATCACTATTGCTTAAAACCATGGTAAGAAATTACAGAATCATCAGAAATTTCAGGTAATATTTCGAGAGACATGATATTGTTCAGCTTCTCAATTTGGCTGGGATTTTCAAATGAATTCAGGTGAGTTCTAGGCCTATCTACAATAGAAAGTGGCACTACTTTATACAAATGTAAGTGAAACCACCTGCCTAATGTGAGGGAGGCAAATTGGTATGAATATGCATATAGTTTGTTCCCATACAGAAACGGGAATGAATTACACCTCCATATAGCACCTTTATTCCAGAATGACTATGTCTAAGCTAGGACTTGTAGCAGGATAATTATTTTCATATAGATGAACTCCTTCACCAATAGTTATGTGCTCATCATCATCATCAAAGGATGAGGCATGTCAGTTTTTTTTTAGACCAGGATTCCAATGGGAAAAATTTAGCCTTGGTATCAGTCAAACTAATTTTCTTCTGTTCTTGTTGCTTGCAGCGCTATATGGATTAATTAAAACATTCTTGCTAAACAAGGAACACATGATGGATTAAGGTTTGTTATATTGGGCCTGGATCTACACTCATTTTACTTTCCATCAAAATATTCTTCATTCCATGGCAGCTGACAGGCAAGTCCAGTTTTCCTGACTTTCAGTAACTGGTTGTCTTCCCATTTCCCTCAAGTCACCTTGGGTGTTTTTACACGTGCTCCGGGGTGGAGGATGCTTTAATTAAATAGGTTCTTGGGAGCTACTCATATTAAAGCACCTGCAGCATCTCGTGTATTCAGCGTTCTGCACTTAAGAATGGTAGTGGGGGTACTTTAATTAAAGCTTGTTCAATGAGTTGCAGAGGCACTGAATATACATGAAGCTGAGGCAGCTGGAGTGCGTAATTAGCATACTTAATTAATTGAGTATGCTCCAACACATTCTAATTAGAAAACATTGCAGCAGGCATTGGACAGGTGTATAGGTGACCCTTGTGATAGTACTCCATGGTTTGTAGGGGCATGCTGGCTTATGACAAATCATATATCATCCCTGGATCTAATGGCCAGTCTACACATGAATTATTCTGGAATACCTGTTCAAAAATAATTCCAGGTATAGATCCATTTTTTTTTCTGGAATATCAGTGCCTTCTCATTCCTTGTTGTAAATAACTTTGAAGATGGGTTAAGCTGAACCAGAAGTCAGCAACCCCCGGCATGTGTGCCAAGCATGACACACAAGGCCATTTTGCTTGGCACACTACTGCCAACCTAAGCTCTAAGCAGCTGCTGCCAGCCACAGAGCCCAGGCTGTTCCCAGCAGGCGGCTGGTAGGCTGCAAGCCCTGCTACAAGCAGACCGGGCTCTGTTGGCCAGCTGCAGCCGGGAGGTTGCAATCAGCTGCTCTGGGCTCCAGCATGTCAGCACCCTGGCACCTTCCAAGGTAGACATTGTCGTTTTTTTGGCAGTCTGGCCAAAGAACATTGCCTACCCCTAAGCTAAACCATTAAAGAATACTTTTATTCTAAAATAAGTGCAACCACTCATAAAATATTTCATCATGGCTCTTCTGCTTTATACTACCCTATTCTGGAATAATTTTAATGTGTAGAAAATTAGACTATACTGCACGTTGCTCACAAAGTCAGTGCTGTGTCAGGGCTTCTTTAGTTATGCAGTCCATGGATATTTTCAAAATTATTCCTTGTTCACAAATATTGAATTACAGGCCCAATTCTCCACTGCATTGCAAGGTGTAGTGCACATATAAGGTACGTTATCATTTAAACCCACGCAGAGAAGTCTGCAAATATTACCAGATCAGAATGGTAATACTTTAGACTCATTGTGCATAAGTGTGCATGAATACAGAAAGTACAAAGCAAAGTAGAATAAGATCCTACATAAGCATGTTCTCAGATACCACACCAATGAAGAGTGCCCAGATAGACAGGAAATGATCTCTATTATTCTGTGTCGCTGCTCCCTGGGTTGATAAACCACTATTCATAAACCAGAGTTTAAAAGTAGGTGAAAAAGGAAGATAAAAGTCTAAATTGAAGAAGTATGTGGCTTTAAGAGATGCTGAGAGTTCTTTGTGTCTCACTGATTCTATCAGTAATAAACAGCAGCAGCCTCAGGCAGAAAAAGTATATAATAATGATGTGCCCAATAGAATAATGAGAGAAAGAGAGAAAGAAAACAGGATATGTAAAGAAACCCTCCTGCTATGTAAAAAAAGCTGCTCCAGAAAGAAATCATATTAAAAATTCACTCAGCATTATTACAATAGATTCAGGAGGCTTACTCAGGAATGTGATCCCATTGTGCTGCATTCCATGTAAAAATATAGTAAGAGATCATTATTTCTTGAAAAGCTTAAATGTTGTGCTTGGATCCTGTAACTCCTTGTGCTTGAGCAGACCTCTGTACAGATCCCGTCACAAGACAAAGGCCTATTTCAGGAAAAAAATGTAATGCAAAATGTGAAAGAATGAGAAAACAAGGATGAGGTTGGCAGTTACATGGTTATAACCTTTTAACATTTAATTTTGGTCTGCTGAATCTTCCCTGATGTCCCTGGTTTGAAAATTGAGCCATGTAATTATTTTGATAGCTTTAAACCAGTTGAGGACTCTCCTGCTGTTACTTTTAATTAATTTTATTCTTCACATTGTTTCTGTCTCCCCTTACTTGAAATTCATGAGAATGAAAAAACAATATGGATTACTTGATAACAGCATGCTCTTTTAGGCTCAAGCCATTTTTTTTACATCTCCAGTATTTTCTTTTATAATGTCACATGCTGTTTGTTACATGCTATACATTTAGTTTCTGAGATTTCCCAAACCATGTTTGTCTTGTGTTAACCATTTTTCATCCAGAAATTGTGAAAATAAAAAAGAACGAACAAAACATCCTGCCCCCTAAGAATCTCATTAAAACAGAGGACATGCATATGGAAGACGTGACAGAAAGGACAACGTGTTTTCACATATTTTTTAACTGGCCAAGAACATTGCCAAGGCCCAAATGCACATTGTTTGGCTTGATTCCTCTCCAGCAAAGTAAAACAGCACTTGGGGCTGCCCTCCACTGAGTGACAGAAACAAGTGCATTTAAAAGTTATTTCACCTGTTTCCGAAAAGCACAGGTTAAATGATGAATTTCCCAACATTTTTGAGAGGGGATGCTTCTGAATTTACTGTCAGGGATAGATTTCAATAGTGACATTCACTCAGGTTAAACCCTGCCTCTAGCAAAAGAAATGTTCAACCAGAGTGAACTTCTAATATTGCTGAATCAGCACTCTACTGTTCTATCAAATACATTAACAGTAATAACTGGTTCCAGCATTTACTCCATTTGCTATGCCAGTTAATCTGAACCCTTAAGTATGTTAACCTATGCCTAATCTGTATAGTTTGTGTTTTGTGCTTGGCTGTAGTCTCTGTAAAAATATTACTGATGGTAGTTCAAAGATTGTGGTATTCTTCATCTGAAGGCAATCCCCTAGTATTTATTTCATCATTTTTTACATACTCCCCCATTTTTTCTGACTTGTTTTTATGGCTTATAACATATTCTTTCATGCAATTTACTCTAGAAAAGTCTTTGTAGTTTGACCCTTCTTTTTATGAAATATAAATTGCTCATCTAAAATAATGTGATTGAATCAGCAAATTAGAAAAGCAGAAAGCTGTGATGGAAGTAACTGAATAGTATTTTGTTCTTTAGGGCATAAATTAAACATCATCTTAAGTCAGGAAAATGTTTGTTATATAATGTATAGGTATGTGAATTGGGTGGGGGGGTTTCATGGTCTTGCTCTGAAGCTTTTAGTATTGGTCACAAAGGCAGAATAAAAGCAGAACATGTATTTGTTCTGATGCAGCAATTTTCTTTTTAGCCCCAATATCTTCAAATGTTCAATTATGACAGGGTAAACAAGGACTATAAGAAGGTAAGACCTCAACTCCAGCCAGTACCTTGGTCAGGTGGTCAAGGCTAAGTACAGACAGTCAAAAAGACCGAGGCTGAATCAATTTAATCTTTGAAGGTTTCTGTAAACTGCCCACATCAAACTGATAAGAATATGAACTGATGTTCACTTTTCAAACCTGAAAGGCAGCCAGACCCCTGAAGAGGCCTATACCAGGAGGCAGAGGACTAGAGCACGCCTCCCAGCCTGCCAAGCACTTCAGAGAGCTGGGAGACATGCTTCCCCTTTAGCCTCCAGCCAGATAAGGAAGGGTTGTGGAGGGAAATCCCCCACAACAGACCCTCAGCCAGGGTCTCCTTGGAGCTGGGGAGGGGGTAGAGGGGAAGCCCCAGTGGGGCATTTCTCCCTTTCTTCCCTGTGCTCAGAGCTGGTTCCTGTAGCCATGACCCTCCTTAGTCTATGCCAGCTGAGGAGGAGGTGCTGGGGGAATGCCCCCCTACCCTGCACCAGACCCCAGCCAGGGTCTCCCTGGTTTGAGGGTAAGGGGGAAGTCCCAAACAGATTTTTTTCCCTCTCTTCCCCCACAGCCTGCTCAATCAGAGCCAGAGCGGGGCCAGTCACCTGGCCATGCCCCCTGCTTTGGCTGGCTGGCTGAGGAGGGAGCCAGGAGGGCGCCCCTCTCCAGGTCCAGACCCCTAGCCAGAATGTTCTGGATGCAGGGTGGGGGAGAAGCCCACAGTGGAGGCCATTTTTCCTCCCCTCCACTCCCGCCTCAGTTGGTCTGCTAGCCAAGAAGGGGAAGTGGCTTTCAGCTCCTGACTTGGGCATTTGCCCATGGCTGGGGTGAACACACAGCCATGCCCTCTCTTTGACCAGCAGGTTGGCTGAGGAGGGAGGGAAGGGGAAAATCCCCCCTACCCAGCTCTGGACCCCCAGCCAGGCTGTGCCTGGCACAGGAGGAAGCCCACAGTGGAGACCATCCCCCACCCAGTCCCTGCCAGCCAGGGAGAGGGCATGGGAAGGTGATTGCCCCAGCTACTGGCTCAGGTGTGAGGGTAAATCCCCCACTGCAAGCTTCCCTACAGTAGGGTGATCACTTGGCCATGTCCCCTCTTTGCAGGCTGAGGAGGGAGTTGGGAAAGAAAAACAGCCATTCTGTCTCTCCCCCTCCCTCTAGTCTAGACCCCCAGCTAGGCTGTACCCAGTGGGGAGAGGGGTAGAGCCCACAGTGCGGTCTTTATTGCCCCTGACCCAAGCTGGAAGCCAAGACACCTAGCTGGAGTGGGCAAGCTGGGGAGGGAGTGGGGGGAGAAAAGCCCCCTGCAATCCTGAAGCCCCTCTTGGGCTGCGCTCAGCATGCAGGTAAGGCCACAGTGGGGGCTTTACTCCCCTTACCCCAGCTGGGAGCCAGGTCAATTCCCCCAGCAGAGGAGGTGGCAGGGCCAGGGAAATCTGCCAGGATCTGGGCTCTTGGAGAGCTTACAGTTGGGGGTGGGGCTGCCCTGCTCTGCTGGAGCACAGAGCTTAGCACAGGGCTGCACAGCATCCTGAGATGCTGGAGGACTGTGAGTTAACTTGAATTGGGAGGCAATCTGGGACAGAAATTTCATAAACTGGTTTGGCCTAACCAGTTAAGTCTGATAGTACATCTATCTAGATTTAGTTTAATCTAGTTTCCACTGTTTTGAAAGTGGTGTAAGTGCACTGAACTTCTGTTCTGTTACAGGTTTAAACTAGTTCTTGGTTACTTAAGCCAGCTTATGTATAACTTCTGCTCCTAGCGCAAGGATCAAGCAACAGTTGCTAGCACAATACCTTCAATGTAAGAAGGTCTTGTTGTTTAGCCAGAGGCAGATGAGGTGTTTGGGAGGTTCTTTCTAGTGAGGCTGGCAGATCTCCCTGCCCAGAGGGAACTAATGAAGTAGTTTTTGGGGGAAGTGTTAGAGACAAAGGTGTGGGACCCGGGGCAAATTGGCCTGTGCGGGGCCTCCTTAACACTACATGGGGCTGTGGTACCCCCGGAAAAGGGGGAAGGGATTCTCTGTGCTTCTTCCATGGAGCAGAGCTGAGCCTCCAGCTCCGGGTAAGCCCCATGGGAGGGGCCATGGCTCCATGGGGCCCCCCGGAGCACGAGACCTGGGGCAGTCGCCCCAATTCACTGTACCCTAGGGAAGTCTCTGGTTAGAGGCAGGCCATTTGGACACCTGAGAGAGACATGGAAAGAACATGACATCCTAGACAGAGCAACCACTGGCATGAGAGAACTGTGAGTGGAGTGGGAGGTGAGAGATACAACCTCTAATGTCCAGCTATCAGGAGTAGGTACAGTGCCTTAAAGAAATGACTGAGTAGACTGGTGATACCCAAATACAAGGATAATTAGAAGGGACTAAAGGAACTTGTCTCAAGCGTGAAGAATTTAATACTTCTACATTCTGTTCCAATAAATATCTGCAAGGAAGTGATTAATGCCTTACAGGAAGCTTACTGGAGTACAATTTGTGGGCTAGGTACTGACATTCAAAAAGCCCAAGCCTGAATTGATTCAATCTTTGCAGGTTAGTGTAACCTGTGTAGATTAAGTTGACTTGCAAGTGAATAGACATTCATTTTTGATTCCAGAGATGCAGCCACATACATGCCTGCAGTGACTCAGGATACAGGCCGGGAGGTGGTAGAGCAAGTTCTCAGTTGGAGGAAACTGAGCTGAGATGGGGAAGCGTGGCTAGCCCTCAGTAGCCTGAGGGGAAGTGGGGGTTAATTCCTCCATTGCAGGGGAGGAGGGGGCTTAGGCACCAATAAGCTCCGCTTGTGCACCTGAGACCACAGTGGCCAGATGCTGGTAGCCTGAGAGGACGGGGGGAGTGGCACAGGCACCGACAGAGTTGGCTCTGTCCCGTGCTGAAGATCCCCTTAGGCAGGGCCCATGCTGCAGTGCCTGGGCCAAGTCCCTCAGAGGAGAGGAGAGCAGTGCCCAACGCTGAGGGAGATCTGTCCGTGAGGGGGGCGAGCAGGGGAGGGGGATGTGATGTGGCTGCAGGCACGAAGGGGAGGTGTGAGGGAGACAGGGCTAACCATTGCTTCCTGCTGCAGCAGCATGGCCTGGGCTGGGGCGGCTCTAGGGGTTGGGGGGGTCAGTGCCTGCTGCCTGCTGCCTCCAGCCCCATGTGGGGCTGCGGTTTGCAGGTGAACTTCAGCTGGAGTGTGGCTCCCCACTCCCTCTTCATCTTCCATTTGAGCAGAGAAGATGGGTAAAATGTGCAATCAACCAGTGCCATCAGATTAAGTCAGTGCTGACATTGTCGTTCTCTAGAAAATGGTCCTTTTTCACCTACTAAGTCAAAAAAGCAGTAGTTAAATCTCCAAAAGCTTAAGGGGGGCATAGTTATTACAATACCTATATGTTCTCCTTTCATCTCTATGGTGCCATCTTCACGTGTAATAAAGATTTAGAGAGGCTAGAGTCATGGCCCTGATCATGACCCTCCACTTATTTTGGAGAGTCTGAATCTACTGGTAATGCTAGATTATGTAGTCCTTGCATTTTCTAAATCCATAGATTGAGTTTGTCCATGGCTCCCAAAGATGCTCATGTCTTTGGAGTGAGACTACTCAAAGCTTCTCCCCATCCTTATGAATGTACACAGCAAAGGTCACAATTTAGTCCTCTGAAATATAAGGCTCAAATTGTACAGTAGGCTTTCAAAGACATGGCACCACAAGTGAGACTGACCATGCAACAGATTATACTGAGCATGTCCCTTAGGTGTTTTGTGAATACAAGTCTGTACTTTATGCTTATTTTCTTCTCGGCTTTAAACCACAGACTGTTTTGGTTATCTGCGTGACAAGTCTCAACCCAAAAGAATTTCAAGCTTGCCAAGAATAATATGTAATGCAGAGCAAAGAAGGTTGAAAATGTATCCCTTTTACTCTTTGAAACTCAGTAATGGTTGAAGTAGCAGTAAAGTGCAACCTTATTTAGTACTTTAGCTGTTGTTAACATGCCTGAAAAGGCTGAAATTGTCACAATTGAAAATAGAACTTTCTGTTGAAGGCAATGCTAATTATTGTTCTAACACATTTTCTCAAGAAACCCATTCATGAGGGACTGAAGGCATTATTTTCAGTTACTTATGATTGATGTCATATAGTTACACTAAATCTTCCTTAACACAGGCTAAATCTTGCTTGGTTCCTAGTCTTTCTCTATTTTTTGTGTTTTATAGCACTTGGGCAATAACCAAAACATGATCTAGATTTGAACCATAAAGCATTGGAATTTCCTGTCTTACTGAAAGCTGCATGATTTTTAGCCAGTACAACAGTATTTTGCAATAATAATATATGGTAGCTAATACACTAAAAAAAAAATGCTTTTTTGGGCTAAGTCTACCTTTCTAGCTAGAGCTAGAGCTTGTGGAGATGCAGTAGCTAGTTACCTTTCTAATTAAAAAGGAAGTCAGCACAGAACTTGAATGTAAAGATGGGCCCATGCAGCAAACTTCAGATTCAATCTAGATTCCAAACAGCCTGGAATCCGTGGATTTTATATCAGTTGGGTTTTTTTTCCACTTGTGTAATAAGAAAGACTCGTCTTTGAAATGATGATCCTTGTTTTCTCCTTTCATACTTCAGCTGTGTTCATGTCTGAAAATTTTAGTTCAGCTCTTGAACCAAAAATAAATAAATAAGAATGTTTATGACAGAAGATTGTCTGCATCTAGAAACATCTACGTGGTAAGGAACAACTGGGATAACTGCCAGACCAGACAGAGTTGAGGCAGCAGAGATCTGTGGGAAGGTGCCAGCAACTAGCAAAGATGAAGCAAAAGCTGTGAGAGAGAGTCTACTGCAGCAAGAAAAAGCTCCCTCTGTCCAGAAGCAGTATTGTCCATGGCAGGGGTGTGCAATTATTTCAGGTGGAGGGCTGCTTAGCCAGTTTTGGCAGGCCGTCAAGGGCCTCATGGGTAGCCCCGCTTCTTGACAGGTGCCCCACTCACTGGTCACCATCTTGGAACCAATGTCCCAATGTCTTGGTCCTATATCCCAGGGCCAGCACCAGTGGAACCCAAAGCGGGGCACAGGCTAGCAGGGGTCATTGGAGCCGGGCTGGGTTGCACTAGCCGGGAGAGTGGGGAGCTGGCCTGGCTCCTTAGAGCCTCTGCCGGCTGGGACCCCGTGCTCCTGGTACCCTAATCTAGGCTCTGATGGCACTGGCCCTGGACACTGGTGCGGGACCCGTGTTCCCGCTGACTCCCATGCTCACTCACACCCAGTGCCCCCAGCCTCGTGGTACAGGCGGGAGACTGCACACAGCCCTGACACCCTGCTTGTCGGCAAGGAAGAAGCTGGTGCTGAGCACAGGGAAAAGTGGCCCCTCACTCACCCTGTGGCTGGCGCTCCCTGCTACAGGTGCTCACAGCCCACGTGGGGCTGTCTGGAGCAGGCACAGGCAGCCTCAGGCAGGCTGCAAGCGGCTACAGTGTGGGGCCCTGGCCACGGCGTAAATGAGGAGCTGCTTTTCCCCATGCTCAGCACCAGCTTGTAATCTGGTTTTGCTGCCAGCCTGGGCTCCAAGCTGACTCCGGGCTTGCTTCTCGGTGGCAGCAGCTACTCCCCCCACACTTGCCACGCCGGGCAGTGTTGGTTGCTGCTGCCCATCCGGAGCTCACGTGCTAGGCAGCCCAGACGTGACAGTGGGAAACACTGCCTGACGTGACAAGTGAGGGGGTCATAGCTGCTGTTGCCATGTGCATCCCGACGGGTGAGACTGGAGCTGGCGTGTGGCCCAGACTGGTAGTGGGGCCGGGTTACAAGATGGTGCTGAGCATGGGGGTGGGGAGTGGCTCCTTGCCCACCTTATGCACAGTTTCCCTCACTGCAGCTGCTCACAGCCTGCCTGGAGCTGCCCGTGCCTGCTCTGGACAACCCTGCAGGCTGCGAGCGGCTGCAGCACGGGGCACCGGCCACAGGGTAAGGGAGGGGCCACTTTCCTCTGTGCCAGGAAGAAGCCTGGGGAAAAGCTGAGTGCAGGGTGGGGGAAGCAGCCTCTCCCCCATCCCATGGCCGGCGCTTCCTGCTGCAGCCACTCGCAGCCTGTAGGGCTGTCCGGAGCAGGCACAGGCAGCCCCAGTTGGGCTACAAGCAGCTGCAGTGCAGGGCACGAGCCAAGAGGTGGGTGAGGGGCTGCTTTCCCTCCACCCGTGCTTAGCTTTTCCTCAGACCACTTTCCTCTGGTCTCCTTCCCTGCCTGGGGTCATCCACTGCCCTTTCCTCCACTTACTTGCAGTTCTGGCGCTGGGACAGTCACATGGTCCCAGGCCAGAAACCCCTGCTGGGGCTTCCAGTTGCGGGGTAGGGCTGAATGGGTCCTGGTTTTGTGGGACCCCACCAGGCTTCCCCTGGATCCTACTGCCCTTGGTTCCCGTCATTTTTGATAGGAATCAAGGGCAGATAAATATTAATTTTCTAAATTTTTCAAGGGCCCCGTGAGCCAGATAGAATGGCCTCTTGGGCTGAATCCAGCCCACAGGCCATATTTTGCCCACCCCTGGTCCATGGGCATACCATGCAGGTTAACTCACGTTGACCTAGATTCTGAATGGCTGTACCTACTTTCCCTCTTAGGAGCATAAAGTACGCATACTCCATAAGTTGTACTACAGTCAGCTTCCTATAAGACTTAGGCTACGGACAGAAGTTACACATAAGCCAGTTTAAGTGATCAGAAACTGGTTTAAACCTATAACAGAACAGAAGTTCAGTACACATTGATTGAATGTAGTATCACACTTAACTGACCGAGGTCAAACTGCTTTATGGAACTTCTGTCCCAGACTCCTTCCTGGTTTAAGTTAAATCAGAGTCCCCCAGCATCCCAGCATTCTCTGCAGCCCTGGGATAGGCTGGGATATCTGTTCCAGCCAAGCAGGGTTGGCTCCATCCCTCTCCCCTATCACTGCTCCAGCTGGCTGAGAAGGGGGTGGGAATGCAAAACTCTGCTCTGGAGTGCAGCAGCCATTGCCAGGCATCCTCAGCCCCCCACCCTGCCCACTGCTTCAGTGGAAGGAGCAGGGGCATGGCCAGATGCTGGTAGCCTGAGAGGGTGGGGGGATTTAACCCCCACACTGCAGGAGTGGAGTGTCGGGGGGATATTAGAAATATCAAAACTGGAAGATATCAAGAACTTGAAGCTTCATAGATTTCATAGTTGGTAGGGTCAGAAGGGATCTGAGCAGATCATCACGTCCGACCCCCTGCCATGGGCAGGAAAGAAGGCTGGGGTCAAACGACCCTGGCTAGGTGATTATCTAGCCTCCTTTTGAAGACCCCCAGGTTAGAAGCGAGCACCACTTCCCTTGGAAGTTGGTTCCAGATCCTAGCCGCCCTGACTATGAAGTAGTGCCTCCTGATGTCTAGCCTGAATCTACTTTGTCAACTTATGGCTGTTGTTCCTTGTTACTCCCGGTAGTGCTCGGGGAACAGGGACTCTCCCATTGCCTGCTGGTCCCCCTTGGCCAGTTTATAGATGGCCACCAGATTCCCTCTCAGCCTTCTTTTATGGAGGCTGAACAGATTCAGGTCCCATAGCCTTCACTCATAGGGCCTGCCTTGCTGCCCCTGATCAGGTGAGTGGCCCTCCTCTGGACCCTCTTGATGCTGTCCTCCTGAGGTGCGGCACCCAGAACTGGACACAGAACTCCAACTGCGGCCTGACCAGTGTCACATAGAGGGGGAGGATCATCTCTTTGGACCTGCTCGTGATGCATCTCTGGATGCATGACAAGGTGTGGTTCGCCTTCCTGACCGTGTCCCCCATTGGTGGTCCATGTTTATTTTGGAATCAATAATGACTCCAAGATCCTTTTCTGCCTCTGTGCTGGTGAGAAGGGAGTTCCCCAGCCTGTAGGTATGATGCTGGTTCTTCCTCCATAGGTGCACTTGTCAGTGTTGAAACCCATACTGTTGTTATCTGCCCACTCCTGTAACCTGTCTAGATCTAGTTGCAGCTTGTCCCTCTTCTCCAGAGTGTCCGCTTCTCCCTATATCTTAGTGTCACCTGCGAATTTGAACATGGTGCTTTTCACCCCCTCATCCAAGTCGCTGATGAAGATATTGAACATTGTGGGCCCAAGGACTGAGCCCTGGGGTACACCACTGTCCACATCCCTCCAAGTTGAAAAAGACCTGTCCACCACCACTCTCTGTGTGCAGCCCTCCAGCCAATCTGTGACCCATCTGACTATGTAGGCATCGCTGCCACTGTTGCCTGAGGATGGGGTGATAGACAGTGTTAAAGGCCTTCCTAAGGTCCAGAAAGACTAGGTCAACTGCGACACCTGCGTCCAAGGATTTTGTGACCTGGTCACAGAAGGCCACCAGGTTGGTCTGACAGGACCTGCCTCGAATTAACCCATGTTGGTGGCCCCTAAGCATGATCTCCCCTGCTGGTCCCTTGCAGATGTGCTCCTGGATAATTTTCTCAAAGAGCTTCCCAAGGATCGAGGTAAGACTAACTGGCCTGTTATTTCCTGGGTCCTCTTTCCTCCCTTTTTTGAAAATGGGGACCACATTGACCCTTTTCCAATCCTCTGGCACCTCTCCAAAGCACCATGAATGCTCTTAAAGCTGTGCCAGGGGTCCTGCAATGACCTCTGCTAATTCCCTCAGTACTCCGGGCTGGAGATCGTCAAGACCTGCTGATTTGAACACGTCTAGTCCCACCAGAAGTTCTCTGACGAGATCCTCACTGACCCTGAGCCTGGCAGCACCTCCCCTGGGTCCTTCAGGGATCCTAGTGAGGGGGATGCTCCGGTCCCTGCTCAAAAAGCTGGAGGCAAAGAAATTGTTAAAGAGGTTAATTTTGTCGTCTAGTGTGACCATCCGATTTCCTAGCGTATCCTGCAGACGCCCTACATTACCTGGTACCTTCTTTTTAATCCCTATGTATTTAAAAAAGGACTTCTTGTTATCCTTGATCTGGGTTGCTTGTCCCAGTTCCATTTCTGCCTTAGCCTTCCTAACAGCCCCCCACAGTCTTAAGCAACGGAGGTATAATTCTTCTCGGTGATGGCCCCTCCCTTCCATTGGGTGTATGCCTCCTTTTTAGCTTTGAGACATTCCTAGATACTTTTGGTTAGCCATGGGGGTTTTTGAGCACTCTTGTCCACTTTGATCTGTGTTGGGATTGTCACCCTTTGGGCTTGGAGTAACATCTCCTTAAGGAATGACCACTCTCCATGGACTCCCAACTCCCCTCCTCTCTGGGACCTTAGTGCCTCCCTGACTAGTCTCCTTACCTCTTTAAAACTGTGTCTTTAAAACAGTCTAGGGCTGTTGCCTTGCTGGAGGCCTCTGACACCCTGTGCTGGATGGTGAATTCCAGTAGGCAATGATTGCTATCACCCAGGTGGTTGATAACCTGCACTCCACTCACCAGGTCTTCGCCGGTGGCCAGGACCAGGTCCAACAAGGCATTTCACCTCGTGGGACTGTGCACCTCCTGGGTTAGATGGAGGTCCTGTAACTTGGCTAGGAACCTACGTGAGCAGTCAGATCTGGCTGACTGCTCTTCCCAGCAGATGTCCGGATAGTTTAGGTCACCCATGATGACTATGTCCCTTGACTTAACTGCCTTCACGAGCTGACCTAAGAATTCCTGGTCCAGCTCTTCCCTGTCGTTGGGTGGCTTGTAGTGACCCCCTAACATTAAGTCCCTTTCCCCCCGATCCCCTTAAGAACTCAATAAAGAAAAATGGAATGATACTCTGTGTGTTTACCTATGAAGAATAGGGTCCACTTCAGCAGAATTGGATATAGAGGTGAGCAAGTGATACACAACTGTTAATGTATCTGATAAATTTTGTGAGAGGCAAGAATTTTTGCAGGTGATATCTTTCTTGGACTTTCTCTCTGTCTAGGGATTGTCCACAAACACATTATGATTTCTTTAACTTATGCCCTGCTTGAAAATAGTTTGCTAATTTAAAAATGGTTTCAACTATGTCACTTTTGGTATGTGAGAATTTCTTACTTAGTTATGATTGCACATGGGATTGTTTTTATTGGCTGGTTTCTAGTGTAGATTTACTCTTTGCAAATATTCAAAGTGTGAGCCTAAAACTCACTTTGCACAAATATTCACCCTTAAGAACCGTTGCTTTTTATATGCTCTTAAAAGGCAAAGAAAACCCAGATGTGATAACAGGTGAAGAATCTTGACTTTAAAATTGTTGAAATATTTATGGAAAATGTTTAAATTATTCACCAATTTATAACCAAAAACTGCAGCTCCAAAGAGGCAGCAGGTTCTGAGCCTGATGCCTTGACCTCTGAGTTACCTCCATCTCCTTGGCACTTGACTGTCATTTCCATATGATATATGTCTACAACAATCTGTTACTGGTTGCCAAAGACCACAAATCATAACCTGTGAGACCATAAGGACAAATGCACTTATTTCTGGTAAATGGTACATTAATAATATGTACACAAATATTCTAGATACTCATAATCATCACTCTCCAGTATAAGGCACTCTCATTCTTCTTTTAAATTAATTCTCATTCACCTCATCAGCTACACTAGCCTTGCGTTTATTCTCTCTTGGCTTGAAGAGACTCCCCACTCCTACCTTAAGCCTTTTCTGGTGATCAAATCCTCCTTAATTTCCACCACAGAAGTGCTTTATGGTTTAAGGAATGGGAATCAAACATCTGGCCTATGGAGCTGCTCCATCTGGTCTGTCAGGCTATTGGCAGACTACTGGAAGTAGGTGGTGCAACCAGAAGTGGGCATAGCCTTCCCTTGGAATCCAAGGCCGGGTAGCCCCAGCAGACATGGTCCTTGAATGCAATAGCCCCAGTCACCGTAGCTGTTGCCATAGTGACCTCCCTATGACCTGATATGCAATCAACCTGCAAGGAATGCCATGACCTGGATATGGGCTGGGGCCCCCGCTTTAGCCAGACAGTTTTGGAATGAATCTAATATGAGCTCCCTGGCTGAGGAAAATGTTTTCAAATATGTTTTAAGGAAACTAGTCAGTTTTCTAATGCTATAAAGACATCTGGTTGTACCATCCTCCTTCTCAACTATCTAAATTTAAATGCAGAGAGAAATACCTGGGAGAAGGGGATAAACCCAAAGATAACCCACCCTTGTCACTTACCTTAGATAAAGTAGAGGATGCTGACTTGAAATGGGTCTCTGTGCAGCACTTCTGGAGCTGCTGTTTCCTCTGGATTGGCAGCTGGCGAGCCTAGGGAGAGGCCACTGAAGACTCTGCAGCATCACGGAAGAGAAGATGCTGGAGAACTGTCCTGCCAGGAAGTGCATGTAGCTGGTGACAGATGAGGAGCATGGGCTACATGTATGGGCGCTTGGAGGAGCACCAGTTGAAGCTGACACTGAGGGCCAGAATGCCACAATGACCGTATGGACTCTGAGGGACAGGCACCTGTAAATGAGAGTCAGGTCAGATGTGGCTGGGGTGAGCGGAGAGCAGGGGAAGCACTGCCTCATGTGAGAACCATCCCAGTGGGGCTTGCTTCCTCTTAAACACCGCATTGGGGTTTGTGAAGGAGGCCACTTGAAGGGGTTGGTCTCTCTCATAGAGACTGGTATTTGAATTGTACAGGAAGCAGCCCAGAGGGGGTTAGCCTCCTCTTGAGGACTCTGAATTGATTCATTTGGGAAGCTACTCGGAGGGATTCACCTTGCCTCTAAGGACTGGAGATTGACTTGTAATAGAACCAGCCCAGAGAGGCCTTTATCACCATGGGACTGGAATATAATAACTGAAGGGAGACACCCGGACATGTGTTGTTTGCTTTTTGTGGAATTTTGGCCCTCTCATTCCTTTTTTTTCTGTTCCCTTACTCTCAATTCTTTTTTTGATGGAGCTGGTGCAAAGCGGCCCTAAATCTAAGGGCTAACCCTGACCTAGGTTGCCTGGGTGGCTTGGAGGCTACTAGGCAACGACTGCTTTAAAATAACAATAGTAGGCATTAATTCCACTTCAGGTACATGGTTCTGGTGGTGGCAGGAGAAGGTTGGACTCTCTGCTTCCTTTCCTATCAAGACCAGAATACCATCCAACATCAAGGAAGTGGTAAGGGTGGGTGTAGGGGAAGCAGAGCCCCACAAAGAGACTCTTTCAGCAGGCCTAAAGTATCACTCATGGGAACTGCCTTCCCAGTAAAGGTAAAATGAAAATCATGGTAGGCGAGAGGAAAACACCACAGAGCACCTGATATTTCAGTTCTCCATCCTGTCATCACTGAACAGAGAGATGTCAGGCTGAGGGGACTTAGGCCCTACAACACTTATAGTCAACACCAAAGAACAAGAATTGTAGCCAAATTAACCTGACAAAACTTGGAGGGCCCAGAATCTGTGTGTATCCAGTGACTTCCTATGCAACGTGTCAAACTTGTCCTTGGCATACTGGTAGGTATGGTGAGCCAGAAAACAATATGAAGGTTGGAATAAGTGATACAGACTGGTTGTTCTGTTTCAGGACAGGTCTTCTACATGATACACTTTTGGGAATTTTCCAACCACCTGCATGTTCTCTTTACAAGGAGCTACAAGATATGCCATTCTCCCCATCTCCTCCTCCTTCTTCCCCAGCTTGGTTAAGAAACATGTTTTTTTTTCTAGAACCCTATCCTTATTTTATCTCCTTCACACATATTTATATTGTTATTTTGTTTTTTTCCAATAAGAAATTATGACTGTGATTTTAATGCTGACAGCCAAGCTCTAGACATCTGTTTTACTAGTAACAACCATTTTGTACTATTAACTACGTAATAGGTGACATAACCTACATACTCACAGGTAACAAAGGTAAAAATTATCTCAGATTAATTAGTTTGCTTATAAATCAAGATACTGAAGTTAGATACATAAACTGAATTTTATTGAACATGCTTGTACAGTATCTATAGAGCATACATGTTCTCATACTGAATTGCAGTGTGGTTTGTCAGTGCCCCATCTCTGACAGTGTCAGCTACCAGTTACTTAACCCTCCCCCCCCCCCCAAACATGAAAACATGGAATATTTCTGTAGTGGTCATTTATGTATTAACTTCATCACTTCGGTTGCTATTAGGAATTGCTATTAGGGCAAGTTTGTGCACAGGGTGTGAGGGGCAGGGACAAGCAGAACTCTGCAGTGAAACCTCAAATTTACTTGAGTACACCTGAACAGTTTCATTAACTTGTTATTTCCCTGTCTTTCAGGACACAGCTGTTTAATGTCCTAAGGGGAAATAGATGAACTAAGAAAGAATTCTATCTTATTTGTCCTCCTTTTAAAAATTATTTGCATAGAAGTTGTTTCTTTTCTTGTCTTCTTTTCAGCTTCCAAGAAGTCATTGGAAGAATGGATAGACTCCCACAGATAAGTGCTTGGTTTGGACCTCAGTCTACTTATGAAACAGGGAATGCTTATTTCAAATTCCAGAAGAGTTCTGGCAGAAAGGAGGTTTATTTTTTATTTCTCTTGTTAAGTTCCTAGTTTTCTATATTTTATTTCATTTTTAAAATGCCCAAATATTGTTATTTAGGTTTGAAATATCAACAACAGGTGCTACTCAATAAAGAAAATACAAGGAAAAATTGTTTTGGATTCTCCCCTATGGCAAAACCTTCTTAAAATTGCACTGCAGAGGTGTAACAAGCAGGGTTTGCACCTGGACAAACCCTGTAGGAGAGTGGAGGGAAGGAGGCATGGTTCCAGAAGGGGTGAGGGTGCACATGGTTCAAAGAGCACAGCGGAGCACAGGAGTCTTACTCAAGCTGGGAACTCCAAAGCCGTTGGGGACTCCATGGCAGCTGTGCTGCTGCATGCTGTACCCACCCCAGCTCTTGTTCTTAAAGCAGCAGCATGCAGGTGTGCATGCCCTGGCTTTTGCTGCAAGAGCAATGCCATGGTGCTGCTCTTGCTTCTAGGCTATGGACTCCATAGGGCCTGGGGACAATTTTGGTGTCCCTCTTAAGTCAGCACCTTGGGCTAGTGTCCCTCTTGCCTATCCCTACTTATGTGCTGTATGATGTGCCTGCTTCTCACTTCTCCCACAGTAATTTTACACACTGGTTTTGCTGGAGCCATTCCTGATTTACACTGGTGTAAAAGAGCAGCTTCAAGCATTGGATGTTGGCACAGATGAGTCAGCTAAACTGTAAGAGCTGACTATGCACAACAGCTGTTTAAATTATGTAGCCAATTCAGTGGTGGCCTGTTTAGTTTTCTGTGAGCTCTGTTGCTTGTCTATCATTATGAGAATTTGTCTTGAAAGGTTGTGTGCTGACAGCCATACTATATTTAGTTGCCTGGGGCTGTTGGCTGTCATTACTACTTACCTGTGGGGTAACCTTGTGGGGCTGGCTGTCAACCACTGTGGTAGGTTGAAGACAGTCTGCTTTGGTTCCCTCCTCGACTGTATTCCAGTTTGCATGTCCTCTGTTGACACTTCTTTTAAGGAAGAAAATATTAGAAATGGAGTTCTCAGACACGAAAAAATACTTTTTAATACCTACAAATACTGTCACTGCAATGTAGCCATCTGCCTAAATCCACAAAATAAACACATGAAGGCAAAATTTAATTAAAAGTAAAATGAGTGCCATCATATGAATTGCCATAGGGTCTAATATTAATTCTTCTCTCTGAAAGAGTGACTCTGACGCTGGCACGGGTTCTGATTATATTAAATTACCATTTGTAACCTTGCAACCTCTTCAGG
Organism: Caiman crocodilus; assembly: GCA_030014935.1. Lineage (NCBI taxonomy): Eukaryota > Metazoa > Chordata > Crocodylia > Alligatoridae > Caiman > Caiman crocodilus. The sequence continues at coordinate 10,261,194 of JAGPOW010002514.1, read as the reverse complement.
CATTAAATAAATCGTTTTCTCAAAATGTTGGCATTCCTTGTCTCCCCACAAAGAACATTAGCCACTGGAGGATTTGGGCAGTTCACCGGCTGTCCCTAGTAATGACGTGCTTCCTTGAAGGAGAGATTATGGGAGGTAAGAGAATGGGTGTCTGCTGTGCAGCAGGGTTTGTCCACGATAGAAGGAGCAAATGGAGGGACTACTTGCCAAATATACCTGTTTAGCAGGGAGAAGCACTTGGGGAAAAATAAAAGTTTTGTTTTATATTTTCACACTAAAAAGTTTCTTAGCCCAATATATCCCACTGGAATTGAAAGGTGAATTCAAACTTATCTCCATATTGGGTCCCATTTATATCTTTCACCTATGAGAGATGGGAAAGGAGCTCACAAAACCTGCAGCTTCATTTAGAGGGTGGAGGCAAACTTCTGAATCCTCATGAGGAGCTTTGCCCATTGCTACAATGCATTTGACTGGATTTGACTGCAGTTTTGGATGCTGAGTTTCTACATCTCTCTCCTATCTAGAGGTTACAATAAGCACAGAAGAAGGTTTTTTTCTATGTGCACTAATAGCTTTTTATGCTCTACAAACAAGTCTTTCTGGCATGTAAAAGGGTCCATGTATTTTGGCATTTCCTGTTTTCATTTGTCATTAACCGAGTTATTTTTCCTTTGCTTTTGCAGGTCCCTAAGGTTTCCTTTGCTTTTGTAGGTTCCATGAACCTTTGCCAGTAGAGTGCCAAAGATTCACATTTTGTAGGCTTTTGCCAGGATATGCTTAATCATTAACTTAATAAAAAAAGTCACATACCAGCAATTCAGATGGTTAACAAACAGGCTATGTGAAAAAATTGGCCACTCGTGTACTGTGCTTACCACAGAAAATTAAGAGGAAGATCTTTGAAATAATATAGAAATGAGCCTCAACCAAGTTCCGAAAATTGGATGACCCTAAAAAGGGGGAAGTTTGGGTATGGATCTGACCCTGTATTTGAGACATGAAACTCCATTCAGGCTCTAGCTTGCAAGTAGTCATACAGCACTCAGTTCTTAAAGCTTTGATAGACTGGGTTCTGTGTGATTTTTGTTAACTCAGAGATGCAAATTGCAACTCTGTCTTTTCAAAAGTCAGTGTCAGTGTCTCAGCCAGACAGTTTTGGAATGAAACCTTATATGAGCTTTTTAGTTTAGTGTTTGCCCACATAACCATTGTGAAAATATGCTCATATGGTCTGTCTCAAAATTAGCATTATTACAATAATAGTCTAATAGATCTGCAAGCAGCTGAACTAAGTATTCTGGAATTGTAAGTGTTCTTCCAGGACTCTGTATACATTTTCAGACTATATGAGGTTTGCAAGATTTTGTTATGAACATTCACCACTGGATGCTAGATATGCATAGGCCAGTGTTTTGGGCACTACATTAAGACTCAAGAGGTCACGGATGAATTTCCTCTTACACCACAGACTTCTAGAACCTTGGGCAAATTATTTAGACTTTATGCATGTCAGTTCCCCATCTGCAAAATGTAAATAATTTTACACCTTGCCTTACAAGGATGTTGAGAAGCCAAAGATTAAGTGCAGATTAAGTAAAGATTGTATGGTGTTCAGAGAACACCATGCCAGCCTAAACAGAAATGTGCTATGGAATTGGCCATAACTGTATTGTCTCTGTTTCTGATTGAATGACTGAAACACTTTAGCATGTGAATAATACATCTGAATTCAAGAAACCTTTAGCTTTCATACATTTCCATGGAAATCCACTGGCAACTAAAATAAGCTTTCAAGCAACTAAAATAAGGTCTTAAATAGTAGCCCTTTGTAGCATCTGCAGGGGTCTGCCCCACTTGCCACTGCCTTCCTGATCCTGCTTTGGCTCCCATCACTTTCCTGCCATGACTTTGATGTTGTTTGTTGTTGATGGGGAGTAGTCCTTGAGGGCCAGTAGTCACCTTGTGGGGTGGGTTGATCTGTCTGTCCCAACCAGCCACACCTGGAGCCTTCTACCCTCTCGTGGTACTTGCCCTTAAAGGGGACACCCACTTAAGTTCTGGGACACTTGTTGGGGTCTTGGCTGTCATAGCTGTGGCCCCTTTTTCCTTTGTGGCCACACCCTCTGCCTGCGCCTACTGTTTAAGACCTCAGCTTCACAGGTTCAGCCCTTACTTGGATGACAATCTCCTTTTCTGGGGTCTACCTGAACCCCCGTCATCTCTGCCCCTCAGTCTCAGGGCCTGAACTCTGGTACTTATTGCAGGGGGTACCCTAAAGTACCTGTGTCCATGGTCTCCTCCTCTCCTGACAGCCACAATGCAGTCCTCCAATAGGTCTAACCAGAATATAAACGTCAGTCCAATGACTGAAAAAAAAATCCTTCCCATTCTGGGTTAATACTTCCCTGCAAGCTGCTAGTTCCCCTTGGCCTCTGTGTTATTCTCAAAAGACCAAGGAGTTAAACTTATAAAATGATAAAGCTTGTTTATTTGGAGAGCCTGCTTAGCCTACTGATCTGCTGTTCCCTTCTGCAGTCCCTAGGCAAATGTAATAACTTATATGTAACAGTCTTAAAGGTATCCACACATCTTCTGCCTTCACATGTAACATACTCTCATAATACAGTACAACCAATGTTCCCTCTAAGGTTTAGTGATCCGTGAGCAATCCTGGCTGAGAGTCTGCCGGTATCTCAGTGTGCCTGCCCCTCCCCACTCCTGCAGCAGCCTGTGGCCAGGTTGGAATGGGTGGCGAGTAGCCAAATGTGAAGCTGGCAGCAGTAGCAGCAGGGGCAGCATTGGTGCCTCCTTACTACAGCGCTGGGTATCCCCACCTAGGCCAGAGCCAGGGACCGTGGCTCCCTCGCCCCCCCCATCAGTATGCAACTGTGTGTATAGCATAAAAAAGTTATTGTGCAGCATGACTTTTTATTGTGCATGGTTGTGCACATGCACAGCTTACAGGGAACGCTGAGTATAACCTCATGGATCCGCATGCTCGGGACTGAGCACCTGCCAGAAATGTGAAAATTCCAGTTTTTGAAACTGGAGCAGTGGCCGGTCCTGGGCTCCCAGGACAGAGGCAGGAAGGCGCAGAGTCCTGGCCCACAGCAGGCAGTCTGCCTCTGCCCAATGCACAAATCTGGGGGGCAAATGCCCCCATGCCTCCCTCTGGGGTGTGGGCAGTGGTGGGGAGCTGTGCCCCCCCCCCCACACACTCCTGAACAAGTTGCCTGCAGCTCCATTCCATGACCCACCCCAGCTCTGGAGCCACATTCAACCCTGTCCCTGCCCCAACCCTTCCCTCACCGTGGGGCCTTGATCTCCCCTCCACCCCTCTCCTACACAGACATACCTGCTGGGTTCTGGATGTGTTTGTGTGTGTCTGTCCCTCACTCCCCAGGCACAGCTCCCTCAGCCATGCTGCTGCCCCTCGGTCCTGACCCACAGTACTCTGCATCCTGCCAGGATGTATGGGGACCCCCACCTCCCTGGGCACCAAACCCCACACACACCCACAGCCCCCCACAACTTCACAGATCCCCCCACGCATTCCACCCCTACCCCCCAGCCATACAAAGTATCTGCATAATTTTGTATTATTTAAAGATTTTCCATGCATAATTTTGAGTTTTTAGCTGTGCAATTCAAACTGCAATTCAATGCGACTAATTTTCTTAATCGTGCAACTAATCACGATCAAATTTTTTAATAATTTGACATCCCTAATAGATATACATATATATTACAGTATTGTTCTTCCAGTAGCCATGATCCATGTAAGCCTTATTTTTTATACTAAAAAGTATATTACATACCCATAAACTAAGTTTTAGCTATTTCAATGAAAAAGTTTGCGAGACTAGATCATGATAGTAACTTACATTTCTTTTCACATGGCTCTGTGTTTTGTTTTTAAGTTAACCGCCTGTGTGCACCTAATTACCAAATGTTAAGATGATCCTTTAGACTAGTGGTTGGCCACCTATGGCCTGGCCTATCAATGTGGGTCTCCAGTGGCATTTGGCAGTGGGGTCTTTGACAGCAGTTGCTTTTCCATGACACCACAGGGAGAAATGTTGGTTGCAGATGCTCCGCAAATCACTGTGGAGAAGCACCTGCTATAGGCACTATTCTCTATGCAGCCTCATGGAAAAGTGAGCTGGGTCCTAGTGCTTGTTCATCCCACTGCCTCTGACTGAACTGAGTCACTCTGGCCCACGGCCTATAAATATTGTCAAAGATACCCATCATACAACAGTGAAAAATTTTTGTTGTATTCCTGGGTACTCTACTTAATACAGATGTAAAGTGACTAGTATCATCATTTCTGTTACCCAAAATTTTGCATATGTTCTTTTAATTTTTGGTGATTTGGCACCAATGCCCTCTGCCTTTTCTGTGATCAGTGGGCCTTCCTCTGTTGCTACTATGGGGAACTGTTCATTATATTTCTTTTTGAATGCAGCAAGGATGTTGTAGAAGAAATATGGTGGTTATTCTACATGATATAAATGTGTAAGATAAAATCTTGGCCCCACTGAAATCAGTGGGAGTTTTGACATTTGCTTCAACAAGATCAGGACTTCTCCCTTGTCTTTTGACAGAAGGAAGAAAATGAGAGGAACACTGATGGTTTCTTGTTCAGCTTGAATCTCAACTCATCACTTAAATGGTAAAAATAAGTACTGGGGGAAAAAAAAAGATATTTGAAAAATTAATGGAATGAGTTCTTGGCCTTCTTTGAAAACTGGAAAGCTCCATAACAGTGTTTTTACAACTTCCTCTTTCCATGAGCCTGATGCAAACAAAAATAGGCCTCAAGAAAAAATGAGAATATGGAAGAACTTGCTGTTTAACTTTTTTCAGAGCTCAGAATTGCTCACACTCACTTGCTAGAATTGAAACTAAATAAAACATACAGGAAATTACATTTGTTTTCAACAATGATTTATATTTGTATTTGAAGTCAGTGAGGTTTTTACCCTATTTGTACCAATTTCAGATTACTTTAAAATAATCTGGAAGAAATAGAAAGCATTACCATGGCTCACTTCTGATTTTTTGACTGTGGCCTCAGTTTTCTGGACTTGAGATCCCCCCCTCTCAAACTAGAAGTCAGTTTATCAGTTTTGTTTATTAAATAAGCCCAGCAGGTAAATGGGAGTAAATATGCCTACTCACTAAGCTCAACAGACAGTCCAAATGCAGTGTATGTCTCAACAATTTTAAACCTTTGAGGTTAGTGCAATCCTTCTTACTTAATGGCCCAGGAGCTTAAAGTATGAGTCAACCTGCTCAGAAATAGGCTTGTTCTGTGTAAAGCCTGTACTACCATATACCTCTCTGGAATTACCTTTGTATGTTTATGGAGCTCTGTGGGGTTGGGAGGGATCCCAGGGTAGAAAGAATACTAGGATATTAAATGTATTTCTCAGATTACCCAGGATTAATGCAAAACCACAGCATAAAGTTGTGGGTGGGAAGGGTTTAAAGAATATAGGTCTGGAAGGAGCCCCCAGGTCATCAAATTGAGTTCCCAGGCTAACATTTACCCAATAATCCCCTGAATCACTACCTCAAACTTTCACATAGAATATCAAAAAAAGAGTTCTTCATAATGGGTCAGACAATTTGTTTGACAACCCAGCTATGTTCCAAACCAAAAGACTAATATCACCTACGGGTACAGCAGTTTAATTCTTTAGGATCTAGCCCTCACATGCAATGATAAGGCACAATATCTTAGACATCAAGAACACACTGCAACAGGAGTTCTTCACATACAGAATTCAGGCTGGATCAAGAGCTGGAGCATATGTGGGGCTATGCAGCTGTCAGCTATGCCTATCCCATTGCCATTTCTCCTCCCACCCCTCCTTCCCATTTTTCCTCTAGCTGCAGCATGGGCACAACTTCTACCAGTTCTAGAGATGGATAACTTGTAGCTGTGCTTGCACCTCATCTGGGAGGCAGGGGTGAGGGGGAGCAGGGAGAAGCAGCAACAGCACAGACCCATTTTGTAGCTGCCCAGCCCCAGCTCAGCTCTTTACTGCTGGAAGCAGTGTTTCTCTCCAGCTGGGGAGCAGGGGGCTGGGGGGGAAGCAACAGAGGTAGGGTACAGATCCCAACTGCCTGGTCCCAGCATGGTTGAAGGGAAGGCTTCCTGCCCCTTATTTGTTACTGCCAAAGCCACAAGCCCCGCCAGTGCCCTACCACTGCAGCAAAAGGGAAATACCTGCTTAATATACGTTGAGAGGATTTTAGGAAAATGCTGTACACTAAAGAGGAAGAAAAAACTCCCTACTGTTCACTTCAGTCTGATGTAGGAGAAAAAATTATGCCTGACCACATATCTGGTGACTAATATGATCCTCAGCAAAAAGTAAGACCTTCTGGGTATTTTAAGTAACCCCCTCTACCCTCAGATATGGCCAACATCCCAGTATGTCAAAAGAAGGTGAACCTGAGAAGCCAGCAGCTACTTCTGTAGAGTAGATCAGAGAGGGGAATGTCTGTTTTCAAATACAACTTGTAGTCTTCAGATTAAAATTTTCATTTATGTTTTCCTCTGGAACATAACAGGATTTGAAGAAAACATGCTAATAGGAGCTGCTAATATTACAAGGGAAATATCCAGTAATAAACGAAATCCTCCCCCTTCAAATTCATATGCATATTGTATGTTGTCAAGACATATTAGCTTGCTTGTGAGTATTAGATTACATAAGGCATAAGGCTTTATCTCTTAGCAATTTAGCAAGGAAGCAAATATCTAGTTAACTAGCAGAGTATTCACAACACTGCAGCTTCATCTACCCTACAGGACTTTGGCATCCAGTTGAAGCACCTGCTTAGCTTGTGAGACTTTTGCAGGGCAAAAGTCCTTGTCTTCTTATTTACACAGACCTAAATGAAAACAGTACATATAAAAGTAGTCTGCACAAAGCATTTGCATTAGCTTAACTGAAAGTGTGAATTTAAATTTAATCAAATTATATATATATATATATATATATATATATATATATAGACACTTATTTCAGTTTAAGTGTGGGCTTTTTTCAGTTTAATGTAAGTTGACTGGGAACAGGTTTAAGCTAGTTTTCCTACTTAGAGCCTCTGACCTTCAAGGAAGAAATACAGGTTTCTAACCAGCTTCTTGAACATTAGAAACTTGATTTATGCCTTAACCAAGTCAAAACAGAGAAGCCAGTTGATACGCACATATTTATGCATATATTTTGGAAACAACTTAAGATCAGGATAACCAGTAGCATAATTAGGGGTAGGTGAGTCATCTGACCCCAGCACTCATTCCTACCCAGGGCAGGGTGTTGGACTCGATGATCTAAGGTCCTTTCCAGCCCTAACATCTGTGAAACTGTGAGTCGGGTATTAACCTCAAGTGCTAAGGGGGTGAACACCAAAATGAAGGCAGGTGGGCTTAATGCTCTAGGAATAGGGATCAGGATCTACACAGAGATGACATATATTCCTCTCTATGTGGACATGGTATCATAGTATCATAGTATCATAGTGTCTAGAGTCGGAAGGGACCTGGGCAGATCATCTAGTCCAACCCCCTGCCTTGGCAGGAAAGAGCACCGGGGT
>JAGPOW010002514.1:10230985-10253477 GCA_030014935.1 Caiman crocodilus | reverse complement strand
GATCACCTCCCTGGACCTGCTTGAGATGCATCTATGGATGCACGACAGGGTACCGTTGGCCTTCTTGACTGCCTCCCCACACTGCCGGCTCATGTTCATACACTGCCGGCTCATGTTCATACACTGCCGGCTCATGTTCATGGTCTGGGACACTCCCATCTCTGGGGAACACATGAGAGAAATAATCTACTATTTCCAGAATGAAATGAAACAAACAAAACCCTATTTCACAAAATTGAAAAAAAAGAAAAAAAGAAATGCAAGCATCATAGCTCTGAAAGTGCTACTTCCATGATGGCAGGGCTCATTATAATATACTGCACAGACAGAAATAACTGAGCAGTGAGTATGATGGCAGCTGGTGACCTTCTGCCATGGCGTCTGCAGGCAACTTCGTGAGAGTGCACTGGCGAATCCGTGGGCAGGACAAAATCTTTGACAGAGACCACTGAAAAATCCCCAAATATACCATGATGTGAACTGGTGCAAATACATATCAGTATACCTCATATATACATGACACAAATGTATACAGGTACATTACATGTACACAGTACTTTCAACCTTAACTCTATTTAGTTTAATGGGAACATGTAATATAATGACAAATAAGCAGCTATTGTATCTTGTTCCTATTACAGCACAATGCACAGTTGCAGGGGCTAGCATTATTAGATGCACTTAGCTCTACCACTTAACCATAGACTGCTAAAGTTCTGTAATGTACATGAGAATTAGAGGTCTAGACTTTCAAGACTTCAAGGTGTGATTGATTATCACAAGCTTTCAGGGAGTTATCAAGAGGTACATGCTGCATTTTGTAAATAGAGTAAACTCCCTTCCCATGGCAGGCTTCCCACTTCCAAATAAGTCCTTTTCTAAACTCACTTACAGAAACAAGTCACAAACAATAACAGAGAAAGTATTACACACATTTCTAGTTGCTTAGTTTTGTAAATATCTCTTATCTCTTTTCATGATAAGTATTTCCCTCATATCCAGCTGTGGCTGGGGTTTTCTTTACTAGAGCCATAGGAAGATTTATCATCAGTAACAGGGTATTAATGTCACTAATAGCACTATTTTCTATCATGGGACTAGTGTTTCTGTTCTTGAAAAGGGAAACCTGCTTGTATCTTATTCAGTTCAAGCAATGCTGCTTTGACCTTCAATTGACTGATGACCTACCAACAGGCATGTCAAGATCCCAAACTCTTCTATACCTGCTTCTGATATCTTTAAATTTAAGGGGCTTTGAGATACAATTTTTAATTTACCGCAAACACAACAGGCTTAAAAAGCTGCCCTTGCTTGTTGAGACATTATTTCATGTTTTCAGCAGCAACATGCATAATTGCAAACCTCTCTTCTTTATAGTGTTTCCTAAACAATTCAAGATACCTCCCAGTGATTAGAAAGGGCTCATCAGTGGTCAGTCAATTTTTTGACCTCTTTACATAATTGAATTCAGGTGACCCAAAAGAACAGTATTAAAAATATACTTAGAATCAGCAAAGTGTAGTGTAATTGCTCTCAGTCTATTTATGAGCGAAGCTCTCTTCCAGACAACTCAAGATACCCTACCATTTTTAAAAAAATGTATTAAAGAACACATCTCTAGCTGATTTCAAAAGGCATAACTCAACTGATTTCTGTAGAACACCCCTGATTTATATCAGCTAATAATCTATGGGCACATTTACACATTCATTCATTAATACACGATAGTTACTGTGCATAAAATTTATTACTTGTATATCCAAGTACAGTAATCAATCACAGTACAATCAATGTACAATGTACAATCAATGTACAATGACTGTACAATCAATGCACAGTAATCAGTATTACTGCACAATAGCACTGCCACACCCCTTTTTAGTGACATTACTGCACAATAGCCTAATAATACTGCTGAGTAGTGTATTAGCACTGTTTCTGCTGTGACATGCTACTGTGCAGTATTGTTAGGCAACTACGCATTTAGCGTTTCATGTAAACATGTCCTTAGGTACTGGAGCATGTAAATGCCTACCTCCTGCCTAAGCAGCATTGTGATCCAGTGTTGGGAAGAGGTCTAACCTCCATATGAGTCTTCAGAAAGGCTCAATTTTAGATGCAACTCTAAAGTTGAAAAACTTCCATTGACAGCATCATGTTTAGGACAAAGCACAGCAACCATTGTCACATGCATGCCAAAACATGGCAGCAGCTGGAGAAAGAGAGCATACCTAGAACATTCATCTAGGAAGTGGACAACCAGTGTTCCTTGTCCTTCTCAGCCTAGGAAAAGTCAAACCCCATCTCCTATCTCTGTGCACCAGGCCCTAGAATTATCTGGGTGTGGGTACCCTCTGCTCTGCCTGTTAAAGCTGAGCTTATGAAAAGGAAGCAATATAAGAGGCATAAGGCCAGAGTAATAGTATAGGCAAAAGAAAGCTTGACTCAAGGCTATTAGGACACATAGATAGGAGGAAGGGGTCTTAGGTTCTGGTCTTTGCTGTTTATGCATTATATGTTACACAGTTATTGGTTAGAAAGTAAAAATAATCCTGGGAGTAGGGACCAGGTCTCCATACCATGTGGTTGCCTACAGAGGCAGGTTTTCTTTTGCTTGCTGTCTCTTCATGCCCCTGTTCTTGCATTCTATTGCACAGCAGTCCAGATTTTCAATAGGAAGAATGGTTAGGTCACTCTTCTGGAAGCTGGGAGAACTGGATAAAAGTTCCTTCCTGATGAAGAAGGCCTAGAATGCATGTCTCCAACTTCCTGGGTGACTGCCTAGTTACTAGGCAATTTTGCAAAAGGTAGCCACATTAACTAGGTACAGACATTCAAAAAGCCAGAGGCAGAATCAATCTAAGTTATGCCATTTTCTGTAAACAGATTAGTTTAGATTACACAACACATTTGCCCCGGGGGAGGGGAGTGTTGCAAATCTTAGACCATTTTTAAACCAGTCTCTGTTGAGCAAATGCTGAAAGGCAGGTATAGTATCACTGCATACACAGACACGTTATTGTTTATGTTGCATGCCCATTACTCATTTTTTATTATATCATTTGAGCAATGAGTTAAAATATTTTTATGTACCTGATAAAACAATGTTGGGGAGCATCATATCATATCATATCATAACCATAAAGCAGCACTTGTAAATGCATCTCAAAACATTATAAACATCAACAATTTTTTTTAACAAATAATTTCATTGTCCATGGGCACATCATAACCAACCACAATGTAATCTTTTCTCACATACTTAAATCACAACTGGGAAAAAATGATTCTGGACTGTGAACTGGAAAATAGATACTTTTCTGATTCATATGAGAACTGGATTGAAGATTCATGTGGGTCTTTTCTTAGGACCACACCTACAGGGATAACCTTCACAGCCCAGGATGGGAGGGACATATATCATCTCAGCTTCAGCTCTTCTTTTCTTGGCTAACTACCTGAAACAACACAACCACTGACCTCAGATTTTGAGTCATAACTTGTAAAGTTAAACGTGGCCTGAAAAAGGTACAAATGGTTTATAATTGTATAGTATCTTCCATACAACAATCAGTGAATTGTTTATATGAACTTTAGGCTAGACAATCATCCAAGTGTACAGTGCTCACCCACAGACCACCACTTTCAATGGTATAGACAGGTGAAAGTCATGTTAACATTGCATCAGCTGGTCATTTCATATTCCATTGGTACCTCACTTTCTAGTGAAAAAAATCCACAGTGGGGTGGAAGGGGGAGAGTATGTGTAAAGCAATCTCAATGCTACTTTTACACAATGGAAGTAGGAATCTGCACTAGCTCTAAGTATAGCCATATCAAAGAGATTGTTGGGAATAGGCCAGAACCCCTTGGGTTTGCTTTTCATGGATCCCATGGTCTCCAATCCCCATGGAGGGGACATTAAGTAATTATCATACAGTAGCTGCCTCTGAAGCCATCCATGATTCAGGAAGTGAACTCTAATAGTCCACCACTATCACATCTCACTTTAGATACTTGGTATTTTCTTGGGAAGGCTGATTTTTTTCTTAACTGATTAAAACTTATAACTGCATTGTAAAGGAAAGATAATTCTTGTTTTCCTCACACTCTTTCTTTACCTAAGTCAAAGTAGGGCACAGACAGTGAGAGTGACTTATCCAAGGTCATGAAGCCAGAGAGAGATAACATTGAAAACAAACAGCAAATCTCTTGGCTCTTATTCCTATGGCTTAACTACCACATATTGTATCTGCTCTACTTCCAAAGACTCTAAAGCTATGTTGCTGCTAGCCAAACTCTCAAAACAATCCCACAGCCCTTTAGTGGCCTCCGAGAGCTCAGCCTACCTGAAAATAGCTAACTGCTTTGACAGATGTATTTGCCTCAAGCACCTTTCCATAGAATTGGATTGAGAACCTCCCCACCCAGGCATTAGATCTACAATGTTACTGCTACCTACATTATTCCTTACTAAGCTGGCAGCATACACCCCTACTCAAAGAATTACTGAGGGTCTCTCACTTGTCTTCCAAATCTGATTCGTCTAAAAGACTGGCAATAAACCACCTCTTCCTCACAACTAAGGCTGGTATCACATTACTGGTTTTATCTGAGAATCCACATGCCAGAACTGACACACTTGTGAGCATTGCCATTTTAATCATGGATGCAAATTTACCATTTCTTTTTTTTCCTTTACTGTAAGCAAGTAAGTTAAGACCAAAAGATAAAACCTATAGTGAGAGACAAGTGGTACATATCTTCCAATTTATCTTTTCTATATTTTAAAGACAAAATACAAAACAGATGATAAGTATATTGGAAAAAAGATGAGCAAGAAACAGAATTACATTAATGCAAATCCAGCCTGGTAAGACCTACTGCACTTTGGCAATCAGCCACTTGTCCCCGCAACAACACTTGGAAAGATTTGACTCATGGCAGAAAAGGGAGGATAACAAACAACTCAGTCATCAACTTGAAGTGAGTGGTTAACAGATGTAACAAGGGATCCCACAGAAAGCTATACTCTAATGCTTTTATTGTTCTAATTGTAGTTATTCCCTGCTAGTAGAGGGCATTATCGATTAAATCGTAGAATCATAGAAAATTAGAGTTGGAAAGGACTTCAGAAGGTCATCTAGTCCAACCCCCTGCTCAAGGTAGGACCATCTCCAACTATATCATCCCAGCAAGCATTTTGTTGAGCTGGGCCTTAAAAACCTCCAAGGATAGAGATTCTACTGCCTCTCTATGTAACCTGTTCCAGTGCTTCACCGCTCTCCTAGTAAAATAGTTTTTTCCTAATATCCAACCAAAACCTCCCTTGCTGCAACTTGAGACCATTGCTCCTTGTTCCGTCATCTGCCACTACTGAGAAAAGTCTAGCTTCATCCTCTTTTGAACCCCTGTTCAGGTAGTTAAGGATTGCTATCAAATCCCCACTCAGTCTTCTTGCACAGACTAAATAAACCCAGTTCCCTCAGCCTCTCCTCATAAATCATGTGCCTTAGCCCCTGAACCATTTTTTTGCCCTCTGCTGGACTCTCTCCAGCTTGTCCACATCCTTTCTACAGTGGTGGGCTCAAAACTGGAAACAGTACTCTAGATGTGGCCTCACCAGTGCAGAACAGAGCAGAATAACTATTTCCCTTGATTGGTGGCAATGCTCCTACCAATGCAACCCAGTATGCTGTTAGCTTTCTTAACAACAAAGGCACACTGCTAACTTATATCCATCTTATTGTCCATTGTCACCCCCAGGTCCTTTTATGTAGAGCTGCTACTTAGCCAGTCAGTCCCCAGGCTTTAGCAGTACATGAGATTTTTCTATCCTAAGTACAGGACTTTGCACTTGTCCTTATTGAACCCCATGAGATTTCCTTTAATCCAATCCTCCAATCTCTCTGGGTTGTTCTGAATCCTATTCCTACCCTCCAGCTTATCTTCTACATACCCAAATTGGGGAGGATCCTTGAGTTACTGGTTTGTAATCACTGAAGTTGTAACAGATAGACTTACCAGCATGAAAGCAAGTTACTGTCTCAAAAGGAGACAGGATGGTTTAGTGGTTTAGATGGCAGGGGTTTAACACTGAAACAAGGACAATACAGAACATAACGTTTTTCCAAAATCTCATTTTCTCCAGCAGCAGCTTGTGCATATTGCAGGGATCCAAGAGGCTTTGTCAGGAGATGTGCACTGTCATGTAATAGTTTTACATTGATTTTTGAAGGAGGGTTGAGGGGCAAGAAGATCATGAAACAGCTTCATCATTTGCTCCCACTGTCCTTATCTAACTCTATGTCTAGCATTCTGCTTACTTCTAATCTGATTCAAATACTGGTGTTATTTTCTTCTATTTAGACAGGGTATTTTTCAGCAAGTTTGCAGCTCTTCAAAAAAGCTGGGAGAAAAAATAATTAACTAAAATGAAAGAAATAAATTAATACATTGCAAAGCCTTTCTTGCCTGATATCCTTCTGTACTGTTAATGCTGCAGCTAAAGAAAAAGACGGAGGAAAGTAGCAAAACTTCCATCTCATATACAGTTTTGGAAAATGTCAATAAGCTCTCTAAAATAAATAGCTGGAAAAATATAACCTGCAGGCTGCATCTTATGCTCTAAACTGTGCTTAACCCTGTCAGGACATAAAGTAGCTGCTGCATTATGGAAAGGTAAATAGTGAGACAGTATGGGGCAGCTGGAATCTGGTTTAGCACCTTCTACTTGTCTACACCCTTTGACTTGTGTGTTTGTAAGATAGGCCTATACATCTGTCTTGTTTTGTCCAAGCCAAAAAGATGTGGAAAATAGTAAGTAAACAACAGACATGATTAAAGTAGATCAAATGTCTTGTTAATTTTCATTTAAAATAATCAAAAGCAGATTGTAAAAAAAAATATCAAATGTATTCTTAGTAAGAAAGAAAATGACACTTGCCATTTTTAGGTAGCTAATGTGCCCGCTCCATTGAAGTTAGTGTCAGAACTCCCTGTATGATTTTAATGGGGCCAGAGTTTCACCCTGTGGCTTTTAATCTAACAGCATCCCTATAGTTATCCTAACACCACAATTATTTTAATGGGATCTGGGGATCCAAATACTCAAAGCTGCTTTTAAAACATTACGGCTGAACTTCTTAATCTTAGAGAGTTGGCAGAGGTCATGGCAGCAGAAATTTCTTTCTTTCAGGTTTGGGAGGGGTTAATTCCTATGGTTGTCTTGTCCACACATCAGTTTAGTGCTGACATGTTATTCTTAGACCCATCTTTTAAAATTTCCTCCCTCTTGCACTTTTAAAATTGAAAGTTAAATTAAATATTACCATGGGGTTCATTTGAATGTATTATTTTGTTTCATGAAAGTTTTATGTTCAGCTAAAACAAGGTACAAGTATCCAGCCAAATTGAAACCAGTCAAATGTGTTGTTGCATCAACATTTACAGCACTTTGTGTTTGCCAGGTTCATATGTGAAATGGAAAAAAAAAAGAAAGCCACTTTATTTTTGCTGAAATTGTTCCATGCTTTTGGAGCCTTTTCATCAAATAATTCTGAGCTGTTGTTAAATGATGTGTCATCTATTCCAATGGTAAATATTTTTCCTCATGTTAATTCCAGGTTTCCTTTAGACTGGGGAGAGTCCAATGTCCATAATTAAGTCCATGTATTTCTTAGCTAGCAGTGCTAGAAATAAATGGCCATATACTGCACAGCACATTTTCTTAAGAATCACCACATTGTAATTAATCAGGACCTATGCTGAATGCTTTGGGAAATGAGGTCTCTTATTTAGGTGCCTTTTTATAGAGTTAGGAGCCTAATCTGTATTTCCAGCACCTGGCCAGTGTGTCATCTCTCTAACGATTTTTTGCAAGACAAAATGTCTCTGAAGCTTTTAAAAGTTTGTATAGCATTTTATACACATTTAGGATTTTATTTCATGGCAGCTCTTCTATTTCTTGGAGGTGCCCTATTTTCAAATATATCAAAAGCATGAATAATTCAATTAGATGATGTCACATCTGTGTCCCCAGTTTACATCCAGAGTGCATACATCATAATACTATGATGGGATAATAATATAATGAGATGAATACACTTATTTCTTACCTACAGGACCCCTCTCTCAAGCTCAGAGTAGAGGGCACTCAGAGAAGGAATCAGTGTTATGAAAGTGAATTCAGTTGTTATTTACATCAAGTTGGGCATCCAGAAAAGGCAGAAAACACAATTTGTGGCTGTGTGTGGAAAGTTTTATTTAAATGTCTTGTGTAGTATCACAGACAGGATTTGCTCTTAATCAGGAAAAGCAGGGACTTGAACTTAGCTATCTGTCATCCCAGTTGAGTGCCCTAAGTGCAAGATAATTTGAGCATGGCACATACACTCTCTGGCTTTCTCAAACTAGAAATTCCATCTTGAATAGCAAAGAGTTAAAATAAATAGACTGCAAGTAACCCAGAAGCAGATGACTGTTCAAATTATTTGGCAAATAACTACAACAAATTATCTGAAATCATGATCTGGCTTAGTATATTAAAAAAATTCTACATTTGCCACAAACAATATCACTTATGGTGTTTCTTTTTGTATGAGGTTTGTACTTCTGTCACTTTAAAATAAATTTAAAATAGGACATTTTGCCTTTACTGTTACATCTGGGAGACAGCAGCATTCAAGTGCACATTGTATAGTGGTTTCCTTGTTACAGGGTGCTCATATCAGTACTCTCCTAAGCCAAATCCACAAGGTGGCCTGAAACAGCATTCACTGACAGCATGAACTTTTGAGTTTCTAAATATGCTCTGTTGGGATCAATCCTGGTGAAGTCAGCTTTGCTCATTCCAGCAGATAGATTTATGTATATGGCACAATCTAACACCTGAATTCCAGCCCACACAGGAAGAGCAGCATTATTTAGGCTGCAGACAGACATTCAGGGAGGTTAGACTGAGTTAAAAATAGCCACCTGATCTAAGGTAAATTGGGCTGGGGGAGGGGCTGGGGGACAGAAATAGGCTCCAGGGGGACCAGGGGCAAGTGGGGTCTGTGGGAGTCTGTTGGAGCTGCTGGGATCTGGGATGGTTTGGCAGGAACGGGGGGCTTGCAGGGTCTGGGGGGGGCTCTCTCTCCCATCCTTGGGGATCCAGGGCTATTTTTAGTCCCCCAGCCCCTCCCCACCAGACAAACACACACCAACAAGTCCTAAATCCTACCTGCTCCTCCTCCTTTCACACTTCTTTCTTCAGCTCACAGCATCAGTGAACACTGATAAAACTGGAAGCAGGAGCGGCTTGCGGGGTGAAGGGCTTGGTGAGTTGGGAGGGCTGGCTGGTCCATGCAGGGGGTAGTCTGCCTGGGGGGTAGGGTGATGGGGATGGGTGACTGGAGCAATGATGTGGAAGCACAGCCAGGAGGCTGGCGTTGTTAGGGCCAGGTGCCTGTTGTTTAGTTACAGCCAGGAGGCTTGTGTTATGTTTTGTCAGTATTCGATTACACCGGTGGTTTGGGCAAGGCTGTAGGGGAAGGAGGAGGCCTCAGCAGGGACCCCAGCAGTGTGGGGATCCCGGTGCCAGGGAGGGTGCGATTCAGTGCCAGTTTGAGCGCAGCAAGCCCCAGAGAAGGGGCAAGCATTGAAAAAGCCCAGTGGGGCATAGCAAGAGCTTAAGAGAGGCAGCATTGAGGAAGCCCTAGAGAGGGGGCAGTATTTTAAGGAGCCCAAGAGGGGCAATGAAAAGCCCGAGAGAGGGCAGCATTTTGGAGAAGCCTGAGAGGGCAATACATACTGAGAAGCCTGAGAAGGGGGTGGTATTTTAAGGAGCCCAGACGAGGGGCAGCATTGAGAAGCCTGAGAAGGGGCAGGTCGAGCCGGTAAGGCTAGCGTGGCATTAGACCCGGCCAGAGGCTGGCTGTTGCGGTGGACCCTGAGAGACATAGGGGGTTAGCAGCAGAATGCCTCCATGATAAGGGTAAGTGCTGCGGTTGTCCCCGATCCCAAAAAAGGGATAGCAGCGGAGTACACCCGGCCTTAGTAGAGGGTAGCCGTGTGGTGGGCTAAGAGACCGGAGAGAGAAGGCCTGGAGTGGGCGAGTATATAGAGAAGGCCCAGAGTGGGCAGGACTGAGAGCCCTAGAGCAGGGGGCGCTGATAGGGAAGCCTCTAGAGATGGAGACAGGCTTGATTTTTGACACGTCAACGTCTGGGACATCAGCGAGGCTTGGGGCATGGTATTGGGCTGGTTGGAGCCACGCGAGACCCTAAGGCCAGGGAGCCTGGAAGGCACCCAGCACACAGGGAGACACCCCGGTGGGGGCGGGAGAGATCACGGGGACAGACGTCCCCAATACACCACGCCCAAGGCGGTATAAAGGCAGCCTCCCATCCTATACCTATTACCATCAAAGGCATGGTGGGTGAGAATTGAGGGTGCCTTGGGCCGGACTTGGCACGGATGGAGGGCCTTCAGGAGATCACAGCCCTCCTGGAGGACCCCGTTGTGACAGCCCCAACTATGAGGAAACCTCTCTGGATAGTCAAGATCTTACAGCTGGCCAAAGATTCAGCCAGAGTGACTGTACTGCAAAGAGTACCTCATCCAATAACTATTATGTGCTGTGTTGCTGTTATCTGTCCAATAGGTATCTGTTTAAAAGGTATTTGAATTATTTTTCTTCTGAGTATCAGCAGAATACCTTCTGTGGCCATTACTATGGAGGTCGCATGCATATGTCCCAATGTCCTTAATCCTTCACGTGGTCACCTTGTCTTCAGCTCAGTATGGCGTGTGTGTGTGTGTGTGATATATACACCACCAGTGCCCTTTTGCTACCTCACATGCCATAGTTCTCAGTCACTTTTCAAACAGTTTGAAAATGCTGCTGCTAAGTGAAAAAATCACACAAATTATGGGACATCATGGGAGTTTCATATCGAGTCCAAGAATGCCTGAAGTTTTTTGGTAGGTATCCCCCAATTCACCTTGAAAAAGACTCAGTTGACATTGAAACAAGTGCAGGAACATGGCACCCTGACATACATGCCCAAAATGCTGTGTGCTATGTAAAACCAAAACAAAACACTCTGCAAGGTGGATGTCATGATTTACACAGAAGTAGTTTACACTGTCTACACAAAGTAGCATGAATGCACTGTTTCAATTGGGTTAAACCTGTATAATTATATGGATAACAAATTTGGGTCCGAAATAATTTTCCCGAGTAGACAAAGCCTGATTTTGATGCTATGGATTGAGCCACCCCCTCAAGGGGTTGCCTCCCTCATTATCATTCTTTTTGGAATTGGCTGCAGTTGCTGATTCAGAACAATCTTCGGAATCAATCTAATGTGAAACAATTAGCATGAAGAAAGGAGAAATTTGCTCATTACAATAAAACTTCACTGGGGTTAAAAGTAAATTGCAAAGCTTAAAACTAAGTGATTGGGATTCCTATTCATTAGCAGAATGTAAATATAGACTTAACATTAGAAATAAGCATTCATGAGAATTTGTCATTTCATATAGCAACATATACAATAACTGTTTGGAGCATTAGTAACATAATCATAGCATCTTCTTAAGTAGTAGTTAATGAAATGCCTCTCCCTAAATTACTGGATCCTACAAACACTTTCTCATGTACTTGAAATATTATTTTTGTCTTCACTATTCTTCATCAGAATAATAATATCAATATATTATATTGAGCTAGCTATCTCAAGGTAAAATGCTAGTTAAGATAAGGTTCAGTGAGCTTTCATCTTGGTATTGCAAATTGATGTTGAGCGTACACATCACAACTTGCTACCTACAGCAAGATAAACAACAACTGAGCTTTTCTCCATCAGAATTTACACTGAAAATACACCTTTTTTGCATTAGAGACATAACATCTGTCTTTTTCATAGTAAACACATCATACCTAATATTTTTAATAGGCCAATATAGGTGAAACAGGGTGTAGGTGGCTCATTTATGGCTAGACTCAAGCAGCCACCTACTTGAGTCCTGGCTAGTAGGACTTCTACTAGACTCCTATGTGGCTTTGATTTGACTAGTTGTTCAGCACGTGCTTCAATATACGCTATTCTGACTCTTAAGGGTATGCATACTGTAACAGAAAGCCTGGGGCTGCCTACTTGTTCCTTTAAGGAAGAAGAAACCTGGCCAGGGAGCACTGCAGTCCAGGCAGGGTGCAGCAGCTGCTGGTTGCTGGAGCAACAGGCCAATTACACCAATTAGCAAGCACCTGTAGGCAACCTAGGCAGTCTGCTGGCTGGAAAGAGATGGGGCTCTGGGAAGTTATAAGCCCAGAGTTTGGGCTGGAAAGCTAGTCTCTCCCTGGCAGTTGTAGGGAAAAGAGCTCCTGCCCAGAAGAGCTACTCCTGTCCAGAGGCTAGACTCTGCTTTGCTGCCTGCAAGAGCACTAAGGCTTGGGGAGCTCACAAGGAGTCTAGGCTGCGAGGGATGCCAGCACTAGGGGTGAGGAAAGGTTTGCCCTCTGAAAGGGGCAGACAGTTGTTTCCCCTTTATGTATAGGGGGCTCAGGGCTTATGTTTATGTTGTATTTACATTGACAGTTTGGGTTGGGACTGTAGGAGTGGTATATGGAGGTCCCATTAGTGCCTGAGGAGCATGCAATTACCTTGAGCCTTGCCCAGCACAGGCTCAAGGCCCAACCAACTATTGATCCTGGAGGGGCAGAGTGTGAGGTCACAGAGCCAGAAGGGCCAGGGGCCTGGTGCCTGAGAGGGGTGCAGCCATAAAGGGGTCAGAAGCCTGGCAAACAGGGGGTGGGTGCCTGGAAGGAAGGAATCAAAGCTAGTGCCTCAAAACCAGATCTGATACAGTGGGCCCAGGCTAGAAGGCCTAGCTGAGCATATAGGGGTGGAGGCTAAGAAGTCTGAAGTCCCAACAAGGGAACAACATTACAATGACACCCATGAGGTTTGGGGTGTAGTCTGGGCCAGATTAATGCATAGGCAAACTAGCCACACGCCTAGGGCCCTGAGCTGTGGGAGGCCCCATTCCTTCCCTCTGCAGTGGTGGTGCAAATGGTCTCATCCATCTCCCTTTCTTTCCCTTCCTTTTCCCTCCACTGACATCACTGCTGTGGCAGCTGCTTTCCAGTGGTGGCTCTGAGCCCTGCTCCCCATGGGCAGCAGTACTGGGGTAGGGAGGGGGATCTCAACTGGCCCGGAGCCCATGAGTTTGCTTGCTTAGGGGCCACTAAAGGGTTAATCTGGCTCTGGGTGCGGTGTAGGGAAGGATTGGAGCCAGACAATTAGCCCCTAAGGTTTTAGGTGCCCTGCAGTGTCATAACCATAGAGAGGCACAGTGAGGGGCCTCAGACTAGTAGAGGGCAGTGGGGATCCAGTTGAACTGGGGCCACCTGAAGGTCCATGGGCAGCCTCCCTATTATTACTATATTTCATCAAGGCATGGCAGGTGAGAAGGGAAGGTGCCCTAGGGTCAGAGTGGGGTAGAGACACAGAGCCACAGGGGATGTCACAGCTACCCTGGTGCCCCAACAGGTTACACCTACACAATGAAAATCCAAATAGATCCAGCTTTAACTAATGTTTGAGTCTGAATCTGAGTCTGAAGTATTTGTACCTGGTAGTAAGCATGACATACAGTAATAATTGCTGCAAGCCTTATTTCTGTATCAACCATCTCATCTCTAAATAGGCTGCAACATTACAACAGGCTTCCTTGAGCATCTCTAATTCTTTTTAACACAATTGAATCTACTGTATCCATATGGCTATCTTTCTTGGTTATCACAAATAACATTGAGCCCAAAAGATTTTAAAACAGACTCTTTGATTAGATTAACTATTAATTATTTTTCCTCTGCTTCCTTTCCATTCTCTCTTCAGTCTTCCAGAAGAAAATGAACTGGAATGGGGAAGGTGCAGGATATCAGAAGGGATGTGTTGGAGGCTGGAATCTGATACCAGCAGTGCTGTCATCTTGGCACATCTTGTAGAAAAGAAACCAGTGAAAGGAAGGGCATTCTCAAGGATAAGTAACTGGGTAAAGGGAACTGACCCAGGTTTGATGCTGTCCTCTGGCACAGATTTTCTGGCTGACCTTTCTGTGAGACTTGCCTCACTTTGGTTCTTTACATGAAAATAACTTTCCTATCTTAGAAGTACAGTGAGGACAAATTAGTTAAATATTTGAGGTGCTCAGATGCTACAGCACTGGCAGACATGCAAGCTCCTAAAATAGATACCCATTCAATCTCTGGTAAGACCAATACCTGCCAAACTGCTTGGTGCTTAGCAGCCTCTTTTCAAAACTGTTGTTCAACACCAAGTACAACAAGCTATGCCTTCTAGGCCACATTGTAAATGCATAAATAATGTTAAAAAAATGCATAAATAACTTTTTAAAAAAGCCATAATGCCACATTTAACCACTATGTCTAAATGGATAGAAACAAATGAAATCATATTTAGTAGAATTTCAGAACATATTTTTTATTTAAGTTATAAAAAATATCCATAGATTTTTATTTCGTATTGTGTACCTCTTTCTTCAACTGCTCAGCTGCACAATAACTGTTTGTTTGAAAAATGGAAATTCAAGGCAGTTCCAATAACAGGGTTCTAGTTGAATAACAGTTAACATACAGCTTATTTTCAGAATGATATGGCCCTGGCATTTCACAAGAATTACTAAGCAATAGCAAATTATAGGTAATATTCATGTACAGTGAAGGCTTGTCATGCTGATAATTTTGTTACACCAAAAAGGAAGTTTCTAAATATGTGATTGACTTAGATTGTTTCACAATGTCTGTGTTCATTGAATAAACTTGTTTGGTTACTACTATTATTTGTATTGCTCTTCTCTTATTCATATTGCTTTGCTCTTTTGGCACACTGGGGACCTCTTCATGAAATGAGCTAGCTTGACTACCCAAGAGATCAAGATCACTGTATTACTTATACACAGAATCTATCTAGCTAATAAGGAGTTAAGCAAAGCCTGTTCAATCCAGTGTGAATCTTCTGTGGTTTCCAGAGATGGTCCTAGATATTTCTTGCACCCTCACCACTATAGAACCTGACCACTTCCACAGCAATGCTATTACTGTAGCAAGCTACAGTGTGCCAAACCTGTCCTAGAAGGACCACTATTAGAGGTGAAAGGATGTGACAGGTCCTTGGCTTCCCTAAGGATATTGCCTGCAAAGATGTCAATGTTTATTTTGATCTCTAGTTGCTTTTTCACTAAAAATTTTGCTAAAAATGGACTAATCTCACCAACTCATTTCAAAGAGGCCTGCAAACATTTTTCCATCAGACAGACCCAGTCTGGATTTAAACTGGAAAGAGAGATGTGAAAAGCTCCACACCCCATTCTCAGTCCTCTGAAACTTTATTCTACCAGGAATCATTGCAAAGTCATGTACTTGCTAACAAGGGTTTCAGTATATTTCTGTCTCACATCATTAAGTGAAGGAAAAATATCTTTTTTTAAGAAGTATTTGTGTGAGTAAGCCATAGCATATTTGCTTCTTCCTGTACTGAGTCTGATTTTATTGTATTTCAGAAACTCTTGCTTAAAATTACAGCTCCTAGCTTTATTTTTCATTCACAAACTAATCATTATGTAACCCAATAATGATCCCTAAGGGAAACCACATAGAAGTCTGGTGGGGGAGGGCTGGAACACAGGCCTCTTACGTCTACATCTGACAATTATCTGGAGGACTAGACTAGAGGACTTTTATGCCTCAGCTTATTCAGAACTTACTGCTACACAGGGCCAACAGCCTACCCATGTGTACTGTATTACCCATGCCACACTTTGCATAGTATTCCTGCATTTGAAATACAAGATGCACACACATACACCATGTCTTTTGATGAAATAACATGAACTGAACACAGCATGGAATAAATGTTGAAAGAACCAGAGTACTGAGAAAGCTTCAGTGTGTTGGTGTAGTTGAACTTGTGCCATTTTATATAGACAGAAGGTGTTTGACAGTGGGTATTAGAACTGTCTGAAGTATTTGCTGTGAATAAATTACCACATCAATTTAGGCTTTTCTTCCCCCCAATTAATAAATCTTTCAACTGGCTTCAGTTCATATGAATTCATTTGCTATTTTAGTTGTTTGAACTGCTACATTGAAAGTGTTTAAAAATCACAGCCTGGGGGTAGTTTGCAATAGAATAATGAATAGCAAATGAAGAGAGTTTATTCAAGCACCAATGCTTTTGTCTGTGAAATAAGGCATCAGGACATAGTTCAGACAGTCCCCAAAATTAAATATGAACAAAACCCCATGACATGGATCTCAAGAGGAATGTCAGGAGCCATCCATGGCGTTTCTTTACTGTTGTCATTCTAAGTTTGGAGTATGTGGAGTGGGAGAAAATGGGAAGGGCTTACATCTTGATGGCAGTCTCAAAAGTGCCATGGAAGCACTGTGGCCTTGCCTTTAGTTACAGAAACTTCTCCTCAATAGTTCTCTTATGATAAAAAAGCACACAAGCCATGGAGAACAAAACCATTCCACTAGTCCACAGATTAGCCTCTTCTAAGGAAGTAGTCCTAGGGAAGTCACATCTTTGACCATGTTCACAGCCATTTTATTGTCCTGAGGGACATTTCTTTCCTTTTCTTCAAACAGAGCTATGGAAACCCCCTACTGTCTTTTGGAAAGAGGAAGTCCAGTTGAAAGACCTTAGCTCTCAAGGACTCTGTTAAAATAGAAATTTTCCAAGAAAACTTATACTTGGCGTTTCCCTAACACTCTCCCTTCTCTGGATCAAGACTGCTTGAAAGGCAGAATTCAAAGGGAAGGCTTGTGTCTAATAAATATTTTATAAGTAATAAATGGGGAAACATGAACAGGAGCTTCCAGACTAACGATAATGAAACAGCACACTTGAAAACACTTGAGAAAAGGACTACAAATATTAGCTTATGCCAAGCACAAACACAGCAGCTTCTGGGAAAAACCCTATCAGATTAGAAGCTTCAGTAAATAAGATGAAATTACTCCATAGTATAACCCTCAGAACATTTCCCCTCTCCCATTGCCACAAATGGTTCTTTATTGTACAAAAAATGTGAGCCAAACTTTCCTCATAGATTTTCCAAAAATTGAAGATTTTTTTTTTTGAGTTTATGAATAGAGTTCATTTTACACTTTCATTCTATTTATACACTACTTAATGTTCTTGAAAAAAGCAAAATATTACTAACCTCCCCCTCTGATCTATCAGAGAGAACTTTTCTATCAGCATTTATTTAGAATGCAAGTTCTTTGAGACAGGGACTATCTCTTATTAGTACAGGGCACAGCATACTATTTTCCTGGTTTCTGTCTGAGATAATCACAACACAGCAGACTAATGACTACCACAGCAGAAATAAAAAATGTAATAATATTAAATGATATCAGTGAGCTAAACATTGTACCACTCCCATTTAAATTAAAGTATGTAAAGTTCTTTGAAGTTGTAAGAACTGTGTAAGAATTACAGTAATTATATGCATGCCTCAACCTCTGCATCATTTTGCAAAGTGTCAGGGATTTAAATAGACATGTAGAAAGCAGTATGTTATTGTAGCAGTTTGACTCTAGGGAGATGTCTACATGATAAATTTACTATGCTGGGTTGCCATGCCCTCAAACACATGGTGCTGTTCTGCCTTCTGAACCTGAAACACTGTAGCTATGTTCATGTGGCACAGTGGGCAGTCTAATTAGCAGCACTGAGTGCCTGCTAATTAGCCAACCTCCTTAAGTGCAGCTACACTGCTTCAGATTTAGGAAATAGCCTATATGGAGCATCCCAGCATGTGTGCGGGTGTCTCTGCCTGGTCTGGTATGTCTGTAATGCAGACAAACTATTTTAAATAGTCCTATTGACTTCAATGAGCTTTAACTCCAGTTTGGTTTACTTATTTATATAATACCCTTTCAAAAAAAAAGGCTGAAAGGGCCTTTTTTGGTACAGGAAGTACCAAAATAACAAAGTATAACAAAAAAATTTTCCCCGGTACCCCAAGATAGCAATCCACCCCCCACCCCATACATTCACAGTCCCATCTCTCACCTAGAAGTGCATCTTCCTCTGTCCAACCCCCTATTCAACCCCCATTCACAACCTCTCTAAAAGATCAAAATTTTCTTCCCAAATTCCTTTCCTCCAACTCCCATTCTCTTGCCTCAAAACCAGGGGAGACTTGCTCCCTTCATGTGCTTCCCAAACCCATACCTTCCATACGGATTGTAACTGTCTCACTTTACTTACTCCTCTATTTTATACCTAGGGAAGTCCTGTCCCCTCTACCCTAATGTTCTTCCCTCTCTCACAAGGGGCTGTGTCTGTCCCCCAAACCCTCTTATCTTCCCCCCTACCACTCACAAAAGAAATATGTTAGTCAATTTTAATAAGCATTTCAAACTCCCCTTGCCTTTCATCCCAGTCTCTGTCCCCACTGAAGGGTGCTTTTTAACTCTCTTAGTCTGACTTTGGCAACTAATAGACAAGTACTGCAGGAGCATAAATGTATAGAGTGTAAGGAATTAAAACAGTTACTTTTAAATATATTGAAGGACTGTGTCCATCTTTCTTACAAATTTGCAGTTGGCATGTATTTCTGGGTTGGTTTCTTACCCTTTGGGAAGTCTGCCTGCAATCACATCTAGAATTTCACTGCATGCAGATACTACAATAATTTGCTTATGAAAAAAAATTAAGTTAACAGTTATAAACAGTTTAAATAGCAGTTGTGTTTTGGTGTCGCATAGTTTTCTTTCTTTGATGAGTCATCAGAATTCAGAGCATTGTTGTGGTTAAAACAGTTTTGGGAGCTTTGTTTTTTAATGGCATAAATAGATATAGGGGATATTTAAGGATCTCTTAAATCCTAAATGTTGGAGTGTAAAATATCCACAAGATTTTTAAAAACCTCTAAGCCAATGGCAACTGTATTACAAACTAATTTGTTGTGGCAAGTGATTCATGAGATTGAGGTGGCTCTGCAAGTCTCTGTAACAGGAAAGGCAGCATCGAGGTTGACAGTAGACTTTATAAATGAGCTTATGGATAAGATAAATACAATACATTTGTATTTTGGAACAAAGAAGTCAGTCTATTAGTTCAGCATCATCCCTCTGACTTCTGAGGAATAACACCTGTAAGTATCAGAGACAATACAATTATTATGACTCTAGACCCTGCTATTATTATATAGCAAGAATTCTTGCAAAACCAGTTATGGAATGACTTAATCCTAAATATTTTTTTGTTGCTAAACTTTTTTAGTGGTTATTATTTGTTCTGAAGTATATTGTTACATTTTTAAAAATGTAACTATGGACTTAGTTTATCATCTTCCATATAAACTATCTCAAAACTGCTCACAGGATTAAATATTATAAGATAGTGGGTGCATCTACATGCATTAGACTATGTTACTGTACATTAAAGCATCGTTTAAAAAAGACCATGACGTTACACTAATGCCCAGTAAAATAGTCTACTGCAAATTAATTGTCACTAAAAAATTGTGCAATTGTGCTACTATGCACTAGTGCAGCCTAATGCACATAAATATAGTACCTCATGTTAGAAGTCCTGAATTTAATGTACATTAGAAAAGGTGCATTAATGCATGTGTAGACATGCCTACTGTAAATCAGAGTATCATACATTAGCAACTAACAATGTTGTAAAGATGCTGGATCAACCTGTCTTCATCTCTATGCATTGTCTCCCTCTCTTCAAACCCTTTAGGCAATGGAACAAGATAAATTATTATAAACGTGGTTTATATTAATATTAGACTCTTCTGTTCTAGGGAGCAAAGTTGTCATTTGGGCCTCAAGACTCTCCATCACTTGAAGCTCCAAATCACAATTAATCTCCCTCTCAGCAGATGAGGAAGCCTGGATATGGCTCTTTCATAGCCTAATAGTGTTATTTTCTGTACCAGTTAAACAGAGGACAGCAGATAATCCTCCCAAATATGCTCTCTACCCCTTTTCTCACATGGAAGAAAAGCTTAAGACCTGATCTGATTACAGCTCAAGTCCTCTGAATATTATATGAATTATTTATTCAATCCCTATTGAGATTAATAGATAATGTTTTTGTACATATCATTCCAAAATCCCTCCTTCCAATCAGTATTTTAATGATTGTATCCTCTCAGATTTTCATAATGATGTAACATTGAATTTATTACATGATGTCTGTTTTAAAATCTAGACTACAGTTTCAAAGAAGTTTAACCCTGACCTCATTCCCATGCATACAACGTGTTATATACATAGCATCAGTATGGGCATTTTTAAGACATGGCCACTCATGCACAAAAACGATAGCATGCAGTAGAAAAAGGCATGCATACACTCTTTGCCAGACAACAGGGTTTCCATGTATAAATTCTGACAAATGTGTGCATAAATTATAATGTGGAAAAATTTCTGGCACAATTCATTAAATGGGTATGTTTATGTAATGTCAGGTCCCATATAAATGTAATGGCCCTATATAACAAAATGTTGGCCTCTAAATAATAAATATATCACAACTTGGTGTCTATACTCTTTACCACCTCAACATAATTTCCATCATTGGCAAACTTAACTTGTAATCAGTGCAAATATTTTTTCATACCACTCTGTTCCTGACCCTGCCTCTCTATTTCACATGCACACCAGGCAAGAGAAAGTTCACTTTCCTGATTTCTGAAGTAATCACATCTGCACTATTTTTAAAATTGAAAGCAAACTTTGTACTGTGTGATAATGGAAAGCCGTTAGAATATTTTTGTTCTCCTTGGCATGTGAACTTGGCAGTTATCTAGATTGTTGGCTGATAGAAAAGGAATATGGTACATTTTACACTGAAAATGTGAAGAGAAGTAAAACACCAGTGGAATTACAAGTAGTTTAAAAAATAGGGGAATCAATACAAACCTGTTAGAAAATGAGAAATGGAGTTTTTGGCACCACAATATGAATTGTGGTAATTCATCACCTCTTAGAATGCAAACCCCCCCACCATGCGTGTGCGCACACACACACACACATACACACACACACACAAACAAACACCCACCCCAAACCCATAATTTTATTGGGCACTTTTATCTAATCAATACTTTCTAAAGTCTTAATAGAACAGAAAGTTCTTTAAAAACATCATTCATAAATATTAATTGCCTTCTACACCTGCTTAAAAATGTACCAAGCAGCATTTGACAAATATGAACTATAGTTTGTAAGTTATTTGTCTGAAAATTCTTTATTTAAACTAGCATCTAAAGATGGGGTTTATCATAGGTTCTTCTAAATTTAAATGACTACATTATTAACCACGCTAAAATATGCTATGTAGCAGTTAAAAAAATGTAATCCCTAACCATTTACAAATATACCCCATGAAGAGAGAGCATACTATTATTGCCATAACTACACACCTATTTTATTTAATAATTATGCTGTTTTAAATAAATTTACCAAAAAACAAACCCCCCCACACAATCCTAAACACTCCACTGATTGACAACGTGATATGTTCTTAAGAAAAAACAGTTTTGCTGAGGCACAGCACTTATAAGTAGCAGGGAAGACAAAATTAAGAACTGACTGGAACTTATAACTATTAACTGAGCTATATTATACCAGTGGATTGGATAACAGGTTCAAAAGAAAGTTGTGCTGGAAGGGACCTCACAAGGTGATCTAGTCAAGACCCCTGCTATAGTCAGGATCATCCATGACTAAACCATCCCAGCCAAATGTGTGTCCAATCTGCTCTTGAAACTTTTTAGGGATGGAGGGTCCACAGCTTCTCTAGGTAGCTTGTTCCAATGTTTGACACCCTCACAGTCAGAAAGTTCCTCCTAATCTGTAGCCTTAATTTCCTTTACTACAGCTTGAAGCCATTGGTCCTATGCCTGTCCCATGCAGCCACCGAGAAAAGGCTCTCTGTAGCCTCTGTATAATTTTCCTTCAGGTTTTCTAAGATGGTTATCAAATACCCGCTCTGTCTTTTCTTTTTCAAACTAAATAGCCCTAGTTCTTCCAGCTTTTCTTCATGCTTCCCAGACCAGAAATCATTCTTGGCACTACTTGCTGGACTTGTTCCAATCTGTCTGCATCTTGAAGTGTAGGGCCAAAACTCACCAGTGCCTAATAGAGTGGAAGAATCAATTCTCTTGATTTCAAATGATATTTTATATATTTAGAGTAGATTCATTGACTTCAGTGAAATTATTCCTGATCTGCCCTGGAATGATTTAGGGAAGAGCTGGCTTTCTGTGGAAAAGCAAATCACTCCCCAGTGAAGCCTCTTTTATCAGCGTGTGCAATAGCTTCATGTAAGGAGTATCATAATATCATAGTACCTAGGGTCAGAAGGGGCCTAGAGCAGGCCGTCTAGTCTGACCCCCCGCCAATTGGCAGGAAACGAGTGCCAGGGTCACAGGACCCCAGCCA
>JAGPOW010002514.1:10193263-10224464 GCA_030014935.1 Caiman crocodilus | reverse complement strand
CCCCCCCCAGTTCTCATGTGGCTCCAAGCTGTAGCTTCTGCCTGCAGCTGTGAGGTGGTGGTTGGGTAGGGGGAATGGAGAAACGGGGAGCTGTTCTGACTGGGTGTGGGGTGGCTAGGTTAATGCAGTGGGGGCCTCTGCATTCCCCCCTTACCTCTCTGACTGCTGCCACTGGCTGCCAACAGCTGGTGGGAGCAGAGCAGGGCTGGGGAGAGGTTCTGTGCTGGATCCCCCCATCCCTATGACTGACAGCAGGGGGTTGGGAGCATGTTCCAGCTGCACACACTTCAGTACCTAAATTGAATGCTTGGCTTTAGCCAAATCAATGGAAGTTTTGCCATTAACCTCAGTGGAACCAGCCAGCATTTCACCTGCAGGCGTTATTTTATTATTTTTTGTAGACTCGTAAAGCACTCATGCTTTGAGTTAAACAGTAGGAAGATGGATGACCAATTTATTAGGAAATGATATAACTCCTCTATATACCTAATGCATGCTAAATATCGCACATACATTATATAAATTATTGGTAGTTTATTAATAACCTGTGCCACTTTAATCTGTTGCTATTGAATTGTGGAATCACAACTTAAGTTCCCAGTATGTTTTTTCTATTAATAATGGGCAGAAGAGTAAAATATTACATCAAAGATGTGCTAAAAATAATGTATTTTATTTGTGGCCAAATGCTATTGGTTACTGGGTGTGTAAACATAAAATTAAGGCCCAAATTCAGGGAGAAAGTAACTGATTGCATGATGGTTTTCTAAATGCACAGGTTGAACTGGTTTACTTAAAGGTACTAGGTTATACTGCTTTAGTTTAAACTTGTTTAACTTTGGCTGCTTGCAGACTTTAAAAAAAAAAAAAAAAGAAGAAACGCACTTTACCAGAAAACAGTGCATTACTTCGATCTGGATCTGCAGTGCCTGCATATATTGGGCACTTCAGTGAGGCTTTTTGGCACCTTTAACTAAAGATGACTCAATCAGTTATTAGATATAAGTGCCAATCCCCGCCACCCCCCACTAATCTATACAGATGTCATGTGAACCAGGTCTAGCTTAGGCACTGCCTCTTCTGGGCATGTGCTGAGCTTGGTGCAGGAACGTGCCAAGTTTACAGTACAGTAAAGCACCATATTTTTTTCTTTTTAACATCTGCAAGTAGCCTTCCGTGTCTTGGCAGCCTTTTTGTCACTGACCTTTTTCTCACCAGTAGCATTTGTCACTGGCCAGAAAATGAGGGGCACTGATGCATGCCTCCCAAATTGCTGAGGGCTGAGCATTGGCCATCCTTGATTGGCTGCTGGCAAACCCCCCAAATGTTGGTTTACATTTATCTTGTTTTGGTTTAGTTTGCCCTCAATTAACATAACTCAGGATTAAGCTGTTAAGAGAGTGTTAATGTACAGAGTAGCACCATATTAATTAAAGTAGTTTAATTCCACTGATTTAATCTGAGGCAAACCTCTGTAGAGCTCTTCCTTTACTCTGGCCTGTTTCATGGAGACTTAAACTACTGTTGTTTATCATTCCCATACTGTGGACTAACGGTGCAGCTAGAAGTGACAATTTTTGCCTGATCTATCCCCTGAAAGAGCTCTATAGCCATGACCCAACAGAAGGGCATAGTGCAAAGCACTTCAAAAGGGACTGGCCCTGCAAAAATATGAATGCTCATTGCATGAGCATTCAAATGGAGATGTTTCAAAACATAGCATCTTCAATAACTGCACTGCCTCCTAGCCTGTCACTTTTTTCAGAATGAGAGGGGAGAAAGGGAGTAGTGGGAGTTTGGTCTGGGTTTTTTAGCTGGCACTAGAGGGTGAGGTGAGTGGATTGGAGAAGGGGACAGGACAGGGGGGTGGGGCTCCAATCCACCCACCCCATCCTCCAGAACTGGCAGGGGAGCCGCTAAAACAAGCTCCTTCTACTCACCTTCCCTGCTCCCATTCTGAAAATAGTGTGGACTGGGCAGGAGAAGGGGCCATTGCTAAGGGAAACCAGCAGTAGGCTCCCAGCCAGCAGCTAGATTCTTCTACCCCCTGGACCCAACAGCGAACTTCTGTCTGGTCTGGGGGGATTGCTGTCACTCAGACCACTTCCTGCAAAGTGTTCTGAGTTAGAGTGGGGAGCCGCACTTCTGTCTGCACCCTACAAGACTGCACATAGGGAGTTATGGTAGAGCAACTGACATGTAATAAAATCCTGCCTCCTCTTACCTCTTAATAGTAATTCTTTTATTTTCCCATACCTATCCTTACTTCATTTTAAGTGTGGCTTATTTCAGTTCAGATTAAAGAGAGGTAGGTAGCTGTGTTAGTTTGAAATGAAGTGAAAGCCACTTCTAAACCAAAAGAATTATCCATCTGGATTTTTTCACCTGTTATATCTTATGGCTCCAATGTGGTGGGGAGATTAGACTAGCTTGGGGGAGGATCACATTGTTTACATGGCTGGTAACTTTTACTGCTCTGAAAAAGAACCAAACTGAAGACAAATATGGTGCCTAAGGAGGCAAGTGGTAAATAAACATTTAAAGAAATGGTACCATATAGAATGGCTAATGTAAAATACATCACAGCACCAGTTTAACTAAATCCATTTAAAATCATATTAGTGCGATTTCATTATGTAGACAAAGTTTTTGTGCAACTAAAACCAGGTTTGAGTTACTGTCATTCACAGCAACTCATTGATTGGGTGCACCAGTTTAAACAATGTGCCCCATTTGAGAGCAGTCCGAAAGTAAGTCCCCAGGAAAGGTCCCCAGGACTTTGTCACTAACTTTTTACTTTGGATTTATGAAAGGCAACCTCGAGGCTTTAGCAGCAGAAGGATAAAGTGCACGTGAAACAGGGAACACAGATGGAACCTCAAAATAGCACTTTAGGTGCTTTTCATTTTTTAAAAAGCACTGGAGGAAGGAGAAAGCAGCCAAAAAGCTTCCAAAGAGTGAATCAAAGGAAGAAGACTTGACAATAACAGTGAAAAGGAAATGGATATTGCATTTTTTTACCTTAACTGTCTCTAGGCCTCTACAAATATTTGCACTGGCTCTCAGGTAGCATGCTAATTAGTGTAGTCTGTCATTACAGGAAGTAATAATTACCCAAAAAGTTATTTTGAAATCTCTTAAAATTCTTATTAGTGCTTGTCACTGGCTCAAATCTCTGGGTATTGTTGACCTGAACAGAGGTAGGCAGGAAGGAAAGGATGCGTCTTAATGATTCATAGCCGTAGCAAAGGAGCTCAGTTTCCCTATTGTAGCAAATGCTTTGGCCCTCAGCTTGTTCCCAGTCACCTGTATGGATTGCTGTGCAGGAAGCCCTGCAGGCCAGGGTCCTGTGCAGGATGTGTCCCCCCATTCTGTGCATCCCCACATTCCGATTTATGCAGTAGAACTATGCCAGGGACCCTCTGCAGCTGTGAAGACCAAAGCAGGGATTTTCCTTATGATGGAAAGGGGCATACGTTTTGTAAAATGAGGAATACCCATATTGAAGTCAATAGAGCTTACTTTGATTTGCAGTAGCAGTCCCTTGGGTCCCCTTATTCTCTTCCTGAAACATTCTCTAGTCTGATCCCATGATTAGCCAGCAATTTTCAAGGTATGTTGTCATGCTGTTGGGCATTGGTAACTGAAGTCCATGGATTTTACTTGCTCTTCCCCGAAGTTTGACAGCTGCTTTAATACTGAGTTCTGGCCAGGAGACTGCACATTGATGCAGGGGTTTCTCACTGGGCATTTTTCTTGTTGCTGTGTTGGAAATGAGAGATGACCGAAGCTGAAAGTACTATAAGTGGCAGTGGAGTGAGGACTCTGGGCAGAGCAATATGTAGGTAGGCTGTCTTCTGCCAGAGAATAAAGCAAGGTCAATGGCAAGATAGGATAGAGAACTGAGTTGGGTTTGGATTAGTAGACTATTAGTTATTGATCATTTTGACTGCTCTTGGCCATGTGTTTCACTGTAGATGCTTTACGTTAGTAAAAAAAATTCAAATTAATTTGTGATCTTGAAGCATGATTCTCCTCCTGATGGGGCAGGTGGATGGTGATGAGTAAAAGGTGTTGGTGTCTGCATTTGAAATGGGTTAAGAAAACTCATTTGTCACAAACAGTTAAATCTCTAAGGAAGAGACAACTTTCCTTGGATATGCTAAACAGAGAATGTGTCTTAAGTCTCTGACTATATGGCATACATTGTGTACCTTGCATTATTTTTGTAGTTTTTTTTGTAAATCCTCTCTAAGTTTACATTGTTGTCTTTTGAAGTGTGGACACCAGAACTAACATAGGATTCCAGTGATGGTAACATTACTGCTATATAAAACTGCTAATGCTAATCTTCCTGCCATTATCCTTACTTAACACTCCAGTAATGTTTGCAATACCCGCAAATTTTATGAATTGTTATATACTTCGAAAGAATTTGATATCACTATTTCAGTGTTATAGAACAACACATGATCTTAGTCAAAAGACCAAGTCCCATAGATGTCCTATAGACCAATTTTAATTTGTGCCTTCCATTAAGAACTGTCCATCTTAAGAAAGAATTATGGCTTTTAGTCATAACTTGTAATGAAGGCTCTGGAGGGACGTTTTCTTCCCACAGTCTGAATTAGAATTCCTCCTAGGGGCTCCTGGGAATATTTGCTGCAGTGGGATGCCAGCATTATTTCAACAGAGCACAGTACACTGCTCTTCACAAGTGGCATACAAGCAGGTGGCATACAGATAATTCCTTGCTCCAGGGGAATAAGGTGGAAACAGAAGAAGGCATAAATCCCAAGCTTTTTTGCTAGATCATGAATAAGAGGTAAAGAAGTATGTGAAAGCTTCCCACTTGCCAGTGATAGATCAGTCACTACCTGTCTTCCTTGTCTACTCTCTTTCAATGCTCATCTGCTATGCCTTTGATGTTAAGAAAAAAACAAAGAAAGCGAAATAAGTATTGGGAAGTGAGATCTTTCACTTGCTTAATATTTGGATAATGGCCAGGGGCCTCTTCACAGGGCTTCTCTGCCCCTACACCACACCACAGAGCCAATCTAGGCCAATGGTTTCATTTGACACTGTCCTCACAGCAAGCACATTAAGGTGACTGGAAACAGCTTATTTGTCCATACTATTTTGTACATCGGTTGCCATTAGGTCTCTAAATGGAGACTTTGCTTAGCCCCTTTTATCCCTGGCATTAACACCCTTTATCTTTTCATTCTTGAACAAGTCCATGCATATATACATAACTCACATGGTTTACTTGGGTCCGCCAAATTTCTGGCCCTGTGCATTAATTCATTCCTACAATCCAAACATCCCTTTGCAGGATAATATGTCTTCCTTATCCCATCATGACCAGTCTGTCAGCAACTCATCCACTGCCCTCACATTCCCCACATCATGTTAGGGTTTTCACCAAGCCTTAGGCCTTTAGCTCCAGTCCCCCTATAATTTCTAGTTCTCTGGCTCAGAAGCTTGTGGCTTTGCCAATGTTGCAACCAATCACCATTGCCCAGTAGGGCCCTCTCAGTTCTCCTACTAATTCCCCACACTAGATAGCAAGATCTCCCTACTTGAAGATTCTCAGGAGGCTGACTATGCTCCTCTTTCCTTCAGTAGGTAAACCCAGGTGTGCAGGACTCACCAGAGATTGCAGTTCCCTCACCCCAGTGAAGGATTCCCATGCCATCTCTTCGCTTGAGGTAAGTGTATCTCTTTTCACCTTAGTTGCTGGGCTGTCTCCTAGTCTTCATGCCCATTAACCCAATTGATCTGCCATGCTCCGTATGGCTTGCAAGAGCTGCAAGTCTTTTGTGTGTCCCCTCCCCATAGCACCTGACCCTCTGGGCTGACTCAGGTTTTAACTTCCAGGTTTCATCCTTGATCCAATGAGAAGTCAATTTAGATCCTCCATGTTTCCTTGCCATCAGCTGAGCAAGGTGTAGTCAAAAACACCTGGGATCCTGAGAGCATGTGCAGCCCTGCTCTTTAATTTGCCTTTTATGTACAGGTAAGTTTTCCTTCTCTAATGGGAGTTGGGGGAAATTATCTATGTTGTAACAGGCACCAGAGTATGTGCCCTGTTACAAAGTATAAAAACCTTATTGCTTCTTAGAACATCATGTGTATCCTGACAGCTTAGTTACCAAAAATAGTCACAGCACATATAAAGTACATGTTGGGCTAAATGCAGGGCTTCAGGATTTGTCCTTTATTCAGTCAGAACTCGGTGCTCCAGTTCAGAATGATTGTAGCCTAACTAAGGGCTTCAGAATGACTGACAGTGGGAAAAAAGGCGATACTGCCAGAAGGCAGAATATCTCTCGGGCATATTCATAGCTTGTGCAGAAACTAAGCTGCAGTCTCAAGTCTATTCTTCATGGGATGCATAGAAATAAATGGGGGAAACTCATGGCCATTTACCCTGGAGTTCCAACATAGTCAAACATTGCCTTCCCACAGTACGAGTACTAACCAATTAAAAAGGAAGGACTGGTTGAACAATGCCTGAATGTCTCCTAATGTACCTCTTATAAAATAATGAATCAGAAACTCACAAAGAAACCTATCAGGCAATGCAGATTTATATACAGGCTCTAACCCTAGCCAGCAAATATATGACAGGCAACCAGCTATGAGAAGCTTTCCAAGGGAAGTTCAGAGTGACTTGCTTCATGGGGTGAAAGGTGCCAACCTAGTTGTTTCTGTGAACCCCTTCTACCATTGAGTATATCCAGACCACTCATTTTAGCATATTAGTTATCATTAGCCAGGCTAAAATAACTGTGAGAAATTTTTGTAGAGACACAGAGGATAAATGTATCACTTTTATGGGTTTCCGTAGCATCTTTTCGTGGCTAACGTTTGCCATGACTCTGGACTCACTTCTGGCACATCTTTATTTGCTTGTACTGAGCAAGGTGCCAACATGTCTCATGTATGCTCCCCTGAGCCTTACATCTTTGGGATATATGGTTTTTTTCTTGTTTGTCCCTGTCCTTGCAATGTGCTGGAAGGGAAAATCTCTTTGCGCACCAACTGATGGATTGCTATGACCAGTGCTGGTACTACTTTAAGCCCTGAGTGTCAGCTATGGAAGTTTTTAAAACTGAGGAATTATGTAAGGGGCTTACACATATCTCTGATGCTGATTTACCTTCACCCTACATCAGTCTGTGTAGACATCACATTCTTGTCAGTGTAGGATAGTGTTTGAAAGGTGAACTGTTCTACTGCTGTCCTGAATAATATGTTGGCTGTGCTTTCAGAGGAGAACAAAGGTGGAGGGAAAGTCTAATTTTTACCAAGTTGTTTCTTTGCGAGCAAAGATGCATTCATTATAAAAGGAAGGAATCATGTACATGCTCAAAGATAGTGCTTGCTTTAGGAAAAGCATTAGACTGAACAGGGAACACTGCAACAGCTAAAAAACTGCAGAGAGAGCAAGCAAAGTCCTTAACATGTATCTCAGAATGCAAGAGTCTAGTATATTCTGTCTCAGTAATGGGTAATCATTTTGTTATAAAGCCCTTATACTGATGTATTAATATTGAACAAAATTAATCCAATAGTATAACAAGACTGACTGTGATGAGGAATACATATAGGTTTACTGGGAGTTATGCATCTGTTTTGTAGCTTTGGACTGCAGACTATATTATTTTCACGTTTAGCCTACTAAATATTTTCAGCCCTTATGGACTGAAATTGGATAAACAAAATACTGCCTTTCAGATGTTTAACATGGAACTGTATTATATGGTATATGGCTTCAGAAATTTCAAGTAAAAATTTTCAGTAATAAGAGTCTATTTTGTATGTCTTATAAAGACATCATGGCCAAACTAATGGCCAAAACAAATGGTGTTCATTAACCCACAGCCCTATACAAACACTTTGTTTTTAGCACAGAAAATTTATTCAAACAGTGAGATCCTTAGCAAGTAAGGATAGCATTTAATCCTTTGGCTGCTCTAATTTTAAGAATGTTAGTTCTTATTGTTGATTTCGTTGATTTTAACAGCTTCTGTTGTCAATATTAAATGTCATACAATAATAATTATTAACAGTGAGATTAAACCTTGTTGGCAGTAGGTTTACTCCTGCCAAAATAACTGAACACAAAAGCAAGTAGAAATGTGAAATGCTGATTCTATGTAGGAAAAACTTTGCTATTTTCCTTGAGCCATCAATCTCCAAAAGGTGTACAGATAAAAAGTTCAGTTTTACTGCTTAAATAGAACTTTGCTGCTATCACATTTAGCAGCTGAACTTGAAAATTTCTGAGCCCTAGTGACAGACATCATAGTCATTTGAAATTGCAAGTGCTCAACAGTTTTTCAGAACCAGATTCTCTTTCCAAAAAGTCAAAAAATACCTGGCCACAGTTTTTTAAGCCAAGTGTCTATTGGACTTATATAGACATAGAAAACAATTCTGCCCCAATACTGTAAGTCTGTTTTTATTTCCTGGAGATTTTCCTAGATATCATTGCACTAAACTGATTCCATCCCTAACTATCAGCTGTTCTTACATTGCACTTCTTTCTTCCTAAATTCAGTTTAGTTTTGTTTTACCAATTGCCTGTAAACACATATTATACTAATTATTCAAAGGTATATGGATGATATGTTGCCTACTGATGCTGCACTGTAAGATAATACTCATTGTCTACAACAGATGAAGAAAGTAAAATGTTTCAGGCAGGTGGAAGATACTGATAAGGTGAGAATTTTTAAAAAAACCCAAATTTGTAGCTTGTTAAGCTACTGTGCACACTGTGACTCTGGTTATATCATACTAGCTGTGGCTGGAGAGCTAAGGACTGGTGCTTATCTCACCCTAGCTGAAAAATGTTTGATAAAAGCATATGTGCTATTATGGGAGCTGTAGACTGTAAATGTAATTAAATTATGTTTTTATTTGAGACGTTTTAACTGGCTTCATGGAAAATGCCCTGAGAAACAGGATCTTTAAGTTTACAGCTAGTAAAAAGGCTGGTTTTCAAAAGTTAGGTGTCCATTCATGTCTGTAAGAGAATCTGCCTGGGCTTTGCAATCATGGTCATTGCACACATGTGGGTATTTTCTCTCAGACTTGTGCATTTCTGCAGGGTGCTTACTTTCCTAAATCAGGGAAAGTTTTCATAGCTAACTTAGAAAATGCCACCAACCCCAGGTCCTTTTAGCTGAAGCTACATTAAGTTGTATTGGGAGGGAATAGGAGACAAGTCATTTCCTGAGCTGTGTGCTCGTATAGTCCAGCATTTGGCCCGGGAAATTTATTCAGTGCATTCAGTTCTAACCTTCTGAATGTTTTTGAGAGGAAGAAAATAATGAAATCACTTCTCAATCATACTGTCCTTCAGGGCATGGGAAGAGTCCTTATTTGTAAAAAATAACTGATGATAATGCATCACTCTCCACGGTCATTGATCTCCCTCTGCTCTTAGAATGCTGGTAGAGAAAAAGTTTAAATGATGCTAAAAAGCAGCAAGTGGCTATTATGGTTTAGAAAAAGCTTTACACATCTAAGCAGTGCTACTTTAACTCATCTAGTTAAAGAAGAATAGTGTCCCTAATGTTTTGACATACAATAGAGCAGCCTCAGGCCTGCTGTACTTTATACAGGTTTCTGAGTACTGATCTCCCTGATGCATGCTCTGACCTATATTATTGGAGGATATGTCCATGCAGGGACAATCTTCCCTTTACCAGGCCTGCCAAGTTTACAGCTGCTAGAGATCAATAGGCTTGTGTAAAGCAGGTGTACCACAGCTGTGTTTTGCACCATTGCATAATTTATTTGTTGTGTTGCTAATTGTATTATTTAAAAGGTAGTACTTCCTCCTTACTTCATCCTTGATGTGCCCCAACCAACCATTAGATGTAGGTGGGGTCATTGAAACTGAACTTCCAATCAGTCTTAGCCTTGATTAACAACAGGGTTGACCTCATTAAGATCTGCATAAAAACAAGAAAATGTGACTTTTCCCTCCATTTCCTGCTTAGCTCTAGTCAAAAGTGACTGGCTGAAGGTGTCATAGAGCATCTACTGACTTCAGGGAAATTACTGTGGTTTAGGACTATGTAACCCAGAGCAGAATATGGCCCAAGGTATTTTTTCCCCCTCTGTTTTTCTTTTTGTCTAACATAAATAAAACTGACAGGCTTGGAAGAATTTTCCTCTCAGCTGTTCCAGCTGTGACATTCTTTTATTTAACCATCAGTTTCCATTAGATTCCAGACTCTGAAGAAGAAATGGTGTTTTTTGCTGAATGGACATTTGTTAGAAATGACTGATGAAGAATTTCCAGCTGTTATAGATTATGCAATTAGCTGATTTTTTTAAAATGTTTTTTTAAAAAAGGAGAATAGCTTATAAATATTAACTTAGAGAAGAGAGGGAAAGTTCTAGTATCATACTAGGACAGCACAGAAACCTATATACATTAGTAGAGGACTGCTTGAGGGATTGAAAATAGGATACAGGGACTTTTATCTGTAGGTCACCATCTCAAAGCCATGCCATCCCATTAAGCTCTTAATAGCTAATGACTGATGGCCAATAGCAAACAAATTTGGTCATCCATGCAAAAGTGCTATATCATATCTAAGAACTGCCTTATTTGCTGTACTACTGACTGCTTTATTGCAAGGGCCAAAATATTTCACTTCAATTTGTCTCAACTATTGGAAAGAAACATACAGTCAACTGCAGCTGGTTACACAGAGTAAAAGCTCTCCACCAAGATAAGACCTCAGGGGAATTAAAAGCCACTGCTTCAGACTTATTACGTGCTTTACTGCAACACTAGATTTCCCAAGGCGAGTCAAATTGTTGATCACCACCATGCCCTGTATCTTGCTTTCAGCAGTGACCACACGTACTTGACATTTCATGAGGCAGGAGGGGAAGGTAATCTAAAGCACTTCTGGTGAAGCTAGTCAGTTTTCATTGACATGCATGAGGGCAGGCAAAGGGAATTCCTTCCTGCAAGTAATAATCTCTCATACAGAAACATAAGCCCTGATCACTCTGCAGTCATCAGAACAAGGACTCATTTGTTCTCAAGATGCCTTCCTTTTATTTAAAAAAAATATTTTTAGTTAATTTTCCCTTCTTTAAAAGAATTGCCCTCAGCATGTGACTTAGTCCCAGTGTCTGTTCATTGGGCTTATGCAGTAGGGTACATTGTATTGGTTAAATACTTTAAAAACTCAGCAGGACATTATACCAAATTCATACAAATTTTAGATTTCTTCAGTAAATGAATTAGTAGGTACCTGATCAAATAAGACATCAATCTGAGTGTGGTGAAATATAGTTTTTTTTTCTAATAGTGTAGTGCTTGGATTGGGGGAAGGAGGAGGAGAAGAAAGAGGAACTCTGATTAGTTAATTTAATTTACAAAGGCTTGACAATGCTTACTCTGCTACAGCTGAAACAAGTGCTGTGCAAACTGTGACTCAGCAAACATTCTTGGGCTGGATAAAATGACTAAGCAACCCACACCCATGCAAAATTCAGAACGGACCCACTGCTTGGTTTGTTCAAAAGATAATTATGATGTTTTCTGTTCAAAACCACAGTTTTAGCAGATGCTCTTAGTTCCACTTGTAGTCACTGGCATTTATAACTAAAATAGTTTTGTCTGCCAACGTACTCGGGTTATCTCCCCACTCGCAGGATTTTTTACACAATTTTTCTCACATCGGTG
This sequence comes from Caiman crocodilus, assembly GCA_030014935.1. Classification (NCBI taxonomy): domain Eukaryota; kingdom Metazoa; phylum Chordata; order Crocodylia; family Alligatoridae; genus Caiman; species Caiman crocodilus. Next base: position 10,212,736 of record JAGPOW010002514.1, on the reverse strand, counting down.
TTACATACAAAGAGTTGGTTGTTGTCAGCCAATGTGTTTTGCCATATCCAGCTGATAAAGAAGACAGCTAATTCAGAAAAATGACTGGATGGTGATCATTTTAATTTATGGTGTGTGTGTGAATCTTGGTCAAATGGAGGTATTTTCCATGACAGCTGCTCTAAGAAAATCATAGAATGATTGCCTGTTTCTGGAGGTTTAGACCAATGGCAGGAAACAAGAGATGTGACTTTTTTTTACACCATGGAGCTTGGAAAAAAACCAAAACCAAACCTCAGGGAGCCAGCTTGCCTCCTCTTAAAATAAAACCTAAAAATCTCTTTGATGAATGAGAATGTCTGCTTGTGGCTAAAGCAGTGAATTAGAAGACAGGTATCCATGCTTCTATTTTGAGATTTGTTATTGACCTGCAGCATAGCATTGGTGGAGTCATTTCAACTCCTTTTCCAGTCCCAAGTTTGTCTATGTGACTGTGACATCTTTGGGGAAAGAAAAAAAGTTACAGTTATGCTGTGTTGTATTTTGTACAAAATTTAGCAGAATAGAACCCTGGCCTAGGCTGGGATCTCCAGATCCCGCTAATAATACAGCTTTGCTAATGCTTCCAATTTTATCATGTGTCCTATTATATTTAGTGTCTTTCTTAAAGCCGCAGATCCTGGAGGCATGTGATTTAAAAAAAGAAAAGAAAACACACACACACAAAACTGTGACCTGAATGTATTCTAGAACAGTAGCTTTCAACAATTTTGGACTCAAGGCACCCTGTCCATAATTTTTAGATTGGGTGTCACTCAATTCACAAAAACTAATTTATACATTACAATGCTTACCTCCTTGCAGGAGGGCTGGGCAATGGGTAATAGGGAATGAAACAGACAGAAAGAAGCCTGAGCCTGCACTTGCACTTATCTGTTTATTTCCTCACACCTTGTGGAAGTTTTCAAAGCATGGGCTGACACCCTGGTTGAGAATTGCTGTTTTAGAGATTTATATACCATCTCTCTTTTTTAAAAAATGTGTATTTTTAAAGGAAGGTCAGGACATGGGGATCTGACTCATTATTTTTAAATGCTTGGAAATGGCAATATTTTTATTGTGCAGGCCTTTGTATATAGTAGCTCTCATCTCAGCTGGAGGCTCCAGGTGCTACCACAGAACAAATAATTTACAGCATCACTAATTAAACGGCATGGAACTGTAAATAGGATTTGGAAATTTAAAAGAACAGACTTGTGACGTTCCTCATACTGAATGACCCAGCCCCTATATACCAATAGAATAACCTTCTGTATAGCATTCCAGTTACCTATCTTGGCTGGTCTCAAGCAGGCAGTCCTCAGACTTAGGACACAATTGGTTCCTGAAAACTATGTCTTAATTCAAAATGCTGTAACTCGGAACTGATTTTCCCATAGGAAACAATGTTATAAATGAGAGATTGGTTCCTGAACCCAAAGCCCAATACCCTATTTTCACCAAAAATAACCCAAAATTTTGTACTTAATCAGTTATAGATGATTAATATAGCTACATTAATGTATTTATATTGTAAATAGCAATCATATTTATTTGGAAAGACTTCTTTGAAAAGACATTGCTGGCCATTTTGAAGGGCTCTTGGTTGGACTTTTTGAAGGGTTATTGACTGGAGTTTTCTCAGGAGTCTTGGCTGCAGGTTTTTCTGGAGTCTTGGCTGCTTTTTTAAAGAAAGTGTCCAAGGAAGTTTGGACAGATGCTCTCCAGGGAGATGGGTGATGCAGTGAACTTGTTTGCTGCCGTGGCTTGGCGGCAGATCAAGCGTTATAAAGTCGAAAGTTGAAACAGGGTGTCAATTTATAAATGTTTTAAGAGCAAAACATTGTAACTTGAAACATTGTAAGTCGAGGACTGCCTGTAACCAAAAGATACGTAGCTGTGTTAGTCTGAAGTTAGTGAGGAGACAGGGTAGATACACACTTTTATAGGTTAAGTAAATATGATATATAGAGCACAATATTTTGTGAACCCAAGTTTTCTTCTTCAGATGCTGAGAATAGTAGACATGAAAAAATAAAATAACGATCATAGAATCATAGAAAATTAGGGTTGGCAAGGCCCTCAGGAAGTCATTAAGTCCAACCTCCAGCTGAAAGCAGGACCATCCCCAACTAGATCATCCCAACCAGGGCTTTGTCTAGCTGGGTCTTAAATCCTCAAGGATGGAGATTCTACAACCTCTCTGGGTAACCTGTTCCAGTATTTTTCTACCTTCCAAGTGAGAAAGTTTTTTTCCTAATAGCTATCCTCAGCTTCCCTTGCTGCAGCTTGAGACTATTACTGTTTCTTCTATCATCTACTACCACTGAGAACAGCCTAGTTCCATCCTCTTTGGAACCACCCTTCGGGTAGTTGAAGGCTGTTACTAAATACCCCCTCAGTCTTCTCTTTTCCAGACTAAATAAACCCAGTTCCCTCAGCCTCTCGTCCGAAGTCATGTGCACTAGTCACCTAACCATTTTTGTTGACCTTCTCTGGACACTGTCCAATTTGTCCAGTTTCTGTACAGGGGCCCAACAGTGGACACAGTACCCCAGATGTGGTATCAACAGTGTCAAATAGAGAGAAGTAAGCACTTCCCTTAATCTTCTGGCAATACTCCTATTATTGCAGCCCAGTATGCCATTAGCCTTCTTTGAAATGAAAGCACACTGTTGGTTCATATTCAATTTACTGTTCAGTGTAACCCCTGGTCCTTTTCTGCTAAGCTGTCTGTTTGCCAGTCAGTCCCCAGCCTGTACCAGTACATGGGATTGTTCTATTCTAAGCGCAGGACTTTGCACTTGTGTTTATTGAACCTCATGAGATTTTTTTTGGCCCAATCTTCTAATTTCTCTAGGTCTCTCTAGCCCTACCCTTCAGCATATCTACTACTCTTCCCAGGTTGGTGTCATTTACAAACTTGCCAAAGGTGCACACCACCTCATCTTCTAGGCCGTTGATGAAGATACTGAACAAAACTGGCTCCAAGACTGATCCCTGGGGCACTCTGCTTGATATTGGTTGTCAAGTACTGTAGACATTGAGCCATCAATTACTAACAGTTGAGCCCAACCATCCAGCCAGTTTTCTATCCACATGACAGTTCATTCATTGAACACATACTTCCTCAGCTTGCTTAGAAGAATGTTGTGGGCAACTGTATCAAAAGCCTTGCTGAAGTCAATGTATATTATAGCCACTGCTCTCCCCACATCTACAGAGCCAGTCATCTCATCATAGAAGGCAATCAGGTTGGTCAGGCATGACTTGTCCTTGGTGAATCTATGCTAACTGTTCTTAATCACCTTTCTTCCTCCAAGTGCTTAGAAATGGATTCCTTGAGGATCTGCTCCATGATTATTCCAGGAACTTAGGTGAGGCTGACCAATTTTAGTTCCCCATATCCTTCCTCTTCTCTTTCTTAAAGATGGGTGCTATGTTTACCTTTCTATAATCATCCAGGACCTCTCCCAATCACCATGAGTTTTCAGAGATAATAGCCAGCAGCTCTGTAATCATATTGACCTACTCCTTCAACACCCTTGCATCTGGCCCCAGGGACTTGTACACCTCCAGCTTTTCTAAATAGTTCCTAACCTCTACTTTCACCACTGTTGGATGTTCACCTCTTCCCCAAACTGTGCTGCCAGGAGCAGTAGTCTGAGAACTGACTTTGCCTGTGAAGACTGAGGTAAAAAAGGCATTGAATATGTCATCCTTTTCCACATTGTGTGTCACTAGGTTGCCTCCCCCATTCAGTGAGGAAAGCACACTTTCCCTGATCTTCCTCTTGTTGCTGATCTACTTGTAGAAACCTTTTGGGTACATCTCTATGTGCAGAGGCATATACTCACAGTGGCAAAAATAGTAGCAGCACAAATTTGCGCTACTGCTTTTTGCTGCTGTGTATGTCCCTACACGTGTGCTTTGGTGCAGGGCAAAATGCCTGCTTTGACCAAGCTGCCTTTTTCCTGCTTCTCCTGGCTCTTGGCATACTGGAGGAGTCAAGGAAGAACTAAAGAAGGGGAGAAGCTCTGGCCAGCAACCAGAGCGTCTCCCTGGAAAACTGAGCCTCTGTGTCTGCCAGCACATGCTCCTATAACATGCATCCACTGCTTCTTTCATGATTCTTTTTTGCTACTGGGATTTCCTGGTAGCAAATTTTGCCACAGTGCTACAGATTTGCAGCTTGGGGCACATTTTAACATTCCAGGGGTGCAGTTTGTGATGCTGTAAAGAAGTTTGCGCTGCCACAAACAGCACATGCCTGCACATCTGGATCCGGCCTTGTTGTTACCCTTCACATCACTTGCTAGCTGCAACTCCAATTGACCTTTGGCCTTCCTGATTTCATCCCTACATAGTGGAGCAATACTTTTATACTCCTCCCTAGTCATTTGTTGAAGTTCCCACTTCTTGTAAGCTTTCTTTTTGTGTTTTAGCTTATTGAAGAGTTCCCTGCTAAGTCAAGGGAAATGTTAGCCACCTTAACTTGCTTGCTTGAACAAGGAGCAAATGTTTAGGTGTGGGGATGAGACTTATTTGGCTAATTCTCCCACTTTAGTTGTAACTCACTGCATCAAGGGATGTCAACTCAGTCATTCTTATCACACACAGCTGTAATAATCGCATACATTTTCCCAAAAGAACATAATTACATGACTATCTTCTCAGTCTGCTATTGCAAGGACTCATCATAAAAACCCATCATATAAACATTTACATTTTGAATGGAAAACAAAGAGCAGAAAGAACCTGGGAAATCACACACGTTTCAAGATACTTTCAAAATATTAAGTCATCAGCTTATGGACTTTGTTATTTCAGAAAATCACCAAGTCAAAGGCTCAAGTCATAGAAATAATTATTTTGGAGATAATGAACAAGGGTGGAACTAAAATTAGATGTAATGGTACAGACAGGCTCCTTGCAGAGGCATGTGACCAAAACGTTGGCCATTCAAAATCTCACCAGTGGCGCATGGTGTCTGCACTGGTTATTCAGGAAGAAGCAGCAGAGGTTTACTCCTTTAAATCTGCAACTAGAGTTTGTGTCCTTGTTTAAAATTGAGTTAATTGACATGACTGTAAATGCTTGTTTAAACACCCAAATGTTTGTGGCTTACCATAGGTTGTGGTTTTATGTTACAACCTTGCTTTTTTGATTTCATATTCAAAGTCTACCAACTTAATTATAACCTCAACAAAAGTGTATCCCATTAGCCTGAAGGAAGACAAATGACTATAATCACAATCTCAGAAAGAAAGCTCTTGTAAATCTTCCTTTTATTTTGAATGGAAAACAAAGAGCAGAAAGAACTAGAGGAAAATCTCAATTTTAGAAAGAGTCAGATCTTCAACCAACTACAAAATGAAACTACAGCTGCACAAATAATGGATAAAATATGTGTTTTCAAGACGTGGCAACCAGGATCCATACTTGCAATATTGAGAAACAGAACAAAGCATTTTTTTTCTGATAGAACCCATTCAGAAAACAACTCAGCTCCTCACATTTGGAGCACAGGGTACAATAGGGGCTGTGGATGCTGTTGTAGCTGTGTTTCATTCAAGAATTAATTGTCCTTCTGTTTTGTGTTTGTCTTTAAGTTTTTCTTTGGACCATGAACCCTTCAACTAAGGACCAATTACATGTCTGGGTCTTTGGCATGAAACTGCTTTGGGACAACCCTGTGTACATTTAGAACATTATGTAGTGGATAGTGCAAGAAAGTACTTAAGAACATGACAAACTATTGTGAAGCCAATTTTTTAATTTATGATTGGGGTGCATCATGACTACAATATCAATGTTTAAACTGCTGTCTTGTGCATTGTTTTTGCTGTATTACTTCTATGTTTTTTTCTGTCTTCTCTTGTTTTTTATGTTTCCCTTTTTTTTCCAATGGATTTTACAGTAATGATTTTTTCTTTGCTTAACTATGTACTCATTGTGTTTTTGTTTTCTTTTGAATCTATTTTATGCTCTATAAATAATAATAGTGGTAGCAGGTAGGTGCTATTTGGAACTTCTCAGAAGAACATAAAAATCCTGATGCTTGAAAAATCCTTGAATTCTCCCAGGCAGAGTCAAAGCTAAGATGCTAGTCTATTCTGACGACAGATTCATGAAGGAATATATACACGTACATGCATGCTATTTGGTTTCTTCTTTCCTGCAGACTGTCTTGACTTGTCAGGAACAGGTGGATATTGACAATGATCCTACATTCCCAATGGCCAGAGTAGAGGATTTTCATTAATTTAAGCTTTTGCTGGCAGCAGCTCCAAACTGTACTGAAAACACTTTAGAGATTACCTGAAAAGGAAAAATAGTTGAGTCCATGGCCCTCCCCTCCTCCCCATTTTTTATATTGAAAAGTTTCTGCTTCATTTTTCTTTTAAGTTAGAGATTCAGGCTTTTCTAGAGTGGTATAATACTGAAACAGTGATTTCACAAGAGCTAGAAAAGTGAAAATGAAGTAGGTAAGAGCAGAAGAGATTTTTAGCTTCTGTTTATAACTTTGTATTTTGTTTGCTTCTCCCTAACACCTATTTGAGAGATACAGTGAAGTAGATTTCAGGGATTCATTTACATTTTGACTAAAGAATGTCTTAGCTAGAGGGCCAACACCCCTCCCCCACCCTACTTTCAAGTACAGTGTTAAGAATGCAAAGTAAATGTCCCTCAGACAGCCTCCCCCTCCCCCCAGGGTTTTCCAGATAAACTTAAGGAAGTTCAAGATTTTACACCTCTGGTAGAACAAAGCCAAGCTGAAAAAACAACATAACCCCATGTCTGTCCCCTATCTCCCAGGACTTCCTTACATATCACTGTGAAAAGCAGCAAAAAAAAAAAGGACACAGTTCCAGTATCTTTAGAAGGAATCACCTGTGTAAGGTTCATAAAGCTATGGACACATGCAGGGAGAGAAAAAGCTCAGGGCATAAACCTAGAGGAAGCTGTACCATAGCATCCACATAAGCAAAAGAGCAGACTGTGCTGTGAAGCAGGCATTTGGAAGTGTGAGAAAATTGCCTCTAGTTTGTCCAGGGGTCAGTTTGCATTTGCTGAAATAGACTTGCATTGTTTTTTGGGTAATTATATCATGTGTTTCACAGCTTTTTAAAACCAGGACAACTTCACTCAAGTGTTCATGGGCTAAGAGGAGAGGAAAAAAAATCAGAGAGATCAGAAAAATCCCCTGACCAGGCAGCCCCATTTGCTTGTCACTTCAGTAGGTTTATACACAGTTATGGGGATCTGCTCCACAATCCTCATTGATGGTGATGGAGCTGTGCGCAGGTGAAAGGGTTGGCTCAGAGGGATCCTACAGGAGTTCTTGGACTTACAACACAATTGGTTCCTGAAAACCATCTTAAGTCAAAACGTTGCAACTCGGAACCAATTTTCTTATAAGAAACAATGTTAGAAATGAGGGATTGGTTCTTGAACCAAGGCCCAACACCCTAGTTTCACCAAAAATACCCCAGAATTTTGTACTTGATCAATTATAGATGAGTGTCCCAGGGGAGCTGGGACACTGAAGGAACCCCGGGGCAACAAAGAGTCCCACTTACCTCCCGCAGAGCTGGAAGAGCTGGAGGAGGCGCTTACGCTGAGAATGCTGGCGTTGGTGATCAGCCAGGTGTTTATCCGGCTGCGGCAGAGCAGCAGGGGTGGAGGACTCTTCCCAGAAGGAATAAAAAGTGGCCTCACCGAGGCAGCGGGGCAGTTGATAGGAGGAGACCGGAGGAGCAAGCTCCTGCGAGGAGGGGATCAGCCACCACACTCAGCGGTGGAGAGAGAAAGGGACGGAGCCAGAGCAGGCTCTGAAAGAGCTAGCAAAGCAACCAGCAACAGTGCTAGTGGAGGAGCCAGCTCCGCGGTTGCCAGCAGAGCCATTGAGGGAACCGGCTGCATCACCTGCAACAGAGCCGGAGGAGGAGCTGACTGGGTGACGGGGAGCAGAGCTAGTGAGGAAACCGGCTGCATTGCAGGCAGCAGAACTGGTGAGGTAACTGGTCGCGTCATAGGCAGGAGAGCCAGTGAGGAAACCAGCTGCCTCACAAGTGGCAGGGTTGGTGGAGAAACCAGCCACATTGCAGGCAGCAGCACCGGTGAGGTAACCGGTCAGACCATAGACAGTAGAGCCAGCAGAAGAACCGGCTGCATCACCGGCAGCAGAATTGAAGCAGGAGCCGAGGCGGAAGGGCTGGGCTGGCACCCCAGTAGGCTGTACACCAAGCCTGAAGACCTTTATTGTTGGCTGGCGAGTCGAGGGTGAGAGGGTGGCAGGCTGAGGACAATGTGGAAGCCAGAGGAGGTAGAGCTTAAGGTGGCGAGTGGCTGGGGTATAGGTGAGGATGGAGCTGCGAGAGTACCCACCGGGAAATGCGTTGGCCCTGGTGGCTGCCCCAAGGGAGGACCCCCCAATGAAGTTCTATCCAAAATTGTGGCAGGTAAGTTAAGGGATCCTCCGAACATCAGCAGAGGTAACCTCTGGGGTCCACCTGTAAGCCCAGGGCGCACAAGATCCTGGGCCTGGGCAAAGGCAGCACGGGAACACCTATTAGAGTGGAGGTGGGCACAACGTGGTGCATTGGCCGGGAACATAGAAGACCCGGGCATGGTGGCCTATGCCAATGCCCAACCCATGCCTATGACCACAGCTGATGTTCTTGGGCAGAATTTGCAGGCCCTCACCCAAATCTTCGATTCCCAGATGTTCGACTGCCAGCAAGACTGGCTCAGACGTAGCCAGATGTCATACAAAATGCTGAAAATGATGAAGGATGACGACCTTGAGGCTTACATCAAGGCCTTTGAGCACCACCCCCTTATGACAGACCTTCCCCAGGCCTACTGGGCCAGCCAGTTGGGTGCCCTGGTGGTTGGTAAAGCACAGGCTGCCTACCGGGCCATCCCGACGGATGAGGCCCGAAACTACGAACGTGTAAAACAGGTGATACTTTATCGGCTAGAGATCAGCCCCGATCACTATCAACGCCTGTTCCGGGCCAGAAAAGGACCTGACGGAAGACGGCCCCAGGTACTACTGCAGCTGCTACGGGACCTTCTTGACAAATGGGTGAACCCCATGAGGTCCAACAGCAAGGACCTGGTGGATCAAATCATCCTTGAGCAATTCCAGAACAACCTGGAGGAGAGGACGCAGTGCTGGGTTTGGCAGCACTTGCCACGGAATTGTGAAGAGGCTTTGAAACTGGCAGAAGCTTTCATGGCTGCGGAGGCGAGCTATCCAAGGGAAAGGAGGAGCCCAGGACCAATGCCGGTGTTGCCAAAGGAAACAGAATGGCAACATCCCCTTATTCGGGGGGCTGGCAGTGATGTAGTGTGTATCGAATGCGGGCAGAATGGGCACCTCTCACGAGAATGCCCCAGCCAGCCCACTGAGCGGTGGGTTCCAGCTGTTAAACCCAGAGGCTTCCCTGACTGGCACCACAGCCCGGAGGCAGGTGAACCCATGGACTGTAGTTATGCCAGCTGTGAGGGGAATGCAACATGGAGCTGCCCGATCATTAAGGCCTGGGTGGATGGATGCCCAGTGCAGGCCACTCTTGACTCAGGTGCACTCAATCCATGATAAGGGCTGATATGGTCCATTGGCAAATGGGAAGAAAGGTCCCACCGGTGACGGTGGCCTGCCTCCATGGTGAGGTCGAGCTTGTAGGATGGCAGTGGGTCCAGCTGTGCGTCATGGAACACCAGGGGGAACTCCTGGTGGGGGTGGTGCCTAAACTGGCATGTGAGATGTTGCTAGGCAAGGACTGGACACCCATTTACGATGTGCTGGAGCGGGTGAGAGATGTGGAGGAAGCACGCAAAAAGATGGGGAATTCTGAAGGGTGGTTGGGGGAGTTAGAGGAGGACCCTGATGCCGCTGAGGAAGCCGTAAGCCTCGACCTAGATAATATCACCAGCAGCGGACAGTTTCGGGAGTCGCAGCTCAAGGACCCAGAGCTCAGAACCCTCTGGAGACAAACCCAAGGTGCCAGGGATGAGGCCGAATCATCACTGAAAGAGCACCCCTGTTTCAAGGTAAGGAATAACCTCCTCTACCGCGTACTGGGGCATAGGCGGGAGGATCCTGTGGAAGTGCAACTGGTGGTGCTGAACCAATTCTGCAAGGTCATCTGGAAATTGGTCCATGCGAGCCCTGTAGGAGGCCATTTAGGGTGAGATAAGACCCTGTCGAAGGTAAGCCGGTGGTTCTTTTGGCCCGGAATGGGGGAGGAGGTGGCTTGACGGTGTGCGGCCTGCCTAAAGGGCCAGAAGACCTGGTCCAAACATCCTGCCCAGGGCACTGCTACAACCAATCCCTGTCATAGACACCCCCTTTACAAGAGTGGCCTTAGATGTTGTGGGACATTTACCCCGCAGCAGCTCTGGCCACCAGTATATTTTAGTTATGGAGAACTATGCAACACGTTATCCAGAAGCCATCCCATTGTGGGCAGTAACCGCTCCTCAGGTGGCAGAAGAACTAAAAAAGTGGATAGCAAGGATGGGGGCCCCGTGGGAAATCTTGACTGATCAGGGCAGAAATTTCATGTTGGGCATCATGAAGGTGGTGTATAAAACACTGCAAATCTGGCAGATACATACCTTGGTTTACTACCCTCAAACCAATGGGCTGGTAGAGCGCCTAAATGGCACCCTCAAGAGGCACTGAAGGCGTTGCATTCAAGAGGACCCTGGGAAATGGGACCTACTTTTGCCTCTGATGCTATTCACTCTTAGGGATACCCCTCAAGATTCCTTGAAATTTTCCCCATTTGAGCTGGTTCTGGGGCATCGACCCCAAGGCTGGTTACAGGTCCTATGGGAAGAGTGGGAACAGGATAGCGGGGCACTACAAAATCTGGCACGGTATCACCAATAGTTCCAGCAAAGGATAAGAACGGCCCAGGACATAGCTTGTGAAAATTTGAAAGAAGCTCAGGCTCGACAGAAGGAAAAATACAACAGTGACGCTAAGGAGTGAGTTTTCAAACTAGGACAATGAGTGCTAGTACTACTCCCTACATCCATGAGCAAGTTTTTAATGCAATGGCAAGGCCCGTTTGAGATTCTCTGACGTGTCAGGCCCATGGATTATGAAGTATACTGGCCTGGCCATCTCTGAAAGAAGCAGATCTTTCATGTGAACCTGCTGTGGAAATGGAGAGAGCCAACGGGCTGGGTTACCTTCGTAGAGAACGACGAAGAGGATTTGGGGCCCCAAGGGTCAGGACAAGATGCAACACCCCCTGAAAAGGTAGAACAGTTAATTGGAGTGGGGGAGGACTTGTCCGAGCCACAGAAAAGGCAGACGTGGAAGTTAATATGCGAATTCTAGGATGTTTTCCGCAAAGAGCCAGGATGGGTCTGGGGTGTGATTCATATTATTAAAACTCCACCGGGGCTGTAGTAAGGGAGAAGTGGAGGCCCATTCCCCAACACTTGCTAGAAGCCATGCGTGAGGAGGTGAGGTCCACTTTGAGACTAGGAGTGGTAAGACCGTCCTGAAGCCCTTGGAGAAGCCCGCCGGTTCCTGTACGCAAGCCTGATGAGTCACTTAGGCTGTGTGTTGATTACAGAAGACTGAATGCTCTAGTGGTCTTCGATGCGTTCCCCATGCCTCAAGTAGATGAACTGATAGGAAGGATCGGAGAAGCCCAATATATATCGACTCTGGATCTTGTCAAGGGGTACTGGCAAATTCCGGTGGCCCTGGCAGATCGGCCAAAGACGGTCTTCAGCACACCCTGGGGTCTCTATGAGTTTGTGAGAATGCCCTTCGGGCTACATGGAGCAGCAGCAATATTCCAACGGTAAATGGATTAACTACTGGCCCCCCATGCAGGGTACGTGGCAGCCTACATTGCCGATATCATCATATACTCACCTACCTGGGCACACCATAAGCAGGCCCTCAGGGCTATGCTATCAGAGCTAAGACAGGCCGGTCTCACAGAAAACCCGCAGAAATGTGCCTTGGCCAAAAGGGAAACTAAGTATTTAGGGTTCCTGGTTGGCAGGGGCACTATCAGACACCTGGTCAACAAAGTGGAGGCAGTGCGAAAATTTCCAGCCCCCCCAGAACTGTTGCCAGCTATGGTCATTTCTAGGGCTGACCAATTACTACCGGAGATTTGTACCTCACTTTCCAGAGCTGACAGCCTCCTTGATGGAGGCATTGAAGGGGAGGAGGAAGGGGACGGTAAAGTGGATAGAGGAGATGGAGCAGAGTTTTGGGAAATTAAAACAAGCACTCTGCAAAGACGTAATAATGCGCACCCCTAATTTTAGGAAAACTTCCATTTTGCAGACAGACACCTTTGAGACGGTGGTGGGGGCCATCCTCACTCAGGAGGATGAGGAAATCGAGAGGCTGATAGCGTATGCCAGCCTCAAGCTGTCATCGGCAGAGAGAAGGTATGCCACAAGAGAGCGGGAGTGTCTGGACCATTTCAGATACTATTTAATGGGCCGGGAGTTTAAGTTCATAACGGAACATGCCCCTCTCAGGTGGCTAAGCACCGCTAGAACCAATAATGCCTGAATCCCTTGATGGGCATTGGCCCTACAGCCTTATAAATTTCAGATCATGTTCAAACCAGGAAAGTTGAACACACTGGCAGATTTCCTGTCTAGGTGTGACAGCAAGAGTTCAGGCGAACAGATAGAGCACCAGATGGAGAAACCTGCCAACCCACCAGGTATGACTTGGAGAGGTAAAGTGGAAGTGCCCCAAGGCATCTTGAGGTGGGGGTTGTGTCCCAGGGGAGCTGGGATGTCCAAGGAACCCTGGGCAAACAAAGAGTCCCACTTACCTCCCACAAAGCTGGAAAAGATGGAGGGGGCGTGCACGCCGAGAACGCCGGCGCAGGTGATCAGCCAGGCGTTTATCTGGCTGCGGCAGAGCAGCGGGGATGGAGGACACTTCCTGGAAGGAATAAAAAGTGGCCCCACCGAGGCAGCAGGGCGGTTGATAGGAGGAGACTGGAGGAACAAGCTCCTGCGAGGAGGGGATCAGCCACCACACTCAGTGGCGGGGAGAGAAAGGGGCAGAGCCAGAGCAGGCTTTGAGAGAGCTAGCAAAGCAACAGGCAGCAGTGCTAGTGGAGGAGCCGGCTCTGCGATTGTCAGCAGAGCCGTTGAGGGAACCAGCTGCATCACCGGCAACAGAGCCGGAGGAGGAGCTGACTGGGTGACGGGGAGCAGAGCTAGCGAGGAAACCGGCTGCATTGCAGGCAGCAGAACCTGTGAGGTAACTGGTTGCGTAATAAGCAGGAGAGCCAGTGAGGAAACCAGCTGCCTCACAAGCAGCAGGGTCAGTGGAGAAACCAGCCGCACTGCAGGCAGCAGCGCCGGTGAGGTAACCGGTCACACCATAGACAGTAGAGCCAGTGGAAGAACCAGCTGCATCACCAGCAGCAGAATTGAAGCAGGAGCTGAGGCGGAAGTGCCAGGCTGGCGCCCCAGTAGGCTGTACACCAAGCCTGAAGACCTTTATTGATGGCCAGCAAGTCGGGGGCGAGAGGGTGGCAGAGTGTGGACAATGTGGAAGCCAGAGGAGGTAGAGCTTAAGGTGGCGAGTGGCCAGAGTGTGGGAGAGGACGGAGCCACGAGAGTACCCGCCAGGAAATGTGTTGGCCCTGGTGGCTGCCCCAAGGGAGGACCCCCCACTGAAGTTCTAGCCTAAGTCGTGGCAGGCGAGTTAAGGGTTCCTCCTGACATCAGTAGAGGTAACCTCTGGGGTCCACCTGTAAGCCCAAGGCACACAAGATCTTGGGTCCGGGCAAAGGCAGCACGGGAACACCTATTAGAGCGGAGCCGGGCACAATGAGTAATATAACTACAGTAATGTATTTATATTGTAAATAGCAATCATATTGATTTGGAACGGCTTCTTTGAGGTGACATTGCTGTACTTTTGGAAGGGTTCTTGGCTGGAGTCTTCTCGGAGGTCTTGACTGCAGGTTTTTCTGAAGTTTTGTCTGCTTTCTTAAAGAAAATGTCCAAGGAAATTTGGACAGGTATTCTCCAGGTTGATGGGCGATGTAGTGAACTTGCTTGCTGGCATGGCATCACATCAAATCAAGCGTTGTAATGTAAAAACTGACATCAGAAAGCTGAAACAGGGTGTCAATTTATAAATGTAAGCACATAATGCTGTAACTCAAAAAGTTGTAAGTCAAGGACTGCCTGTATTATAAATCTGGGCATTAAGTCTCGAGCATGAGTGGGGAGCATTCGCAAAGGAAATGAACATGGGCAGACAAAGTTATTCGGGTAAAACTAGTATCTTTTGTTAGAGGAACTCAAATAGTTGGAAAAATTCTTCTTTGCAAGCTTTTGGGTACAAATACCCTTCGTCAGGCAGAGGCAATGACTGCATATAAGTGTGTAGACATAATGGCTGCTTGCAGACATGGGGGAATAAAACCTCAGTGCTTTACTTTAAACTCAGCCCACTCCTGTGTTGAGCCTAGCACATGCCCAGAAGAGACAGTGCCTTAGTTGCACCCAATGTCTGTAGAGATTGGACACTTTTGTGGCGCCTTTTTGACATGTCTATCTAATTGAATCATCTTAGCTAAAAGCCCCCAAAAGCCCCACTGAAGCATCCAATCTATATAGACACTGCAGAGCCAAATTGAAGTAACATGCTGCCACTTCTAGTAGAGCATGGGGTTTTTTTTTTTGCCCCTTGTCATGTCTGTCAGCACCTAATATGTTTGTTTTCAATTGAATTTTCTCTCAAATTACTTAACCTGCCTGTGATGGCACGGCAAATTATCCGGCTAGTTGCACACACAAAAGTCATTCTGCTTTCTTGTGAGCCTCATGTATTTAGATGCATTCAGTCCACGTTTCCCCATGAGAAAATATATATTGCTGTGTTCAGGCAGAGTAAGATTAAAAGCCAAAGACAAGCCAAGTAGTCCTTACTGTAAAAAAGAAACTTTCTGTTTTTAATTCCACACATCAAAGTCAGATTACATTTTTTTCCCCACATCGCTCTTGGTATATATCTTCCTAGCCTAGATGAGCTATTACCTTGAAAACCCTTGGCAACAACAGTGATGTGCAGTATGCTGTGATGAGACATACATGACTATCAGCTACTGAAGCCAGTCAACAAATGGCTCATTGCTTGAGCAGATGCTGCTCCTGCCTGTAAAATGTTCTGATCTGGGATATTGAAGAAACCAGATCACTAAAGATGCAGAGAAATTTGCAAGAGATAATTCACAGGATAATGGAGATAATTGATGATTGTACTGAGACGATTAAGCTCCTTTAATTTACTGTACTATAAGCAGGATTTTAACTCCTCTTCAGATGTGTAAAGCCTATTCATTGACACACTGAGTCACTAATTGTCTTTAAAGTTTCATTAAAAGCAGATGCCTTGCTAAAGAGCAAGTATTAGTCACACTCTGATCAAGGTGCAGCTAGTCATTCTGAGCATGAACTGATGATATATCTAATGATGTAGAAAACAGCTGCTAATGCAGCAACTGCATTCACTGCTGTACAGTTACAATTAATATTGATAAACTCAGAGTGCCTACTGGAAATGCATTATGCTGGCTGGGTAGGCAGAAGAGTGAGGGACAGATAGAAAAAATACTAAGGGAAGTGATTCTTCTACTCTATTTGGCATTGGTGAGCCACTACCTGCAGTACTGTGTCCAATTTTGGGCCCCATGCTTCAAAAAGGATGTGGACAGATTGGAAAAAGTCCAGCAGGGAGCAACAAAGATGGTTAGAGTCCTGGGAAATATGTCTTAGAACAGGGGAGGGTAATTATTTTGTGTGGAGGGTTGCTTACCAAGTTTTGGCAAGCTGTAGAGGGTCACATAGGTAGCCTCACCCCATAACAGGTGTCCTGCCCCCTAGTCACCATCTTGTGACTGGAAGTCCCACCCTCTAACACCCTGACCTTTGCCACTAGGCTTTGCTGCTGGGCTCTGCTGCCATCTTCCCCAGGGTCCTACTGCCCTGACTTCTGTCATCTTTGACAGGCAGCCAGGAGCACATAAATATTGATTTTCTATTTTTTTAGGGGTCCTGCAGGCCAGATGGAATGGCTGTATTTTGCCCTCCCCTGTATTAGAAAGAAAGACTGAAACAACTAGCATAATGTAGTCTGGAAAAGAAGATTGAGGGCAGGGTGGATTTAATAACAGTTGATTCTGGGTTGCTAACCCAATATATTTTTTTAATGGACAGTATGCAAGCTTTTTAACAAACACACTTTTTTATAACTGACATATGTTTTATATAACGTAAATGTAACCTTTCAGATAGGCTCTGGATGACAGTAACAGGTGACAGGTTCATATTCAGGGGTTTAACAACAATTCACTAAACCTGGCTTGAGCCCCACTATCCCCATGCTGGCACGGGGCTACACTAGCAGCTGGCAAGTATTTTGGGCAGAGGGCCACTTACCAAGTTTTGGCAAGCTGCCAAGGGCCACATGAGTAGCTCCACCCCTTGACAGGTGCCCCACTCCCTGGTTGCCATCTTGTGACTGGAAATCCTGCCCTCTAACCCCTGACCTTTGCCATTAGAAGTCCATGCCCTTGCCCCCAAAAGTACTCCTTTCAGCAAGAGGTCTTGCCATCTTGGAACCAGAAAAAGTTATCCTAAAAATCAAACATCTAAAACATTAATTTGATTTCAAAAAATATTTTGTCATGCTTACTTGTGTTTGTGTAGTGTACATACAGGTGATTGTATATAATAGCTTAAAATGAAGTCTTACTCTTGTATATTGTGTGGGGGGAAAAGAGGTGTGCATAGATTTGTGGGGGTGAATAGGTGTGTGGGGGTAGACAGATGTGGGGGGTGTGGATGTGGGAGCATGTGCATGTGGGCAAGTATGGGGGCCTATGTGTGTGGGGGAAAGTGGCTGGAGTATGTGAGGGGGTATGGGTCTCTGTATGTTGTGGGGGCTGAGAAACGCTGGTGGAATGGGGCTGCTGATGGAGTGGAATTGAGGTGCTAGACACGCAGGTTGTTGGAAGCAAAAAAAAAAAACTTTACTTACAGTCCTTAGGCTGTAGGCACGTTCCTCAAAGTTACAAACTTAAACAGGAACTCAGGCACACACAAGCTCACACTCACGCAGGGTATGGGGTGTTGGATGAATCCGGCGGGGAGTCGTTGTCGCTTGATCAGGCCTCCTTCATGGCTTGGAGACGCGTGCGGATCTCGCCTCATGTGTGTCCGAGCTCTCCTCCGGTTTGGGTGGGCGTCGCCCAAGCCTCTTATTCAGCAGCGGACCAATTGCCGACTGACACATATGCATAAATTAACGTGAGCCAATCGCAAGCATGCACTCGCTTGTGCAGCTACAAGGTTTTGGCAGGCTCTGACCGTGCACCGAAACTTTTCCCATGCTACAGGGGGAAAATCCCTGCATCCATGCTTTCAATGTGCTCAACACAGCTGTGCCGAGGCATCTCTTAACTGTTTTGCACAGATATGCCCCCTTGCTGAAGGCACAGTGGTGTTTGCAGCACATTTGGACCGGTTACATCACACTCACACCGTTGTACAGGTTTACATTGCAAATGAGCATAGACAAGGGCGGACAACGAAGCAAGTTCGTTTTCCAACGAGATAATCAAACAATATCCTAACAAAACACAACTAACTACACATTAGTACATTTGTGATGAACAGTTCGATCATCAAAACTTCATTGGGCGTCATCGTATCCCGGTTCTCAGAGGTTCTCACTCTCTCAAAATGCTCTCTCTGGTCTGGTCTGCACACACCTCCTAGTGGACCCACAGAGATAATTCGTTCTTCTCAATAATCTTTTTCCTTCTCCGTTTCAGTCTGCACACGTTCCAGCAGACCTGCAGAGAAAGAAACTCTCAGGGAAAAATTAATTAGCTTATTGACAGAAAAATTAATCATTATCGCAAGATGATTTGTTGTCTGGTTCATCTTGGCATTGGAACCCCATTTCATAGACCAGGTTCCATTGACCCTCATCGCCTAGCACTCTCAACTGCTGCTTGGTGAGCCTGAAGTACCGCATCAGGAACCTAAACATTTTGTGTTCCTCCGGTGTCCTCTGCATCGGTTGAAATCATCGCAGGGTTGACTCATGTGCTCAATGCTGCTCTGGGTCGCTGAATTCTCTTTGACCCGGCTTTACTAAGGCTTGCAGTCATGGTAATGGCTTCAAGAAATCACTTGCAGGCTGTCCGGCTAAGGGATTCAACAAAATTCGGAGAATAACCGCAGCTCTTCCTCCATATACTTCGACACAGGCATCAATACTTGCCAGTGTAATTGGAACAGCTCCCGTATCCTGCAGGTAACGGTGAGGCCACAGTTCCTGCTGCTGGGCTGGCGACAGTCCCAGTGGGTGCCGTCTTGGGTTCCACGTGCAAAAGGAAACTCTTATGATTGCCTGTAAGATCTGCTCCATGCTGACCCTCGATGGTCCTCCTTCATGCCACGCATAGGCTCTCTGGCTGGCTTGACCTGCAACAAGTGGTGGAAGCAAGATTGGCCAGTAAAAATTGTACCTCACCATGCTGACATCAGTAGCATGTCCTCCGTTCCATGAGATTTGTCTAACTAAAAAGCTTGCCTCATTCTGATCCACAAAATTGGATCCGAACTCCATAACTAGGCATCCGATCCACATAGCTAAAGTCTCTGCTGTCCTTATTCTAGACCTTTTACGCAAGGCCTGAATCTCAGTCCAGGTCCGAGTGTGATAAGTGCTGGCAGTAGTGCAGGCTGCACTCATCACCTAACCCTCTGCTGCCACAGGGTGCATGGCTACTCGAGCTGTCACTGCATCTGATGAGAGACTCAGTTGCAGGATGCTCTTCATTGGCACCTGGTTATGGCCCAGGGGTAGGCCTGTGGGAATGCCTCGAGGTGGAGTCGCTACTTCTGCCCCGATGCTCTGGGGTGGAGTCGCTACTTCCGCCCCACCATGGGGAACTCTGCCCTCCTTCTCAACCCTTCTGTGGCAGCCCCCTTCCGTCTCGCTGCCATCTTGCAATGACGGGGGACTCCGGCTTTTCTCCACAGCTGTAACCCGCTTAACCACGTGTATGGCGCACCATTGGGCTTCCAACTCAGTCCTCTCCTGAATAAGGGATGTGACCGTGCTGAACATTACTCGCAGCATTCTCCCCTTCTCTAATACCATGTCAGTTCCTTCAGATACGAAGCGGCTTTCCTCCACTACTCCGTGGAGCTCCGAAAGCTCCAGCTGCCCTGATTCCGGTAACAGCGTGTCTACATCAGCGCTGGTCCTTTGCTCTCCCACACACAGCGCATACAGCAAGCAAACTCCAGCGACTTGGATGAGGGGGTGGAAAGCACCCTGTTCAAGTTTGCTGACGACACAAAGTTGTGGGGGGATGTGGGCACATTAGAAGGGAGTGGTAGGCT
>JAGPOW010002514.1:10176564-10193163 GCA_030014935.1 Caiman crocodilus | reverse complement strand
TCTGACCCCGGTGCTCTTTCCTGCCAAGGCAGGGGGTCGGACTAGATGATCTGCCCAGGTCCCTTCCGACTCTAACTACTATGATGATACTATGATGATACTATGATGATGACTGACAGTCGCATCTTCCTCGCTCGGCTTCTGCTCGGCTGAGGACTTACTGCCCCCTTGCTCCCGGGGTTTAAACCGAACCCGCTCGCTCCCCATTACACATCTGAAGGCTCTTGGGTAGAGGCTCACTTCCCACTCTTTCCCTGGGTCCCCTTCTCCCTCGAGCGAAAGGCAACCGCTCACAACTCTTCCACCCGTTCCACCCGCTTGATGGTAAGCAATGTGCGCTTCCAATTCTGCAGCGTCTAGCACGTGGCATTTTCCACTGCACCAGGGACAACCCTCAACTAATTCCAGCTCCATCGTGTCTTCCCAGCGTACTGACAATCCTGTTCATGACACCATGTGGGGGCTGAGAAACGATGGCGGAATGGGGCTGTTGGAGTGGAATTGAGGCACTAGACATGCAGATTGTTGGAAGCAAAAAAATCTTTCCTTACAGTCCTTAGGCTGTAGGCACATTCCTTGACGTTACAAACTTAAACAGGAACTTGGGCACACAGAAGCTCACACTCACATTCACGCAGGGTATGGGGCGTCGGATGAATCTGGGGGGGGAGTCGTTGTCGGTTAATCAGGCCTCCTTCATGGCTTGGAGACGCACGCAGATCTCTCCTCATGCGTGTCCGAGCTCTCCTCCAGTTTGGGCGGGCATTGCCCAAGCCTCTTATTCGGTCAGCGGACCAATTGCTGACCGACACGTAAGCATAAATTAACGTAAGCCAATCACAGGGATGCATTCGCTGTTGCAGCTGCAAGGTTTTGGCAGGCTCTGACCGTGCACCGAAACTTTTCCCACGCTACAGGGGAAAAATCCCTGCATCCGTGCTCGCAATGTGCTCAATACAGCTGTGCTGAGGCATCTCTTAACTGTTTTGCACAGACATATGCATGGAAGTGCGAGGGGGGTGTGGGTTCATGTGTATGGTGGGGTGCAAGTGTGGGACTACACACACACACAAACACACACACACACAGACACACACACTACCAGTGGGCATCCGTGCTCCCCAGTCTGACAATGCAGTTGGGAACCATGTGGTCCTGGAGCAGTGTGGGGTCAGGAAGGCAGTGGCTGGGGGTAGGGCAGGGCTGGGCTGGGCTGCTGCATCTTGCTGAGGGCTGCCCCTGGTTCCTGTCATCTTTGACAGGCAGCCAGGAGTAGATAAATATTTTCTAGATTTTATAGGGGCCCCGCGGGCCAGATAAAATGTCCTAGCAGGCCAGGTTCAGCTTGTGGGCCATATTTTGCCCACCTCTGAGCTACACCCACTGCTTCCTCCACCTTCAAGTCATGGTAGGCGAGTTGGGGAGCCCTGACCTTGGGGACAGAGCCTACTTGACGCGTGACCTAGGGCATATGATTTGGTAGAGCCTGGTGTCAGGCAGAGCTCCAGGGGGACATGGCCAGAAGGGCGCAGTGAGCCCCATGCACCAGGAGGGCACAGCCAGAAGGACTCAATGAGCCCAGAGCACCAGAGGGGTGCAGGTACAGAGTTGGGCAAGCCCACAGTGCTGGAGAAGTGTAGCACTCCTAAACGTCAGAGGGGCACAGCTAAGGAATGCAGCTGTACTGCCCCTGTCCCTATTCTACCCAGTGCCTTGGACTTTCCAGAGCTGTACACCCTGCCTACCTTTGAGACAAGCAGCTGTTACAGACAGGTGATATCCAGTGGGATATAATGGCATGTGGCTAGGGCAGGGAGAGGCTATGGAGGTTCCTGTGGGCCGCAAAGCCCTGATAAAAGCTCCCTGCAGGATGCTGATCTACTCTCACTCAGTCACAGTGTGGTGGTACTTTGCTCTGTCTGCTCATCAACACTTGCATGCAGCCTCTTCTATCAAACGCATGGTTTCTTAGGGGTTTTTTTGTTTTATTTTTTTACAGATATCTCAATTTTATTTTTAAATAGATTTCACAGACAAACATTTTTTAGCCTTTTTTATAGACTGCCCACGAGAAAACTGGCAATCTTGTTCTGATTATGTTTCTGAAAGCTTTTCTTTTTTCTTCCCTCTAGAGGTGGGGAGCCCCTTCCTTCCATGAAAAGGAAAAATACTACTGGAAATACTGTGGCTAAGCATTTTTAAGCCTATCCCAGGTCTAACACATCACAGCTCTAAAGAAATGCTATTAGCAAAGCAGTTTTATAACAAAAACTGCTAGTACTTCCACTCCTGACTATGGTAGATATTTTTCAACACAAGACAACATCTTTCTAGCAACAGTTTATAAATTTAAACATCTACATAAATGTAAGCTACAGGTGACTTAGTTTGCTGTATCACTATTTACTGAAGCATTATTTGGGTTCTTATTAGTTAAGAATCAAAAAGAATTACTTCATACCTTTCTTTCAATACTGTGTTTTCCCTTTTCCCTCCCTTACAAACCTAGTTACTCGATGTAAATATTACCCGCTTGCTTTATACAGATGTCTGTAAAAATGCTGTTTCTTTTCCTTATTTATTTCCTTTTCATGCCCCTGCTATTTTCTATACCACTT
The DNA here is from genome assembly GCA_030014935.1 of Caiman crocodilus. Lineage (NCBI taxonomy): Eukaryota > Metazoa > Chordata > Crocodylia > Alligatoridae > Caiman > Caiman crocodilus. Next base: position 10,190,545 of record JAGPOW010002514.1, on the reverse strand, counting down.
GTAAAGACAGAATAATTTTCTGAAGGTAGTGAACAATGGAGCACAGTGCACAATGCAGTCAAAATGGAGTTCTGTCACCTGTACTTTACCTGTTCATCTTTGTGACTGGGGACTGTCCTGAGGTCAATCTCTGTTTTGGCCTACCCACCTGTTTTGGGCAGTCTGCCCGCCTATCTCACCTGCCAGGCTTTGTTAGATAATAATTTAGTTGTTTATTAGGTGGGAGGCTGCCCTTCAATTATCCAGCTATGCCGGGTGGCATAGTCATGCTCTGACCTCCTCTACACGTTTCTTATGCCATGCAGGTATTACTATTGTCATTAATGCCATATACCCCTGGTGTCGATCCTTCTGGCTCCCGTTTCTCTGCAACCTGCAGGCACCAGGTTCTCTAGTGGCTGGCTTTCAATGCCTTTTTTACAGATGCCTGGCTCTATCTCTCTCTTGGGCACCTAACTCTGTGCCCCTTTAGCTGCACCCCTCTGATGTTAGGAGTGCTGCACCTCTCTGGCACTATGGGCTTGCCCAATCCTGTACCTGCACCTCTCTGGTGCTCTGGGCTCACTGAGTCCTTCTGGCTGCGCCCTCCTGGAGCACGGGGCTCACTGTGCCCTTCTGGCCATGCCCCCCTGGAGCTCTGCCTGATACCAGGCTCTACCAAATCATATGCCCTAGGTCATGCATCAAGTAGGTGCTGCAAGTACCACTCCGCCCCCATGGTCAGGGCCCCCCAACTCACCTATCATGACTTGTTGGTAAATGAAGAGAAGGGGGGTCAGTGGTGTTCTCTTCCCATGTAGACCTGAGGACAGGTTACTCACAGGTGCGCTACAATGTTCTTCAGGGCTCTGCCTCCCCTACATCCTGTCCACTCACCAACTCCTCAGGTATTCTGGTCTTGGTCTTGACAACGTACATTGGCCCCTTGACTGTGGGGTCCAGCGCTGACTTAAATCATCTGGCCCGCTGCCAGAATGTTGGTAAACCTGGGGCCTCAGTCCCTGGTCTGAAGGGGCTGAGCCACAGGCATCTGAAGTCCTCCAACTGGAAGGATGCCCTTTGGATATTTTAAGGTTGAGGGTCTGGGGATTGCCTGTCCACAGCCTGGTGCCAGGCACTGCTCCCCCTATTCTGCTCCAGGGCAGTGCTGGCAATGCTGTCACAGCCAATACCTGGAATCTCTGCCTGGCCAGCATGCTCCCAGCTGGCTTCCTCTTCCCTCCTGCTGGTTTTCAGTAGAGTTTTTAAATTTCCCGTGGTGGCAGCATTAGCTGCTGCAATCAGCCAGCCACCGCCCTGGCCTGGGAAGCAGCTGCTTGAAGAGCTGGCAAAATGCTGACTCGCACAGCTCCTGCTCTGCCCCCGCCCATCCAGACCGTGAGTTTCCTGGAGTATGGTGCACTCTCTCTTCCTCTGTGGGAACACTGGGGAGTTGTCCCCGGCACACTTGGGGGCTTCTTGTTGCCACACCCTCTCTCTCCAGGCACTAATGAAGCCTCCAAACCTCATCCCAATCCTCCAGGGTGAACATGAACACAAACCCAAGCCCCTAAGCTTTAACTTAAATACTAGCAAAAGCAACAGTTTAAGTTGGAAGTTTAAGGGGACAAACTTCCACTCAGAGTAACATGCCCCTATTCTAGGTACCTGGGAGACTTTCTGTAGCTACGTAGCACCTAGAAAGCAGAGCAGGCAGTACTGGGAGAGCTAGGCCGGCAGCACCAGGTCTCAAGTAGCTTCTGGACAGGAGCTCTTTCCCTGTCAGTTGCCAGGGACAGAGTATGTGTCTGCTAGCTGCACAGGCTGGGCTTATATATCCCAGAACCCCACCTCCTGCCAGTCAGGTGATGTCAGCAGGTGTGGCCCATTATTCCCTTAGGCGGTCACCTCAGCAACCTGCAGCTAGGGAGCTCTGTTTGGCTTGCAGAGCTCCCTGGCCAGGTTTCTTCAGCCTTAAGGAGCCACATCTTTGTGCCCTGTTACAGTCTTATACTGTTCCCAGAGCCTCCATTTCTTATGAAATTTCTGTATCATGAGAAAAAACAGAAAACATTATACCAGAGTATTTCAAATGGTATCTTAAGAAAAAGCCACTTTCTCAATGACATAAAAAGCAGGAACATTTTTACTTTTTATAGAAAATGTCATTTTTTACATATCTAATGGACACCTATTTATGAAGGTACAAGGTCAAGGTAAATTAAACCCAATAAAAATGTTTAGCAAAAAGCTTTACACTAACTTTAAGGCAAACTTTTATTTCTGGAAAATGAATAACATATAAGTATATATGCACTTCCTGTATTTTTGTTCCTGTTTCTGGAGCAGTGGCTACAAAACTATGTGCATATAAATAAGTATATAGACTGCTTGCAGATGTTAAAAAAACAAAAACCCTGTGCTTTACCAGAAAAAGCAGTGCATTCAACCCAGCTCTACAGCATCTATAAAGATCAAGCATTTCAGCAGCATTTTTGGCACTTCTGGCTAAAGTTGATTCAATTAACTATTAGATAAAAGTGCCAAAAAAGCCCCACTAAAGCACCTAATCTTTAAAGATGTTGGGTGAGCCAGGTTGAAGTAACACGCTGCCTCTTCTAGGCATACGCAGGGCTCGGTGCAGGAATTTGCCGAGTCTAAAGAGCCACCACATCCAAAACTACTTCCCAAACCTTGAACCTTGTCTAGCCAGGTCAGTTAATAAAGGCATGAGCTCACTGTATACCAGCTGTTCATCATGAACTTCCCAGGTGGAGATTCTTTGACAATTAATTGCATTGTAAAAATGGAAGCAATATCTTGCAATTATTGTGTTAAGTGTCTACTTAGGAAATTAGTGCAATATAGCCTTACATCATGGTAACTGTCCTGTGTAGATAAGTCCTCTGTGTGCCAGAGACTAGTTGTAAAGTACTATACTTATTACTAAACAGGAAAGATTATAAAAAGCATGAAGTGGCATATCGTCCTTGGTGAGGCAGAGGAGTAGACTTCCAGAGGGATGGGCACTGGCTTACATTAATAGCATATAGTGTGTGCTTTTCTCCACTGATCCTAACCTTATAAATCATATATTTACACTATTATAAGGGAGGATAAGGGAGGCATCGGCCTTAGGCACCAGCTTACGGAGGGCACCAGTGTGGCCCTCTCCACCTCCTAGGACTCTTTTCCACGGCAGGGGAAGCCCTGTGGAGCCCAGCTACAAGGAGCAGGGCATATGCAGACCCATGTCCCACAGTGTTTCTCTGAGAGAGAGGTGGGTAAGTGAGATGGGTGGAATATTGTTTCCCTCCCAGGCTTTACTATGGGAAGTGCAGTCCTGGGCCCAGGATTATAGCAGGGATGGGGGAGGGGGAATGAACAAGGCACCAGGAGGGACCCTAAGGAGTCTGTGTTTGGCAGGCTGCTATGTCAGCAAACAGAGAGCCCATCCCTCAACTATAGCAGTCAAGCTTATGTTGCTACAGAAGGAGATGTAGCAGTTGCTTCCCAAGTACAGAAAGCAGGTGCAGGTAAGATTCTGCTCGACCTCTGCCTGCCCCTCCCTCCTGCTCTCCAGGGGTCAGCATAATTCCTTCAGCCCCTTGCAACCTCTGCTCCAAGTGCTAAAATATCTTGCTACACCTTTGACTAATTTGTTAAGTGAAAGGTAATTAATGATGACTTGCAAAGTATTCAAGTTTAAAATACATGACTAATTGCAAACATTTTATAGATGGGAAAATGAAGGCACTAGAAGCTGACTGCCTTCCCCAGGTTCATGTAGCAGTTGACTACATGAGCTATGGTTGCAAAACACAGTAAAAGGGAAGTCAGGATATTAGTTGTATTTGTCAAGTTGGACAAGAAGAGGGAAAGTGTGAATGCTTTGTGAGTACTAGAAGGCTGAGCGCCTTTTAGATGATTCCCTGGGATAGATTAGCTTTTAAGGCTGTTTCAGCATTTGTCCCTTGCATTTTTCATGTGTTTTCATCTTGGTCTCTGCTCTGAATATTGGCGACACCTCACATTTATAGCTGATGATGAGAAAGGAAGAACTACAAGAGAAAAAGCTTGGCAATGGTTCTTACTTTTGTTTTGTGTTTATAGTGCATATCAATTGTACAGATTGCTTTTTCTTTATATATTTCTAGTGTCAAAAACATCAGTAGCTGTACACATACTGTTTTAATTAGTATTGGTTTATTCCAGCCAAGCTCACCCCATTTGTTGCTTCCAGGAAATTGATTGAGCAAATAGCTATTATTTATCATCCTGTACAGAAGGAACCATGCTGCAATTCCGAAGAAGTCAATCTTTATTTTAATTTGTCAAAGTAGTAATCTAACACATCTTCTGCAGCTATTAATGCAGTTCTGAACTAGGTTAAAATAGTATTTGTGGCTTATAGGAGAATGTGCACAGAAAGCACATTTCAACTCATTAGAAATCAGTGTAATATGCTCATGTGTGCTGGCAACTGTAAGTCCATTTCTGTTTTGACTTCCACAGAAGTTCCGGGCACATAAGTTAATGCAGTCTTAGGGAAAAGAAATATTCACTTCTCCATTTTGAGGGCTGCTGCTGAACTCTAGAACAAAAGCTGGTGGGGGAAACCTTCTGTCCAAATGACATGCTAGCAGAATATGCACACACCCAAAGTTTTCCGTGTGAAAAATTCAGATTTCACTCAATTTTTTTCTCTCTTTCATTGAAGAAAACCTGCATGAAATTGTTTGTTTTGGGTAGATGCAACTTGAGTGGAAGCACTAAATTTCAATGTACTCAACTGGAACATTTAGTTTCAAGTCAATACCACACTGAAACTGCACTTACCTGTGGTACTACAGTGCTTCCTAGAAGATGCAATTTGAAGGCCTCCTGACCCAGTTTCTCTTTTACAGAATGGGCATCTTGGCAGAAGGATATATCACAGTTTCACTTCTGACTAAACTGGACTGTTGGTATGTTACTGGTATGTTATTGAAATTGCATGGCTGTGGGTTATTTTGGGAGATGTTATTTGGCCAATGACTTTGGCTTTTAGGGAAGTCTATTAGAGTAACAGAAGGCACCCCAACTACAACTCTGATGAGGTAGCAGAAACCAGAGGCAGATAGAGGTTAATGGAGAAGAGACTAAAATGTAGTTCAACACTGAAGTGAAATGATTCAATATATCTGAACTGATTTTTAAATATATATGTATTTGATGGAAAATGTTGGTATTTTGACTATTCAACCTAATTCAAGAAGAAGATTAGTCCTAAAATGTAGGAATTTCCTATGGGAAAGAAATTATGAGTTTCAGTCAACCTCTGTCAAAACTCCATGTAACCTAACCCACAATCCTTCTACTTTCTCCTCCTCCAATTCCGTTTTGATAAGGGTCGATGTATAACGCTCAGTGACATAGAGCGCCACCCCTCCTCCTCTCTTCCCCACTCTATCCTTTCTGTACAGCTTATAACCCTCAATATGTACTGCCCAGTCGTGGGAAGAATCCTACCAGGTTTCTGTTAGCCCTACTAAGTCGTAGGTGTTTTCTGCAAGCAGGAGTGCTAGTTCATCCTGCTTGCTCCCCATGCTCCTAGCATTAGTGTATATTGTGCCTCACACAAGGCAGGTGCCCCTTTGGCACATGGATGGTGCATGGGGCGGAGAGCTGAGGAGAGCTGATGGGATGCCACAGCTGCATGAGGCATCACAGGTCCCCATCCCTGCATGAGGCAGGTGCCCTTTCGGTGCATGGGGCAGAGAACTGAGCGAAGCTGACCAGATGCTGGGACTGCATGAAGCATCATAGGTCCCCTTCCCTGCACAAGGCAGGTGCCTTTTTTGGTGCGCAGGGTTGAGAAAAAGCTGACAGCTCCGGTGGCTTTGCAAGACAGCTCAGGCCTTCCTGCAGCAAGTGGCAACTGGATGGGCCTACCACCATAGCGAGAGAAGACATCCTGCATCCAACTCAGATAGAGGTGAGCCTAACCCACCAAAGCTGCTGGAGTCATGACTTACCTGGGAAGGGGATTTCCATATGGGAGGAGGGGCCCTCTCCTTTTCGGGTGATCAAAGGGAAGTCCCTGATAGGAAGGGGGGCAATTTGCCCTTGGATGTAGAGAGGAATCTAAGGTCCCCTGTTTATTAAGCGGGGGTTCATGATTGTGGGTCTCCTCCTAGTCGGATGATCAAGGAGAGGGTGATGGTGTTCCTTTAGGTAATGGGATCCTTCCCCTGGTACCATTCCTTCTTTGGGCACAGCTGCTGTGCCATAGTTGTGTTCTGATTCCTCGTGTTATTGGGATTCTGTTGTTGCATTATGAGAGGATTGAAAGCTGTTCTATCTAGTCTACTAGCAGGGTCTGTTAATGCAGCCTTGACTCTATATCTGAATTCATTGTATTGGTTATCTTTATGCATTTGTATCTCATTTGAGATAATCTCATTGTGTATGTTTGGTTACTGTTCCATCACTGCCAGATTTTCCTTTGTTGATTTGCTGTCTAACCTGTGTTTTAATATTGAGTGTTCCCTTGCCTGCTGCCTGGAGGGCCCTGTCGAGAGCAGGGGCTAGGCCTGTGCCTGGGTTCAGGGTTAATAAGAGTTATTGTCTTTGTAAGCCTATATTGGTAAATAACACATGTGTGTATATGTGTGTGTGTGTCTGTCTATATATATATATATTGTACAAAATTATATAAAACTTATAAACATATACATGTATGTATGTGTGTGTATATATATATATATATATATATATACACACACACACACATATCTATATACAATATATACTGTATATATATACATACATACATGTATATGTTTATAAGTTTTATATAATTTTGTACTATTAAACCTGTAAATAGTTGAGCCTCACTGGGTGTCCTTGGTCTCTGCTCTGCTCTGCAGGGAAAAGAGGTGAGCTGGCCTGCAGCTAGGCAGTCACACTCCCACAGCATACACACACCCACTGACATCCCTTTCATTGAAGATGGGGTACCAGCTGTGTATCAACTGGGTTACACTACTATATATATCCTTGACAGACCAGATTTAAATTTCTAATATACACAACAAACTGGATCTCCATTCTTTTCTTCATGCTGCCATACCCTTTCTCTCACAGCAGTGCATCTCATTCTCTTTTAACATGTTATAAAGTAAATAAAAAAAAATACAAGCCCACTTTTCGGTCCTTTTTTTGGTACAGGTCACACTTAAAAAGATTAGGGCCAGTATTAAACCCTCTTAAAGTACTGAGCTTTCTTTCTCTTAAAAAAAATCTTTCACACTAAAATTTTCCCAACATTTCCTTTTCATAATTCTAGACAAAAATACTGTGGGAAGTCTACAAGACTGATTATTCTGTTATCCAAACATCTCCATAAAAACATTGAGAGACTGTCACAAAGCAAAAGTACATCCAAGTTAATCAAAAACTATTCACAGATCCTGATATAAATGCGTGTTGAAATTGCACTTAAAATTCCAGTATATTAAAACTTCATGCTAATACACTGATTATTCATGCAAGTGTACTGATGCTACAGATAGCAATCCTTACTAAAGGTCTCAGTCTGATAATGACTCTAACATATGAAAGAGAGGAAATTTCCCATTGTCTTGACAGGTCATATTTTATAGGCCATAGCTGCAGAAATGCTTTTCTTATTCTCCTTTTGAATGATTTGCCTTCCTACACAGTTACTAACAATAAAGTAATGCTTTTCTGATAAGGAATGTGGTTGACTAGTGTTTGTAAAACCATATTAGAATCTTTACAGTTCAGGGACCCAGTATGCCTACCTATGCCAATTCACGACCCTATTTCATAAATAGCTCTAAATAGTAGCTATTTCAATGATAAACAATACATCATCATGATGAAATATCTATGCTTGGGAACCCCAAATCTTCTGTTTTCTAAGCTGGGATATGAAGATGTTGCATCAGTGAGTCACTAGATTCAAATTTATAAAGACTAAGCAGAAGCAGAGAAAGAAACAGTGGACTGTTTCAAAAAAACTGTTGAAGGGCGCACCACCCTTGCAATAGCTCTCTAAAAATTATCTGTATTCTATAATTGGATCAAATCACTTCTTCAACTGACTTCCTTGAGGGGAAAAATAATCTTCTTAATGCCAAGGAGATCCAGATTCTATTGTCAACTCTGCCACAGACTTGTGGTACCTTAGGCAAATCACTTAACCTCTCATTGAACAGTTTCCTCATCTATAAAAAATGCCTCTCAGATGTTTGTTGTGAGGATAAATTCATTAGTGTTTTTGAAGCACTCAGCTACTTTGGTGAAGAGTGCCACAAGACAAGGCCATAAAAATAGATTTATGGGCAGCTGATCACAGATCATTTTACTTTGCATAGAGCTAGAATTTGGCAGCTTGCTTTTGCATAGTTCTGTTTTAACTTATAAAATAATTCATAGACTATATAAAGAAAATAAGTGTTAGGATCAAGTTAAGCCTGCCCCTGCCTAGGTACTGGGGCAAGAAGGTACAAAGCTCCTCTAAACCTTCTTGTGGAGAATAAATCACAAGCCTGTCCTTACTTCCAGTGGGATAACAATGGAGCCATATCTCTCATTCCTCTACATGAAGGAATGAAGTTCAGGAAACCATATATCACTGACATACCTGCTGGGTGCTGGTCATTAATTTGTGCTCTTTGTGATATATAGAGATATAGCTGAAAGCTTTAGAACATTACCCTCAGCAATGTCTTTAAAAAATCCTCCATATCAACTGGAAGGGCAGAAGAATGAATGCTATTGTTCTGGCTCAAATAAACACCACCAGCACTGAAACCATGTTTATATGGCACCAGCTCCATTGGACAGGACATGTCATAAGGATGCCTGACAGGTGGCTCTCAAAACAGGCCCTGTACTCCCAACTCATCTATGATCACTGCTTTAGAGATTGGAAAAAGAAGAGCTTTAAGGACACCTGGAAGGACAATTTAAAGAAATGAAATAGTAACAACAATACCTGGGAGGCTCAAGCACTCAATAACGCCCCCTGGCACCATTATGTATGTCAAGACATTGATCATTTTGAACAAGCTCACCTCACTATGGAGGCAGATTGATAAAAGAAAGAAAGGGAAAGAGCCGTGACCTGACATTACCAGCATCTACTCCTTCCTCCCAGAACTATTTGTGATGTCTGCAGTTGAATATGCAGATGTCAGATTGGCTTCAGGCATCTACAGATTCACCAGCGAATTTCTTGTTTACTGGAAGACTGTCATCCTTGTATCAAGGGACAGTTAGCACTGTTGCTAGTGTAATAAGACAATGAAAGTAAGCATACCATATGGACATAGTAAAAGTTATGTTATGCTGACCACCAACGTCTGAAAGTGGCTTGCCTAATGTACATGCATTTCAATTTGGTGCAGTCCTGGGGAAAAGCACTATATCAATTAGGCAATGGCAGTGCTGAGCACTAAACCCAAAGCTTCTAAAATAGCCACCATTTTTAAAGGATTGTATTGTGTATTGAAAGGTATTGAAATACTTTTAGAAACTATGACAAAAATATAGTAAGCTATTTTGTTAACCCCAAAACAATTCCAATTAGATGGATCTGAAGGTATAGAGTGTACTTTGTTTCCTTCCATTGACTATATACAAAGGCATGCTGGCCAAAAAGAGCAGAACTGGATTTGGACCCCCTATTCTGGATCAATCTTTGGTCACAGAGCCTGTGTGTAGATGACACCAGGGGCATGTGTACACACCACTTTAAAGCAAGTTAAATGCTTTTGCACCGCTTTAATGGTGTTCGTATTTGCACACGTCAGCGGCGTACTGCCCAGTAACTCCAGTCGCTGTAGCAAATTCGGCAGCGTAACGTGCCTTAAATGACTTGGGGCGCAGCAAACTAAAACTATGCCAAGGAGTTTTAGTTTGCTGCCCTACAGCAATGGAGCAAAGCACTGGGCTCCGTGCAGCTCAAGGGCTCTGAAGGAAGCCCGTGCAGACAGCCTGGCAGCAGTCTGGGAAGAAAAACTCCGCCCAAGCGGTGAGCCTGATCTTTTTTTCCCCACCTGGAGCCTGCCTGCTTGCCTGAGCTCCTCAGGAGCTTGGTACTTCCCTCCATGGCTATGGTGTGCCCTGGGAGCACCTAAGCCAGGTGCCTGTGGGCAGGTGCCACCTAGGCAGGGGGCCACCACTGCCATGGAGGGAAGCACCCCGCTGCAGCTCAGGGACTGATACACCCACCGGCAGCTCACCTTTCCTGTCCTGCCACCAGAGGCGGGTAAGTTTGGGTATGTGTATGACACAGGGGTTTAAAGGGCCCTAAACTAAAGTGGATGTTTTTAAAAAAAAACCCCACTTCAATTTAGGGCCCCCATTTCATCTACACATACCCAGACTAATTTCTAGGGCAGTGGCATAATGAAAGAGTGTTTGAGAGAGGGGATAGGAGCATCAGTGGATTTCTTGCAATCGTTGATGACTTTTCCAGTTCCAGTTTTATCCTGTGTAAGTAGAGATGTCCCTTTATTCAAAACTAGCCACTTCTTTCCTTTCCTTTCCTTTCCAAACAGAATTTGTTCTAAAACATTTCCTTCTGCTATATCCTTTGCCCAAATGGCAAGCACTACAGCAAGCTTTTCACTTTGCTCAGCTGAAACACCGTACAGGGACAAATTCTACCCTATTCTGTTTCCATTTATGTTAACCAAGGGAGTTGCACCCATCTAGGCCAGGACTGAATTTGGCCCATAGCACAGTAAGCTTTCACCAGCATCAGGGCACTGATTTCTTAGAGGATGTAAAGCCCTCAGGTTTGGAACAATGCAAAACCAATGCCAAGGAATAGTGAGACTGTCTACTTCAGAAATAAAAAACCACTGCTATGAGTCTGATACTTCTGTGAGAGTCAAGCTTTTTGGTGGGCCACAGATTAGCCCCATACCCTCCCTGAATGCCACTCTGATATCCTTCTCTGGCCACTCTGCTTTTTTATTCCTGTCCTACCTCCCACTGTGCTGCCTGTCCTTTTCCTGCCATGTGCCATACATAAGCTGCCTAGTGCCTATGCTCTTGTGGTACAGGTTGGCCCTCCCCTGCACTACTTGATCAGAAAGCAGATTGATGAATATGCCACGTAATATAATTCAAAGTGAAATCACTGTTCAGAATAGCCTCTGTGGCTGCCACAGTTTTCTAAAGTATAACTAAATACATAAGCACACTGTAGTAGTTTGGATAAAACTCCTAACCCTAAACTTGAGGTTTAATTTGAATAAAACCCCAAACTTTAAGATTTAGAGGTTTTGGTTCTGTTTATATTTATTTATTTTCCTTCTGACTTGTTTTGGTACAGATTCAAAACAGAAGTTCAATTATCACAAAAATACTTTCTCCTGCTGCAGTTACTGTTAATTTGAAACGAGGCTAGGAAAAAAAAATCATGAAATCCAGTTTCTAGACCATACAAATCTGGATAAGCATTACTGTCTGTTGTCACTGATTGTTTTTATTCCTGTGACAGGAATCATTTATGATAATCTTGAGCTGATAGTAGAGGCCACATTTACATGTGTGCTTTACTGCAAGCTGCAGAGTAAAGTGTCACTGTCTACATGTGAGACACTATTAGGTCGCAGTGAACTAATTAACACTCCGATAAGATAGTGCTGTAAGGGACAGTACTATCTTATGGCTGAGTAATTAACTACAATTAAATACACATGTAGATACTGACAGTGGGCATACATTGTGACTCCTGCCTGTGACCTAGCCACACAGCTCTGCAGTTTCAGCACCCTTGTGCCCCAGCCAGCCCCTCTGTCACCACCACTGCCACCCAGAGCCTGGGGCAGAGCAGGGCAGGAGTGGTCCTGGTATAAACTGTTCCATCTTGGCTCAAATTGCTGCTGTTCTGGGCACAAGTGTAGATGCTGCAGCTAGGAGTAGTTTACTCCAGCTCAAACTGCTCCAGAGTTTATCTTACCCTAAGAACTGTCACCCGCAACATCAGGGATCTTGTTCACTGTTGGCACTTGAGAGTGCTAACAAATTATGGACTCCACTTTACAATGCTTGTTTCTAGGAGGTATGTAGTTTCTTCTGTTACTTTGAGAAAGTCTTGTTTCTGTCACTTTGACATAAGATGATCTTATTTGTATGACAATCAGGGGCTTATTGCAGCTTGTATAGTAAATGTCACCTTTTATTTTAAGTAGCATGTGTAAATGCATTTGAAGCTATGTAGATGGATTTAAGGCATACTCCTGTCCTGAGCAGTTTATCAGTTACTATATAATAATTGTTCCTTAATTTCTTTCTTCTGTAATGCAAAGAAGCATGTTGGATTATCTTAATGATGAAAAGCATTGAATTTGTGGTGACTGGTGCATGAGTCAAAAGGCAGGTCACCGTAAGCAATTAAATGTTCTATTAATCTCCCAGGAATTAGACTTGAAGTGCCTGACTCCATAAAAAGACATGGAGGTCAAGGGAAACAAAACAAAAAAGGTCAAAGTCCCACCAAGGGACCTACCTGTTAATCAACAACAGTATTTACTACCTTACCAAAAAGATACATTCAAGTCCAACATTTTAAAAACATTTTGTAATGTAGTTATTCTGTATAGCTACAGAACTAAGACACACAGATTTCAAGACAACTGAATAACATTCATGAATGTATTCCTACAACACCACTATGAGATAAGCACAGAGAGAATGGGCTCCTCTGTTTTACAGGTGGGAAAACTGAGGCAATGAGCAGTCTTTGCTTGTCAAAGGACATACATGATGTTTCTGGCAAAGGAGGGACTGGAACCCAATTGTGCACCTTCACCATTAGGCAAAGGTTACTTAGAGAACAGTGCTGTGTTAGGGGAGTGCCTAATCAGACCAGCCCAGGTAGAAGTATTGTGCTTTAAAGAAGAAAAAAGTGTCCTGGGGCACTTTGACATTCATTGTTCTGTTTACAGGTGTCCATTTCCTAATGTGGCTAACAATGTTGGTCAATGTGGAAGGGTACAGAGACATAATCCAATTTCCTTCCCTTCTCTCAAAAGCGGAGCTTTACTTTTTGGTTTCCTGGAGCCTTTGTGATCAAATGAGGTTAAGCTTTGAGGTACCTCTGCCAGGTAAGTGCACAGAAAAAAAACCCTTGCACTTCGTGTGTCATCTTTCACAGTGCTATGGAAGTTAGCCATGAATTTTCCTTTCTGTTAAAGTAGGCTGTTGTCTGTGAAAGCTTGTGCTTCTCTAAGGTGCCAGCCTGCCCTGCTTTCTACCTGTCCCTTTTATATATTTGGGATATATAACAAGTATCTTTACAAACAGCCCTGAAGTTAGTTAGCAACAAACTCTGAATGTCACTAATCACCGTAGGTTCTATGGACTGAATGAACAGAGCATGCTATATAGTATAGCATTTTGATTGGTCTACTTTGTAAAATTAGTGATCTCAATGATCACTTTTGAAGGAGCTAATTAAAATGATTGAGCTTTCAGTCCTCTGCCTCAGGACACAGGAATGTCCTTCTGCTTTTTCCTAATAGCTTCAATGAACTTAATCTTTAAGCGGTCCATCAACTGTGCTTCATGCTGGCACTGGTGCTCTTCCTTTTGTTGAAAAGGATGCTTAATTCTATCTCTTTACCCTGACTGCCCCTAGCGCCTTGATGGGGGATGGGGAGTTGGTGTTTTATAGGAGCTGATGACAGCAAAAAAGAGACATGGGATGTTAATTTTCTCAGTTCTGAAAGTATCTCAAAGAATGTGTTTCAAACAGGCTCCTCATCACTTTGAAGCTTCTACTCAAAGGACCTAATGACTGGGAGTTTTAGCTTTCTTTTGCCATCAGACTTGTCAAGATGTCTTCAGTGCAGGCTTTATAGTATTATAATATCATGAGTCGGAAGGGACCTGGGCAGATCATCTAGTCCGACCCCCTGCCCCGGCAGGAAAGAGCACCGGGGTCAGATGACCCCAGCAAGGTGCTCATCTAACT
>JAGPOW010002514.1:10159024-10170658 GCA_030014935.1 Caiman crocodilus | reverse complement strand
ACAGTTCCCCCCAGCACTGAACAAAGCCCCTTTTGCCCCGCAGGGGAGAAGTGTCCCGCATTTGGGGCTGGGGCCAGGGCTGGGCCTCCCACCCTCCCTGCCCCTAGACAGTGGGGGTAGGGAGAGGAGGAGGAGGAAGTGGAGGAGGGAGAAGAGTATGCTCCAGCCTGCACAGAGCCCTGCCCCTCAGCAGTGGAGTGGGGGAGGAGAGGGAAGAGTACCCCCTCCCCATCCCATGAGGGGTTGGGGAAGAGTCCCCATCTGGGGCTGGCCAGCATTGCATGGAGCCCCCGCCTCCCCATCCTGTGGTAGTTGGGGGGAGCAGAGGGAAGTCTCCCCCTCCAGGGCCAAGCAGCCTTGCAGTGCTCCCCTCCCCACCCCACCACAGGGGGGAGAATGAGGAGGGGGAAGAGCCCCTCAAATACCAAACAGAGCCCCTTGCTCCACAGCAGTGTGGGAGAGGAAAGAAGGGGAAGAGTTTCCCTCCAGGGCTGGGCAGCCCACTGTGCAGGGATTGCTCCCAGCTATCAAGGAACTGCTGGGGCAGGCAGAGCTTTCCCCTCCTCCTCTCCTGCCCCCCAGCAGATGATTCCTGCAGGCTGAGGTTGGGGTTTAAACCCCTCATCAATCTAACTCAGGGCTGCAGGGGCCTGGCCATGCCCCCCTCAGTTCAGTTTCCCTGTGAAGGAAGGTGGGGGGAAGGCTGCTCTAGCGCCCCGAGGCTTCTGGCCTCAGCCACTGCAGGCACGTGCCAAATGTCTATCCGTTTGCAAACAAGTTCACTCTGTGCAGGTTAGACTAATCTGAAAAGATTGAATCAATTGAGGCTTGGGCTTTTTGAATGTCTGTCCCTAGCCAGAAAGACCACAACAGGACAGAATGTTTTTAACACAGTGAACTCCTGTTTGAGATATCTGGGGGGTATCTTGTGATCATGTAGCATGTGTGCTTGTGAGCGTGTAGCACCCTGTAGCATTACCATGGTTGAGAATCGCTGGTACAAGGTAAGCAAAAGTGTGTTTGACACAACCCTGCTTCTGAAAAGCAAGGTTCTTGATATCTTCCTCACTAAGAGAAGTATGCAAGATGCAGGTCAATCTCTGATAGAGAAGCCTATTAAATGGTTATCAAGGTTTTCCATAGATATTTCAACAGACACACAGGGTCATTCTATGTTGAGGAAAGGTGAAGAGTACTGAGGTACACAACAGTGACAGCAGGAAATGCTGGTTTGATAGAAAGGAGAAAACTAAGATTTGAGACCCAGATTCCATTCCTGGTTCAGTCATAGCCTTCCTGTCCAGGCTTGCACCAGATGACTCAGTCTACCCTATACCTACGTTTCCCAGCAGAAAATAAGGATAATAGCTCTGTTTCTAACAAGGGTGTGGTGAGGCCAGATTCATTAATGATTATGAGATAATCTAATACAATGGTGATGGATCTACTACAACATACTTTGAGATAAAACTAGATGTTCACTTCCTCTTAAGGATTTTGAAGAAAATATATATCTTCAAAAGTACCTATATCACTTTTAGAAAGGGGACTAGGAGCTTTGGTCAGTTAAATACTTTTGAAAATTATATCCTAGACCTCTGCTTGTCAGCTCATAGAATCTGTTGCTTGAAACACCACAAAACATAACCCTACATGAACTTTAAGGGTGACTAGTCCTATTGCACTAGATCTTTAGCTATTATGAAATCAGTAGAGATCTACCTGTTTCTAGTGGATCTGGAAACTGGCCCACTAACTTCACCCATGTGCTTAAAGTTAAACAGATACTTTCAGTGTTTGTTAAATGGCTGTCTCAGTTAACATGTACTTAACGTATTTAAAAAATAGGAAGCCCCTGTCTAAATGTATGCTTTGGATGGATATGTTATGCTAATATGTTCCAGCTCACGCAGCTGGATCCAAGATAATTGTACCCACTGGAAAACACTCCTCAACCAGAGTCCTCCCTCAAAACTGCTCATTAGACAGCCACAAATAGAAACCCAGAGAAGGGTTTTGACTGGAGTCCTGCTTTTTATTACATGCAGGTTTTGCTTTATCAGTAATCCATCACTAAAGAAACTGCATATTCCATGGGAATATTTGATTCAATGTAAAGAAGGAAAACATTTATTTTAGCTCAACACAGATATTATTGCAGCAATTTAGCACCGATAACATTCTGGTGTTTTCCTGTAACTAGCACCATAACATGGGGTAGGTAAACAAGGCACATACCTCAGGTTTAAGAGGAAGGGTGGCAGAAAGATTGGGAGGGAGCATCTCACTTTCCTGTCCCTGCTCTGGAAGCACTTTCTGGCTCGAAGCAGTGAGCACAGACAATGTGTATAATCGAGTGCAAGGCATTCTGGGAAATGTAGTTTTGTAAAGCTGCAGTAGAGTTTGCTGCTGTTGGCGAGAGACTTGACCACATTTTTAGCACCAAAATCATCAGGTTTTTGTTTTCTGCCCTCTGGACAAGGGTTTCAGTGGCAAAAAAAAAAAAAGTGTGGGAGAGTGAGGGTGAAAAATTTCCCCTGGCAACAGACTCATTCTATGATTCCCAGAATGCCTTGCATTCCACGACACTGCCTGGCTGGCTGCTTGCTGCTATTCCTGTGAAAGCCAAAAACCACAGTGGGAGGAAACAGGGGAAGGGTAATAGAGGACTAGTCCAGGGGTGGTTTTTTCCCCAAACTATGCCTCTGCATGTAACAGAAGTATGCTATCCAATATGTACTTTCAAAAAGGTTTTTCATATAACAAACTTAACTAATCTACAGAGATATTTCAGGAGAACACGGTTTTAGTACTTCCGAATTTTGTCTGGGAGAAAACTATGAATTGAAGCCAATTTTTAGGATAACTTCCTGAGCTCTGCCTTTTAATCTGCGTTGTTTTCCTTTCCCAGTATTGTTCTGAACTAATAATGTATTCATACACTGTAAGGCCAGAAGTGATTACTAGATCATCTTGTCTGATTTCCTGCATATCACAGGCTATTCAATGTCATCCCTGTACTCCTTCATTGAGCCCAGTAACTTGATATGCCTCTACTAAATACTTCTAGAAAGTAATTAATTCTTGATTTAAGGACATCAAAATATGGAGAATCCATCATTTTCCTTGATTACTGGTTGATTCAATCATTAATCAGCTTTGCTGTTAAAATTTGAGAATTATTTTCAATCTTGATTTGTCTACAGAGGTCTTTGACACATTGGCATATGTTATGCCTTAGTTCATTAGATCATAGAAACCTTTAGTATCTGGTATTTTCTCCTTGAGAAGGTACCCATATACTGTACTCAAGTTTCTTCCCAAACTTCTTTCTCAAGCTAACCATATTTAGCTCTTTATCTCTTTCCCCCATCCTTAAATCATTTTTCCTGTATCCTCACCAACTTTGATTCTTTTTAAAAATCTAGACACCAGACTAAGCTCATCAGTGTTCTTCTCATAAGTAAAACCACCTCCCTACTCTTCCTTATGTCTGTTCATAAATCTAATGGTTGCATTAGTCCTTTTTGCCATAGCAACACACTGAGAACTCAAAATGAGTTGCTTCTTCATTGTGACCCCTCAGTCCCTTTCAGAGCCACTGATTATTGCTGAATTTAGCACTCTCCCAAGCATTCAGTGTGCAGCTATGGTGAACTTTTTGGCTCTTCATGCCATAATTGATTCTATGAGTGGGTACAACTGATGTCATGAACACCTTTACTTTTGATTCTATAAGTTTCCCATAAAAATTACTGGAGAGTCTAAATTATGAGTAATATCTCACTTCATTCCATTCTTCCTCTTCCCCCAAGGTTTTTAAGTTACCTCTAAACATAGCCAGTGGATGAACTGGATTCATTTTAGCAAATCAATTCTAAGCACAATTAAGTTATGTACTATTGCAGCATTATTTTTAAGGAAACAATTAAACTTCTAACTGATAGACTTTAAAATGAAATCCATGCTTTGTAGATAAAGGTTCACATTTATATTTGCTTCTCTTACTGCTGATGAAGTAAATACATTATTTTACTTCATCAGCTCTTCCAGTCAATCAGGAAGTGCCAGCATATGTCCACCTGTTGGTCATTACAGCTTAATTGCAAGTAATAAAACTATCTCATGCAAATTACTCATGATAGTCCAAGGACCAGGCTCCATAACAAAATAAGAGTGCCTGACTGCCAGCCATGAAGACCACATGAGGCTACAGAAAACAATAATCCTAAATCTTCTTTCTGTGCCTCGTACATGCTGTAAAAGGATGCAAGCCAAATGCAGCATCTGCTGAACTGGACAATTAGTAATCTCATGGGGAGGAAGCATGGTCTTGGGGATAAAGCACAGGACAGGGTGTCATGAGGTCTGGGTTCTCTTCCTTGTTTTGTGACAGATTTCCTGCCTAACATTAGGCAGCTCATTTGACCTCTGTACCTTGGCTTTCCCCATCTGGTTTTCCCCTTGGTTTTCTAAAATAAGAATATTGAGGTGGGGGGCAGGGAGAGAAGGGAAGAGGAGAAAATATAGTGGTACTGAACTGAATAAACAAGCTGATATTATAGTCTGATAGGCGCCATAGAAACAGTTATGAATACTCAAATAATCCCTTCAAACTGGGATTTTTTTCATGAATTAAAGTTACCTGTTTCAAGGAAAACCTACTACAGAGTCTCTAGTCTCAAGGGGTATGCCTACATACCACATTGGAGTGCCATATAAAATATATATAATGCCATATAGAGATATATGGACTTCTTTGTGGCCATAGTGGACAGGACTAGAAGGAACAGCCTCAAGCTTCAACAAAAGAAATTTAGGTTGGTGAGTAGGAGGAATTTTCTGATTAGGAGGGTGGTCAAGCATTGAGACAGGCTATCTAGAGAAATTGTGGAATCTCCATCCCTGGACATTTTCAAGAGCATGTTGGACAGACCCTTGGCTGGGATGGTTTAGTCAAGGATGATCCTGCCTCAAGCAGGGGACCGGACTAGAGAATCTTGTGAGATCCCTGCCAGCTCTACTTTCCTATGAGCCTATGACATCAAAGCTAATCTGAGTATTGCCAACAGGATAGTTGTGTCAGTGCAGCCCTGCACATGAACTACTAGACTCTGATTCTCTGCTGGGCTATAGGCCTATGTGGAGTGCCAGGTTAATGTAACTATATCGCTTCCAGTACAGCTTCCAGTACAGCTATACTGCTTCCAAAGCTAGTTCAGGTAGCTCTGCACACCACTGCATTATGCCATATGACTTAGTCTTACAGTATTCTCAATATTATAGTGAATATAAAAATTGCTAGTGCCACCTACTGGAGAATGTAACATTTTAATTTTAAGGGCTAGGGACAAACGTTACACATAAACAACTGATTTGAGTGATCAGAAATTGGTTTAAACTTGTAACAGAATAGATGTTCAGTTCACATAAACCAGATTGAGAACAGCTAAAACTGGTCTGAGGTAGAACTGGTTGAATGTACTATCAGACTTAACTGATTTGCAGGTAGGTCTTTCTTGACCAATCTCATTTCCTTCTATGACAACGTGACCTACCACCTGGACAAGGGAGACAAGATTTATGTCATATATCTTGACTTCAAAAATCTTTTGATCTGGTATCCCATGATCACCTCTTGGCAAAACTGGCCAATTGTGGCCTTGGGTCCACCACAATCTGTTGGCTGGGAAATTGACTACATGTTTGGACCCAGTGGGTGGTAATTGACGGAAGTCAATCATCATGGTGCCCTGTGACCAGTGGGGTCCCCCAAGGCTCTGTCCTTGGACCCTTATTGTTCAACATCTTCATTAATGATGTGGACATTTGGAGTCAGAAGCGGACTGGCCAAATTCGCTGATGACACCAAACTTAGGGGCAAAGCATCCATACCAGAAGACAGGAAGGTGATCCAGGCTGACCTGGATAGGCTCAGCAAATGGGTGGATGAGAGCCTGATGGTGTTTAACACTGAAAAATGCAAGGTTCTCCACCTTGGGAGGAAAAACCTGCAGCATCCCTATAGAGTCGGTAGAGCTACTCTGGCTAGCACTATGGAAGAAAGAGACTTGGGGGCCATGATTGACCACAAGATGAACATGAGCCTGCAGTGCGATGCTGCAGCTAGTAAAGTGACCAAAACACTGGCTTGCATCCATCGATGCTTCTCAAGCAAATTCCGGGATGTCATTCTGCCCTTCTACTTGGCCTTGGTGAGGCCGCAGCTGGAGTACTGCATCCAGTTTTGGGCTCCACAATTCAAAAAGGACATGGAGAAGCTTGAAAGAGTCCAGAGAAGAGCCACAAACATAATCAGAGGTCAGGAAAATGGATCTTACGACGACAGGCTGAGAGCCATGGGGCTCTTTAGCCTGGAAAAGTGCAGGCTCAGGGGTGATCTGATGGCCACCTATAAGTTTATCAGGGATGACCACCAGTATCTGGGGGAACGTTTGTTCACCAGAGTGACCTAAGGGATGACAAGGTTGAATGGTTATAAACTACTGCAGGACCATTTCAGGCTGGACATAAGGAAGAATTTCTTTACTGTCCAAGCCCCCGTGGTATGGAACAGCCTGACATTGGAGGTGGTTCAAGCACCTACATTGAACACCTTCAAGAGTAAATTGGATGCTTATCTTGCTGGGATCCTCTGACCCCAGCTGACTTTCTGCCCTTTGGGCAGGGGGCTGGACTTGATGATCTTCCAAGGTCCCTTCCAGCCCTAATGTCTATGAAATCTATGAATCTATGAAATCTATGATTTGGCTCAAACTGGTTTATGCAATGTCTGTCCAAGACCTCTTCCTGGTTTAAGATAACCCAGACTCCCCCAGCATCCCAGCATGCTCCCTGGGCTGGGTAGGGCTCTCTGCTCAACAGCAAAGCTGGCTCCTCCTCTCTGCTCCCTGACTGGATCTCTGGTAGAGACTGCAGGTACAGCAGGGTCTGATGGCTACCCTGTGCCCTTACATCCCCTGCCCTGCTGCTCACTTGTCAAGCAGGTATCCCCTCTCTCTCCCTCCTATCTCCCACGGCATGGACCCTAGGCCCATGGACCCTAGGCATCTGGTATGCTAGCTAATGCTGAGAGGTGTCTCTGTGTGTGAGTGTCTCCAACTTCACTGGGACAGGCAGACAGAACAGTGACCACTTAGGGCAGGGATGGGGAACCGCTGAGCCTCCAGTTGGCTGGGGACTCCATTTCCCAGCTGCCCCTGCCCACATTGCTTGTGTTGGTCTCCATGTAGACCTCAGCCACGCTGGCAGCACGCACAGCAGAGCAGCACGTGGGACTGTTCTAGAGCTGCTGGGAATGTGGGATGGGAGCAGCTTGCTCTGGAGCTGTGATCTGTAGCCTGCACTTTTCCCATCACACATGCCCCTGCCTGGAGCATGCAGGCTACAGATCACGGCTCTGCCCTGGTTCTGGAGCAAGCTGCCCTTGTCCCATCTTCCCAGCAGCTCTGGAGCAGCTCCCTGTGCTGGTCTTCCACAAGCACCGCCAGCGTGGCTGAGGCTGGGGTCTCCATGGAGACCGGCACAAGCCATGTGGGCAGAGGCGGCTGGGAGATGGAGTCCCTGGCTGATGGGATACGGACCGCAGGCCAGATGTTCCCCATCCCTGGCTTAGGGCTCTTTGGATCTAATCAAAAGGTCAGCTGGTAAGCTGTGTAAGAAGAGTTTGAAGTAATGGAGATAGGCTATTGTTTTGCTGATGGGGTGATAAACGTTGTTATCAGCTCCCTCCTGGCTTACTCACAGTTTGCTGTAGACAGTGTAAATAAGCAGGGAGGGAGATTGAGAAGCTCCATATCATCAACAGATGCATGTTCTGCACACCCATGCTTGCCTGAGAGTGCTAGCAGGGGGCTGGGATGTGGCAACACTCCTGCCCCTTGAGCAGCCAGCAGGGAAAAGCCTGGGATGGTGCAGGCAGACCTCCCTAACCAGAGGTCCTGCCTGGGGCCTGGCCATGCCTCCCCCCTCAGCTCACCCCTGTGGAAAGGAAGGAAGGGCTGCTTTAGCACTCCCTTGGCTTTTAGCCTGAGCCACTGCAGGCATGTGCCTGCATTTCCTCAGTCCAGAGAGAATGTCAGTCTGGTTACAAATCAGTTCAGCCTAGCCAGGTTAGATTAACCTGCAAAGATTGAATCAATTCAGGCTCAGGCCTTTTGAATGTCTGTTCCTAGTCAAGGTCATCCTTGGGGTTATAAACCCAGGTTGCATATACATATTAGAAGAGGTCCTGGCACCAGTTTTATGTGGTCACTGAATGAACAATTCAGGATTTTGAGCTTTAAAAGATATTTTCAGTAATAAAAGTAAAAGATTTTTTTCTGGACAGTCATTTTATTACTGTGGGCATTTTATTCTGCAGCTGCTTAAAACAAAATCACACTAAAACTGACATAGGCAAAACCAAGTGTGACTATCTGGCACATGGAGATATCCCTGCAGCTGACCTGAGTAGGTTTACCTGTTAGTTTCCTCCTCACTGCATCTCTTTCATGCCATTATGTCCCCTATCAGTAATAACATAGATCAGCTCTTCATGACCATTAGGGGGAATAATGGGAGGTGAAAAGATGATTTTCAACTGTGTATATTATCTATGAAGACTGAAAACTCTTCAGTTTATCTTAAGACTAAACACTGATCCACTCCTTTATTCTTCTTTTTGTACCAAGCCTTGTTTTGCTTAGAAACTTCTATCCTTATTTTTACATAGGGAAACCTACCACCTGCTAAGAACCAATCAATTTTACTTGTCATCTGAGTTAGCTGACAGCATGTTTACAAGTCTCCCAAGTCAAGATAACCCTCCTGCTAAGGTGCATTTTTAAAAAGAGCAGAGAAAGAAAGAGACATTTTACAAGATGATTAAATGATAGCAACTGAAAGAGATATACTAGAAGAGATCAGCCTGACAGAGTGTATTATACAACTTCTCAGCCACACAGGCTCTATCTATAGCTATGTGAGAGCAGAGCCATCACTAACAAAACACCATTCCCTTGGTATTAATATTTTAGCAAGTTATGTAGAAATAATACCTTTCCAAATGTTTTTTTCTTGGAAAGGATTTCCTGTGTTATTAATGCCTACATGATGTGCCATCAGACTGGCTCACACTTCCAGTCTCGGGCAAGCTTTAAGTGCAACTAATTTATTTAAGATATTTGTCTAAATACACTTGGGTATAGGTAGAAATCTGCCCCAATGCCTTATGGGAATAGTTAGATGTGCAGCCTGTCGCACTAAGCCGGGGTCTCCAGGTGGCAATGGAGGGCTTCTGCGGGTAGCACACCAAGTGAGGCGCCCGAATAGAGTGGTGGTGCCAACTCAGGTGTGCTTGGAACCCTGGGCAGGTGGGAGAGAGTGAGACGCTCCGGAGACGTGGTAAAGGTGAAACAAAGAAAGTTTACTTAACTCTTAAGATGAACTTATGTATAAGTTGTTGAAGCACGGTTACATTCAGAGCAGGTAAATACAGCGCAATGGTCGGTGAGCAGGCAGGTACAATCAAAATCAGCGGACAAAGTGCGATAATTGACGCAGCGGTTCAGGTTCAACAGAGGTGGCTGTAGCCAGGTGTCAGCGTACTGCAGTACTTTACAGCTAAACGATCCCCAGTCACACTGAGGCCTCTTGGAACTGGGACAAGTGATAAACCACAGTTCCAGAGTAACCGTGTGAGGGAGAGGATAAGGAAGTAAGCTCTCACTATTGCTCACTTTCCTCAGGTAAGTGAACCCTCTCCTCAGCACGGATGCGGAGACGAACCAATTCCTCAACTCGATGTTGAAGTTGGCTCTGCCTCTATGCTTTTCTCTCCCTCTCTCTGTCACTTCAGAGAGTATTCACAATAGCACGACCACTAACGACCTCCAACACCACATGACCCACACCCACCTCCTGCAGGTGGTCCCTAATATAACTTCCTCCACCAATCAAAAAGCTAGTTTGGTGGATGCTTCTAGAAGCTCATAGATCTTTCAATCATCTCTAAATAGGTCAAAGCTTTAACTCTTTATAACCATGTCTCATGCATAAACGATCATCCTCTGCTACTTTGCTACTTTCCTACTATGGTCATATTACTTAACCTTATATAATAACTGATAAACTCTATTGAAACTGTCAAACCTCTTACCATCGATAAGGTAAAACAGTAATGTACTAGGCAGTACAGTAAATAATGGAAAACAACAATCTGGAGGGGGTCACAACTCAATACAATTTTAACACACTGCCTTTTCCAACTTTTACAACACAATCCTTTTCCCTCTCCACCATCCCCTCCTCACCCCCTGATTTTTGGTGCAACTCCATCACCTTTTGTTAACTCAAGATGGCAAAATGGGTTTTGATAACACCAAATTCTGATTATCTGGAATGAAACCAAAAAGTCTTTGACGGTTTTAAAAAGATTACTTTTTCTAAAAAGCTCTCAAATGTGGACAGAAATGCAAATAATAGTGCCACGACAGAGTGAAAAGCTTTTTTTGCAATAATATTCCAATCCATCTGGAAACATAAAAGAAGGGGAAGAAAGGTCCCACATATTGCTTGTCAAATGTGTTTATAAAGAAGTTGCCAGTAATTCTCTTTATTTTTCATTAAACATTGAACTCTGTCCATGTACCTCTTCTTGCAAAACAGGGCCCCTATTCTTCTAGCTGTTCCTTGTGAAAAGACCCCTGTGCACACTGGGTCCTACTGACTGCACTGCGACCTACCCTTGAGAATAACTTTCATGAGCAGAGAGAATTGATGAATGCAAAAGCCTGAGATAGGTCAGAAAAATATTCAGATCGCTGGGTCCTTACATAAAATGACTCTCAAGGCTTGTCTATAGCCACATCTTGTCTAACCAGTTCTTGTCTTCACTCCAAACTTTTTCCTCCATGTGCTATTTTTGATGCTCTAACAGAGAGTCAGCAAATCTCTCTTGACAAGCCACTGAAGCAGCTGGGCAAATGACAGATGACTGGAACTAGGAGTAAAGTATATGTGGACCTAAAGTCATACAGGCTTCTAGGACAGGCAAAGGCATCAAACTCATTTTGCCAAGGCAGTGAAATTCCATCCCCTCTTTATACTTAAAGTTGCCCCCAGTAATTAAAGGTGCAATTTTAAATGGATTTAGTTAAGCTAATTGAAAACACTGTGTGGATATTCAGATTTAAACCCACTTAATGGGATTTTACACTTCTTTATGTAAGCTGGTTTTTAAACATATTTAAAGTAAATCACTGCAGCCCTGAAGACAGACTGGGATCTGTAGGAAAAGAAAGAAGGTTTACTTAAATTTTGCAGATAAACACATTGTGCAGTTTGGATCTGGCCAACTGCCTATATGAATGACTACTTTGTTCAAGATAAGGGGTGGGAGGAGAGCATGAGGAATCTAGAGAACTGCAGGTGATAAGACAGGCAAGTAGTAGAGTTTTACAAGTATTGGTTTTCACCAGGGCACTATATAGGTTGGTTTACTTTTTAAATCTTCAGGCTTCACCTACATACAATTGTACTGGTTTAACTAAACTGCAACACAAAGGGGAAAACAATCACATCTTTAGTTAAACTGAAGTGTGTGTGTTAATATATATATATATATATATATAT